>JARHVA010001615.1:857500-1362500 GCA_037957365.1 Torreya grandis | reverse complement strand
TCAAATATTGTTAGAGCAAATCTAATCCTACTTTGGATGAATATACTATAGCTAGTCTTAGTGATCCTTTTGAGATTTTTTAGGAAACTTTATTTGGTGTTGAGGAAAGGGTTATTAGTGACCTTTATGATGACTATGATTCTCATTATCCTTTTAATCCATCACACCACATTAATCATCGACCTTGCCTCTATACTCCCTATATCCCACTCCATGAAGGCAATGAACAAGAATATGCATCATTTGATTACCCTCTGCATTTAACATTTCATGCTATAAATACAAAGGTCCAAGACTATATTTTAAAAGTCTCAAATCATTGACCTAATAAAAAATGTCTTCTCCTAGTAAATCCAATAATCAGGTACTAGGAACATGTTAAAGTTAAATTAATCATCATCTATCAAGTCAAAAATAAATCTCCTCTGGTGAAGCCCAAAAATTAACACCAATGGGTAGTCAAAGTCAAACCCAAATACAAATAAAAAGAAATGAAAATTTACTAATCATATGGCTAACCATCCTCTCAATGTTTGGATCAAAGAATTAGTAAATCAAAAGGTCTTAGATACCTTAATCCCATGGCACCAAAATAATAAACCCCCTTCACCATATATAATAGTGTATGCAACTTTTAAACCCTATTTCAGTTCCCCATCTCATCATATCATCCATCATGATCATAATAAAAATTCACATCCTATACCCTATCATCACAATCACAACATACTCCCATCCACACCATACCTCACATCCCTAGGCAACATTATCCCTCATAGGGGCTATAAAGACCCATAGTAAAAATGTCTAGAGGATGTTAAATCAAGAGTCACTAAATGTCATCAGGACATTTAGGAATATAACATACATCACATGGTCTTAGCAACATATTTATCTATAATAGGTGTTGGATATAATTTATCCAGTATCAGCATTCAAGCATCTCATACCCATATCTAAAAAAATAAGATTCCCAAAAAATCAACAAAGTCAAAAAACATCATTCGTTAAATGGTGAAAACCAATCTTATGGCACCTTGGGAAACTATCATGATAAAAACTAATTTTCAACATCATGGTAAAATATTCTATTATCTACATTATACCTCAACACTTGGGGACAAAATCCATCTCTTATAAATCACCCATCCATGTCATCCATCAGTCTATTATTCATATCCATTGTTTGTCATCATATTATGCATCATGTCTCTTATTCCTTCTTGTATTGACCTTTGTAAGGATGAGGAAGGTGTATTGATAAATATTTTTAAATCACCTTGGCATATCCTTCAATGGACACTCAAGCCACTAAACATCTAGTTCCATCAAGATATGGTCATAGATAATCCCTAGTCCCTTCTTACTTGGCCCTCATCCCCTTATCTACATCACCCTCATCATTTTTATCATCCCATCCATCATTTCATCTATCCTCATCTTGGTTTATTGGCTTGGTATTCTCTTTGCTAGTAACACCATTTATATAGTATATATACATATTTTGAAAATCCTTAAAAATTAAAATATTCCAAAAACCCTAAAAATCATAAAATTTGGCAAAAACCAAAAATATTCAATGGTGTCTTGTCTTATACCTTTTTCCCTAGTCACATCCATATCCATGTCTTTCATCTTTTACACTCACGTCACCCATAATCCTATTCTAAACCACAAGAAAATCTAGTCTATATCAAGATAACATTAACCTAGTCTCACTTTCACCTAATTAGTCTTATGTCTCTCATATAAACCTCTAAATCCTTATCCCAATCCAAATTCAAGTCCCTCATACCAAATTCCTAACCAAATTCACTTAGCCTAATCCTAATCTATATCTACATCCATATCCTTATTCACATTCTTCTCTAAATCATTAGTCTATTCCAAGTCCATATATTTACCTAAGCTTTAATCCTAATGATCATCCTATCCAATCAAAATATATCCCAAGTCCACAATCACATCATGATCATCCTAGTCCAACCCATCATCAATCACTCATCCCATCATTAGATAAGACATTGTGCCATTTCATGTAGATACTTGTGTGTGTTACTTGTCTATTCTATTTGGCTTATTTGCATGTATTTTATCATGTAAATAGTTGCTTGTCTTAATATTTTGAGTCTACGTTGCATCATGTTTCCTTTTATCTATTGGGAAATGAATGAGGATGTTATGAGATCACCAAATCTATAATAATGTTTGTAAGTTCCCTTAATGATACAGAATTTTCTATTTGCCCATACACTTTGGCATCATATCCTCTTGGTTGTACTTATATCATGGGACATCCTACCATGTGCCATATTTTATAAAATTTCTTAGACTATGATGAGCCTTATGAAAAATGTGGTATATTGATCATCTACCTTATTTATCAGCACTAATCTAATCCTCTCAACTCATTTGACTAACATATCATCTCTCAACCTCTAATCACTAATAGGTCTTGTCATCATCATCATCATCATCATCATCATCATCATCATCATCATCATCATCATCATCATCATCATCATCATCATCATCATCATCATCATCATCATCATCATCATCTACTCCATTTTCATCATCTATCTTCTGATCAAAACTACATTTGTCTAAGGTCTTTTCATACTATGTGGGAAACACTTGGCCATTGTTCATGCCTAAGGATAGCTCGACCACTCTTATCTTTTTCCTCATCATTAATTGTCACATACATATTATCTTTCATCATCTTCAAGTCTTGAAATCAATCAAAATCCTTGATCTATAATATAAATACTTGATCAATCACCATCCTCACAGTCATCTCCCTAATATTTTTATCAATCACCCACACCTATTGATTGGGCCTGACAAGTCACAACATTCATCTTTTCTTTCATTAATCATCCATCATACTTGATTGGTCAATTTATCATCATTTTTTTACCATCATATTATGGCTCATTGAGTTGACATAATGTATTTTATCAGTAACTCAATCACATCATTATTCATTTTAATCATACCACTCACCTTTTGATTTAAGTTACACCCATACTTATCTTATCCAATCATCATCTTATCATGGCATCTATCTCTCCCTTTCATGCATATTTTCTTGGGATATGTCAAAATATTGTGGCCTTTTAATCTTAACATCCTCATGTTATGATTGATTCCCCCTTAGGATGTGTCGATAACCATGACACAGTCATCTCTACTCCCTATGCATATGTCTTTACCAGCGGCATCATCAATCTATAGCTCATTTCTCAAGTTAAATTCATCTTATTCATCATATATCTCAACATCTAGCATCCCATCCACTTTCTATTAATCTCATCCCACCCATCATTTCTTCTTTCACATGGCCATCCATCTCATTCTTCCCTGCATGTCCCCTTGAGGGGGCATCATATCTCCTAACATCATTTACTAACATTCATCCATGACATGGTTTTTATTTGAAATACCATTACTCCCTCCACTTTTATTATCTCAAAATTCCCTTTCAAAGAGGGACGAAATGTACTCACCTAAATTTTCTCACCTCATTTAACATCACTAACATTAGTATTAGTCGACACTAATTATACTTATCTAATTTACCTCATCTAATCTCATCCTAAAATCACCCCCTTTTAATCATTTATCTCTTCATTAACTAACTATATCTTATAATTTCTTATCTTATCTTAATCCCCACTTATCTATTATTTGGTAATTTTAAATTCCCATGGCACACCTACTAGCTTATTCCTAGTCTCTCATACACCCCTAGTCCCTAATCACCTACCTAATCCCTATCTAATTATAATTAACCCCTAGGAGGATTATATAATTCTCCAATTATATAATTTTATATATTCTCACCCTTTCTCTCTATAATCCTCCAAATCTATAGGCTTCCAAGGAATGTTTAATTCCTTTTAATTCTTTCCTCCACATTTTGTTTAAATTTACTCATCCTTCCATGGAAAACTAAGCTGAAAACTAGCAATCAACTTTAAATCTTCATGTTCATATGATAAAATAATAATCACAAGCATCCATTTCATCCATAATACATGATTAAGCAACATAATGTTGAAATTCTAAGTCCATAACAATCAACCATCTATTTGAACATCTTAGAAGGAGGCTAGCTGAAATAAGAGATTGATAAGGTTTTATCTTATGATTTTAATTTGCTTCCATAGTCCTTCTTACTGGGTAGTTTGTTATTTTTAGTTTTAAATTAAATATTTTATCATAATTTAATACAATAAATTAAAATTCTTGATACAAGGGTAATAAAAATAAAAAGTAAAAATTCATAGAAGATCTATACTCAAGTCAATGTATAGGAAATCCTAATGCATGGTAAAGAAGTACAAATGGTAATCTATCTACTCTTACAAATTAGGAACAAAGTTAGTAATAGTTAGCTTTGAATATGAACCTATTGAGACTCAATCTCTCCCTTTGCCAAGGTGTTTTGAAAGATCTTGCTGTGGTATGTAAGGATAAGAAGGATAAGTCAACTCTAGGCTACATAACTTCTCTATGTATCTAAAATACTTATCCACAAGAAAAAATATATATATCTCCAAAAAAATTATTAAAAACCTAATTAATGATACTCAAGTAAAATGGTGGATAAGTAGATGTGTAATATAATATTCTTCTTCTTCTCTTCTTAATAAATGATGGAAATGGATGTGTATATATAGTTGAATCTAACCCTAAACCTTTCTAAAATTTTAACTAATAGGTGTTAGAGGTAAAATCACTAAGAGGGGGGGTGAATCAATGAGCCTAGATATTTTAATTATAATTTCATTCCTTTAAACTTATTAACCAATCAACATATATCAACTTGATCAATAAGCATTAACAAGAGAGATCATACATTTAATACATACACAAGATTAAACACATAATACATAGTTCCTATGGGAAACCCTCATGGGGAATAAAACCCACTCTCAATCCTACACCAAAAATGGACTATTATCCTATAATAAATTACAAACAAGATACTAATCATCTCCTTTAGACCAACAAACCTTGATCATATCCTCCTAACTGAAGGTATTTAGTGAAACACCTATTTCACAAGGAGCAACTACCCCTAAGGAATACTAAGACTTTTAGACCCTCCTTTAAACACCTCCACCCTATAAATTATGTATTTAACACCTGATTATGGATCTATATTTTATAACCTATACACAAACACTCTCTATCTCAAATAGGCCTCTCACATAGGCATGTCACAATCTCTTCCTTTTTCACTCAATGTATCCTCATATACACACTCAGACCTCCACATATCCTCAAATTACAAGAGCAATATTTTGACATTATGAACATGATCTATAGGTCATACACATAGTGAAAAAATTATTCTACTCATTAACTCAACCAATAGGCACACTACCTATCCTTTTCTTCCATAACTCTTACATGCACCTTGTACTAGTCCCTCTCACATACAAGTATCTCACTTACAAGTCTAGAAACCAACACATTTAATTTCACTATGTATAGAGAATCCATGAATTAACAAGACCAAAAATATTTCCTTAACATCTATAATATATGTTCATTATTTAGGAATATCACATGGGTCACACTTAAGCACAATCCACTTTCAAATAGGCCTAAGTCACTTTTAGGTCTTATGGAGACTCATTCATCTCTTTAACATTTATTTTAGCAAAAAAAGAACATATAAATATTTTCCAAAAATATGGACCCATTTCACATGACCCTTTTGGCATCCTCAAATGATAATAGTCGCTAAAACACTCTTCTACTAAATCCTAATTAGCTCAAACACTTCTCTATACACACAGACATTATGAATGAAAACACAGTTGACTTCAAAACCTTTGTTCATATTGCATATGAATTTTTAGACCTTTAAAATGCATGTAGAGAATCCTCATGGATTATAAAACAATCCCCAATATCTAATTCACCAAGATATATCAAAAAAACCTCAAACAATATTCTCAAGTCCCTTATAGAACATATATAAAAACATAGTCAACTTTAGAGCTCAAAAACTTTGTCTTTTCACACTTTCAGATGTTCAAATTAGGTCATTAGATGAACCATGGAGAAACATTCATATTTTATTTTTATATCATGAACAAATTCATCCTGGATCAGAAGTTATATCCAAAATACATAGATTGGTTTTTCCCTTTGTTAAAATTCAAATATTTAAATGTCAATGGTCATAGTTAAACATCAAACACAAAGCTCACATCTCGTGTCCTTGCTACTTAGATAAAATATGCTCCATCAATCTTGTTTTATCTTTAACACATAATCACCAATGCTCAAATGTTAAACCTATATCACTTTGACCTCATCTCATGCAATCTTGAAATGTTGACTCTACATGTTCCATAAATCTCTATGGATCAACTAGGTCTTTAACTATCAACACTCACCATTTGATCAATATGTATGAACACCCACTCATTGTTAGATCCTTATCCTATACCTTTAATCAATCATTAAACATCATGCACCTATCCTTATATCATTACTTCCTAATTTCTTGGAGTAACGTGCACCATATATCTTGGTCAAACTTTAACTTACGTAGAAATGACTATGGGAACCTTGATTATCTGCCTAGAAGGCCAACTTCAGACCTTAATAAATTTCACTGTGCTTCAACATATGATCTCAAATTTGGAATAGATGATGTCCTCACATAGGAGAATCCAAAATATAAAAATATGCTCATAAAACCCACACATGTGTGATATATTCCATCATCAACATGCTTAGTCAAAATTTTCTTCCTCAGAGCCAATTATGCCTAGAATTTATTTGGGAGATCAACTTTGCTCCTACATAATGTTTTTCATGCTTTAGCACATGATTTAAAATTTATCACAGATAAACCAGGCTCAAAACTAAATAAATCTATATGATCAACTTCTATTGAAAATTTCACATGTGCAAGATATAACACCATAAAAATGATCACTCGACTCTTGCCATATTGCAAAATTGGCTGTGTGGGAAATAATATCAAAATGTTTGGGAGCCCAACTTTGCTCATGCATATATTTTATTTTGCTATATTACATGACCTAAAATTTGGAATATAATAACTAGGCACAAAAATGAACAAACCCATATGATCATTTTATCTTGATACCTCTATGCATGTGAATTCTGACCTCATCAACATGCTTACTTAGCTCTTTTTGGCCACATGTAAATTTGGCTAAGTATGGGAAAATAGTGAATTCTACCTTAGAAACCAAATTTTCACCCTCATATCTTTGACTACACTTCAATGCATGACTTGATATTTAATATATATCAACTAGGAACAAATTTTATCACAACCATATGAATAACTCCCCTTGATTCATTCCTATGTGATAATGGTGACATCATCAAACTGCCTACTCAAATTTTTTGCCACTAGACCCAAAGTGTATACATGAAAACTATGGACTAATAGATTAATTCCACTTATGCACATAAGATCTCAAAGCATAAATAACATCTTAGGGACCTATTTAACATTATCTAATCACCATACTCATATTTGAACATTTATAATCATTCCAAAATTGAAGATCAACCAAGCCTTCTTTAAGCACAACAGGACAAACACATTACACACTTTATCATTATTACTTGGATATCAAATCACTTCAACAACTCATAAGGAAACCTACATGACATCATTTAAAACTCTCCAAAAATAGCCCCCTTTGTCATTGATGTTAATAAACATCATATATAGCAATATACAACTCACTTTCTCTCTCTTCAAACACTCCCACAATAGGAAATTTCTCCCCCTTTAACTTAATGACAAAGTGGGCACCAAATGATCTTGAGGACCTAAAAATACCATAAATAGGAAATTACCATCTTAAAAAGAAGATACAAACTCCCCCTTACCTTGAGCCTACCTATTCTTTGCCTTGACAACTTCCTCTTACTCTATGCCAACACTCTCTTCAACCAAGCACTACAAATAATGAATAAAGAACACAAAAAACACTAAAATCCAATATAACTTACCAAGAGACATATGAGAGGGACTCCCCCTAATATTTCTAATCCATTGCACCATTTGAGCATTTTCAAATCTCTATACATTATGAGAAACCACCACACGATCTTATAAGCCTTATTTATCAAGCCAGCTCAAGGACTTCCAATAGAAATTCATGCCACTCACCAAATAGTAAACATGCACAAAACCATCTTGAAAACCCACCTTGAAAAAATCATCCCTTACTCTTTTTGAAAAAATGATAGAAAAACACTCTTTTTCACACTAGGCCTATCTTAGACTCCTTGTAGCCCTACCTGTAACTTATAGAGCCCATACCTTTTAGTAGATACATATTCAAGACCTAAATCTTCATATCTAGAGCACTCTCATATTCCCCCTTAAGGACAACAATTTTCAACAAATAGCTCATCTTATGTAATATACCTCCTTCACAAACCAATTATCTAATTAAGCCTCCAACTTGACAAAAACTTGAATAATTTGAGAACCAAAAACCTTAAAATATCTAATAACCTTGATTTTAAAACCCATTTGACCCATTCAACATATTAATAATCCTCAAACCTTAATTCATAAGGTAGACCACTTTTCTAGTAGAGCCCAAAACCTTATAATTTTAAAACAAATAAAGTCAACATAACACCTTTTAGTCAACATACACTTTTGAAACTTATTGTACACCTAGAGACAAACAATATACACTTTTAGACCAAGATTTGAGCTTCCACACCATTGGGAACCTTTAATTCCTATAACCCATTTTAGGACCTGCAAGCTCTTAAGAATAAATTAGGAAACCTGAGAGCTAACAAAAATATCTAAATTGACTTCAACATACCTTAAGATTAGAAAACCACCTAGAGCATGCTATAATAAGATAAATATACCTTTCTATGAAAAAAATATCATCCTGATAAATCATAAATCCTCTTTTTCCATTTGGGAACCTTTGATTTGACCCTTGAGACTGCTTCCATATATAGTTATCAATATCATGACATTACCTTAGCATATTTTACATCTAGACATAGATATTCCAAATGAGAACACTTAACTCTAGTATTTTAAGACCATATTAAGAACATCACAACAACACTTGCTTCTCCACTTGAAGGATTCTCTTAAGAATCATAGGTAGAGACATCCTTTACACCATAATGTTCTTAAAATAAAGTGAAGCCAGGAGTGGCGCACATCTCCTTAGTAACCACTAGAATCCTCTTGTAACTATAAGAATTATTTCTCTTGCTCTTCTTATTATTAGTCTAAACTATCACAACTAGCTCTTCTTCTATATCACTCTCTTTTTTTTAGAGATAGATTTGACAACACATGGAGTAACTATAGAATCTTGACATACCTTTTTATTTGAAGCATCAACCTTACAGCTTGGAATCTCATCAATAGGTACATATAGTTGATGTTATTTGCATGAATATTTCTTAACAATATTAATATTTTCACTTGGATCCATACTTACCTTAGAATTATCCTCAACCAATACCTTGGTCTTCTCCTTGATCTTGGTCTCTTCATTCTCAACATGAGCAGTCAATGAGAGATCTTGACACTCTTCAACATCTATATCATTCTTCACCATAGAAAACATATTACTTATACCTGTAGACCCATCATAACTCTTACTTATCACCTTTAGTCTCCATGAATTAAATTTTCTTCTTCCATGTACTCTAGGATCTTGATTGAACCTATTCTATCTTGTAGGCCTTTGTTTGTAGAATCTAGCAATGTGACCTCTCTATTCACAGCTATAAAAAACCATACTCCTTGATGGAAAATTAGCTTGTCTTACCTTGAATGGATAATGTTTTGAAAAGTGTCCTATATCATGATATTTTAAGCACTCAACCTTGATCTCACCTTTTGACTGATGACCCCCATCATAGTTGCATGTAAATTAATTCTTAACAAGTCTTATGCATTATCTAGCTCAATGCCCAAACTGATTACAAGTATAGCAATAACCATTAAAATTTACATACCTCATGGCACTTAGCTATCTAATCTGATTTGTCTTCAATCTATTTGAACCATCATTCCTTGTCTAATGATTTATTTTTAAAGTTTTGTTGTCCTTGTTCACATTAGTCTTCATCTTTGCAATCTTTGGTTCTTATTTGTATCTAAGACTAGTCTTATCACTTGCATGCTTTTGATATTTAGAATGTTATCTAGATCACTTGATCTCTTTTAAAATCTCAAAAATGACATTACCTTACTAGATACCTTCTCTAACTAGGATTTCAATGACTCATTTTCAATTACATACCTTACACATTCATCTTCTTTAGATTTTAGGCTTGTAGATAGGATTTCCAATTGACAACTAAGATGTTTGACCATATTTTCATGTTCCTTGGCATCTTCATCCATTCTTACATCAAACACACTAAAATTATCCTAAAAGTTCTTAAGTTTATATTTGATATTTTTATTGATCTTCTTCTCAATCTTTAGTTCTTCATGAGCACTAGTCAATGCAGTTTCATAGTCCACCTCATCTTCATCATATTTTGAATCACTCCAAGTAGACTCATTTTATTATGAGAAACTTCCTTCCTCAGTGATAAAAAGGGATCTATATTCAATAGGACCATCATATTTATGATCATACTCTGAGTCACTATCTTCACTCTCATCTGATGAGTTGCAATCTTCTTTGGTGTAGAGACTCTTTTTATCCTTGAAGTATTTCTTCCTATTGTCAAACCTTCTGAATCCCTTTTTTATTTTATTAGATTTGAAATATATCTTACCATAATCATGACCTTTATCATGATATTAATCATCATACTTCTTATACTTATGAGGGAACTTATTATCAAAATGTCTTATCTCACCATAATTAAAGCATTTGAGGGTAGCTTACCTTTATACTTGCCTAAACTTATTATCAATTTCCTTCAAATCAAAGTAATTAATTCATCCTCATCTATATTAGGAATGTCATCCTCTTTAATTTTATTACCTTGGAACTTCTTATTCATCTTTATTTTAGTCTTGAAATATGTTTCCTTCTTTAGTGGTGTATCATCATTCTTCCTCATCTCATATGTATTAAGGATGCCATGCAATTGATCCATCTTTAACTGAGTAATTTCATGAATTTATTCTATAGAAGATACTTTTGGATCAAACTTGGGGGATAAATACCTTAATAATTTTTGAACAAAAATAGATTATTCAAGGTTCTCTCTAAGACCTCTAATGATGTTCACAATCTCATCAACTCTCTATATAAAGGATGACATAGTATATTATTCATTCATCTTGAAACTTTCAAATTGCCTTTTGTGAGTCTGTAACTTAACAAGCTTGATTTTTAAATCTCCTTCATAAATGATCTACATTTTTCCCCATATTTATTTAGCACATGAGTAATGGATTACCTTAGTCAACTTAGTTTTTGTAAGTCCATAGGTGATGGCATTCATTGCCTTGGAATTGTTCTTAAATAAATTCTTTATTATAGTAATATATGGAGGTATAGTAGTAGTAACATAACCATCCACAATATATTTCCATACATCAAACCCTATAGACATAATGTATGTCCTCATCCTCACACTCCAAAAATAATAATTGGATCCATTAAACATTAGTTCTTGCTTAGTAGAGAAGCCTCCTTGATGACTAACCATGTTGTACTTTGGATCACCTTCAAGATATTAAGCCTTTACCAAAGGACTTGCTTTAATACCAATTCTTAGAGGTAAAATAATTGAGAGGGGTGAATCAATGAGCCCATATATTTCAATTACAATTGTAGTCCTTTAAACTTATTAACCAATCAACATATATCAACTTGATCAAGAAGCATTAACAAGAGAGATCATACATTCAATGCATACATAAGATTATTACACATAACACATAGTTCCTATGGGAAACCCTCATGGGACATAAAACCCACTCTCAAACTTGAAACACAAATGAATTACTATCCTATAATAAATTATAAATAAGAGACTGGTCAACTCCTTTAGACCAACAAACCTAGATCATATCCTCCTAACTAAAGGTATTTAGTGAAATTCCTATTTCACAAGGAGTAAATGCCCCCAAGGAAGACCAAGTACTTTATACCCTCATTTGAACACCTCCACCTTATAAATGATGTCTTTAATTCCTCATGATGGATCTCTAGTTTTTAACCTCTACACAAACACTCTCTATCTCAAATAGGCCTCTCATATAGGCATGCCATAATATCTTTCCTTCTTCACTCAATATGTCCTCATATGCACACTCAAACCTCTTCTCTTATCCTCAAATTAAAAAAAACACTATTTTGACATCAGGAACATGACCTATAGGTCATACACAATGAATAATATATTATGTTCATTAACTCAACCAATAGGAACACTACCTATCCTTTGCTTTCACAACTATTACATGCACCTTGCACTAGTCTCTCTCACTTATAATTCTATAAACCAACACATTTGGTTTCACTATATATAGAGTATACATGAATTAACAAGACCATAATCTTTCCTTATCAGCCATAATACATTCCTTCACCCTTAAGTCATCTCACATGGGTCACACTTAAGCACAATCCAATTTCTAATAGGCCTAAGTGTCGACACCAAAAATCCACACACCATGATTCTTAATGTAATAATTCCCTTGACCACCTTGAGACCCTTTCAAGACCAATCTAACCTTATGACCCCTAATCAAACCTAACCATAGTTAGTTTAACCAAATAAGCTTAACCCTAGATTTTACCCAATTTTACCTTTCACCCTTGACTACTGATGGTTAGGTTGACCACCAATGGTCACCTTGACCATCGATGGTCAGGGTGCACCTCCTTAACCACCAACACGAAAACTCACCCACCTTGTTTTTCTATGTATAACTCATTCAAATCTAGTTTGAAACCATTGAATGCATGAGTTAAAATTAGGAATCCCAATTCACATCTTGTTGCAACTCTCTTATCTTGCCTATAAGAAGAGAGGAGTAGAGAGGTGAGATCCATCTATAATTTTTATCTAGAACTTTTGCATCAAAATTTCCTTTATTTTGTAGGTCAACCATCATTAGCAATATAATGATATAGCTACTACATCAAAGATCTAACTTTCCATTGTAGCTCTAACAAAGTGGCAAGTACCATTACTCTATTGAAATCATGTCAGATTCTACCAATGAGTGAACTACCTCAACCATCTACCTGATCAGCTTTTTGCAAGATAAGTATTGGATTTTTAGTATTCAATTACTATATTTTATTTTCACATCTATCCTAGCACCAATATATCTCCCAAGAATCTACTTTATGATTCTATCAATCAGCCATTTACCAACCTAGATCTACACACAATAATTGTTGATGGTTATCTCAACTACTGTTGATATATCCAACCACCGATAGTCACCTTAACTGTTGATGGTCATCCCAACCATTGATGATCACTATGGTAGTAAATTATAGTAAGTTTTTTTAACCTATCTACCCCCAACCAAACCTATTTTTTGTGTCTTTGCCTATTTAAATACCCTTTCTAATTTTTTGAAGTAAACCCCAACCACCTAGCATTAGTATTAATTAGCTTATCACTATTTTATCATTTCTAGTTTGTATTTTTTATCAAGAATGATTGTGTTCAATTTCATTATCTTTGGATTATTCATGTAAGTAATTTCTATTCTATTTTATAAACTTAATTATTTAAAACATGCATATTAATATCCCTTGAGGAAGTTCTTACTTCTGGGATCTAGCTATTGCTAGGCAATCTACTCAACTATCTATTTAACAAACAAATTTACTTTAGTGCTTTCTTATTTTCAAGTATCCTCCCAAGCCAAATATAATTTATTCACAATCTTATAATTCCACATATACACAATCAAATAGGTTTTTAACTATACCCACACTTAGTTTCTTCTTTTCCCTTTCTAAAATAATAAGCTGAAATTCATTGAAACATTTTGGTATGCCTGATGGAACCCTTGTGTCTTTACTTAGGTTCTTGTTTTCTTGAATTTTCTCTTTATCCTATGCCCATTAAAAGAATCAAAATTTTCTTTTGGTATTAAAATTAAGTGCATACATCAACTTCTTGAAGGTTTAGTTCACATAGCTTAACTTAAAAGCAAATTAATCTATCATAGCTTCACTCTTTCTTGCACACACTCAACCAAACCAATTTCATCAATTAAACATAAAAAAAACATGAGACAAGGCCCAACTAGGATTTCATCACCTAGCAATAACCTTACCCTTTCCTGGCAATCCCACTTAGAGGTCATTACTAAGGAGAGAACCAGCTCAGCTCTCTAGTTGAGTATAATCTCTAGATATCAATATATATTGGCTAAGCACCCAACACCCTTATCATTATGGTGTGTGAAGTGAAGGGTACACCCCAATACTAGTCCATGTATTGATTCCAATACAAATTATTTTTGAGTGCCCAAACATAACCTGAAACTAACCGTAGACTTCCTCTCTAGTACCCACTCTGTGAACCAATTTCAGTCACACGACTTATTAAGGCATAAGATAAAAGAGATATTCATTAAAAATCTAGGGATAAACATCTCTTTTAGAGTGTGATTTGAGTTATTTGATCATTTCTTATCTTCTCTTTGTTTGAGTAATGATGTTGTTTGTGATTTCTCTCTCCCCTATCTCATATGGTTCTCTCACCAGTAGTGAAAGAACCTTACAGATCAAAACCCATCACCAAGACAACCTACCTCTTCTACCTCTTCATCCATGGACTACATTTCTAAACCAATAGACTCTCCTCAACCCTCAGGAATTCATATTTTCCATTGATATGTTCCTTAAGGAGATGCATATTTTACCACCTTCCTAGATTAAAACCCCATAGCCTTGCAACATTATCTTACAACCATGTCTTATCATATCCCAACTTTGGCCCCACCTATAGATCCACCTTATGGAATGCTTCTCCACCTCATGGGGATTACCTATATTACCATGGTTACTACCCAATCATTGACTACCCAAGCTTCCTCATCAACCAACAACCCCTTTAAAACTACCATAGAAAACCAACCAACCCAAACTACTAATGTCATTATACCTTCCACTCCTACCAATCACTCCATAATAGGAGTACATACTTTTATCACTACCAACCTTCCTTTAGCTACCCCAAATATATTGACTACTACTCTTATTAAACCCTTATGTTTTCCATAACCTCTACCTTACCACTAATCAGTATAAGGTCACCACACTCCCATTGATCACCAACCTAACTACCAATCCTATCCAACAAACACTCCTTGCACCAAACTTTGGCTACATCTCTAACCTACAAGGGCATGTGCCCTTACCCACTACCCAACTACCTGTATCCACCTACCCATATGCATCTTCCATATAACCATTATCATCCACTTACCAATATGTGGTAGCCTCCCAACCTTCTACCTACTATCAGTATGTCTCCCAACTACCATAGTAGTATGCATCGTATGACCTTCTAGGTGCACAACCCCAAATATACTTAATGAAGATTATTATAGACAATATGACCAACATAGAGTCATCCATTTTTGGTTCTCACAACATCTTGTCATATGAGAAAATATGTAATGAACCCATCCATCCATCCATACCTATCAGGGTATATCCTACCCAATGGGAACTTCCTAAGTCTCTAAATTTCAAAGTAAAGAGGATCCCCAAAAAAACCTTAAGGAATTTAGGCATTATTGTTATCTCATCACCTATTATGATTCCCTTCTTCTCTGTACCTTCCCCATGTCTCTAACTAGTTTGACATTGGATTGGTATAGTGACATACCTAAGCACTCCCTTTTATCCTTTAACCAACTAGCTCAAACCTTCTTGGACCAATTTTTTTAATCAATATCTCCAAGAAAGTTTATATCACTGACCTCTACTCTATGTATAAATTTGAGGATGAATCCATTGTTAATTTTTTATCTCATTAGAAAAACTTAATTAACCAACTTTCCTTCTCCCTACCTCAACCTGAATTCATAGATCTCTTTGCTCAAGCATGTGCTAACAATATATCCTCTACACTATGTGTCCAAAGTTTTTGAACCTTAGATGAAGATTTGACCATGACATGTAAATGAGAACCATTCCATTGATGAAGGAAAGCTAAATCTCAAAAACAAGAACTCAACCTAAAAAAACAATGAGACCTCTTCCTCCAAGTCAAGAAACTAGTCTAATACCAATACCAAGAGCAAGAGAACTACACATGTAGTTATCCTTAAGGCTACTCCTCCACCTTCCATCAACCAACCAAATTCCTCTAGTTCCTCAAACCAAAACATGAGGAACCAAAACTAGAACAACCATAAGCAATTCACTCCACTTGGAGAATCATATACTTCCATCTTGGAGAATTTTTTTAAAGCCAACATCATTCAACTTCCTTCTATCAAACCTCCTCAGCATTTTGATTCATCTCATCCTATACCTAGTTGGTTCAACAAGAATGATTTTTGTGCCTTTCATTGAGTAATAGGACATGATATCAATAGATGTAATACCTTCAATAGCCTTGTGTAATCCCTCATTGATAAAGGAGAGCTTATATTGGACAACCCCAATGTACCATTGAACCAAGCCCTTGATATATTAAGGTGGCCCTTCCCAAACCTAGTTCCTATGAATACTGAGAGCACCAATGTCAAGTTTTCTCATGATACCCATATAGTTAACATGGTCCTTGATGCACTCATTACCAAACCACCTAGTACCCAGTCTTCTGATCCTCTACCTCATCTATCTATTCAAATAGGGGAATTAAATTCCATTCTATTAGACACTCAAACCAAGGAAGCACCATCCTCTCCCTCTCCACTTATTGAGGTAGTGGAGCCACTACCCTCCCTTTTAACTATCATATCAAAACAACTAACCATCACCACATCACCTTTACCTTTGACTACCAAGAAACCCACCTCTCCTTTGGAGATAATTCTTAAGGAAGAAATCCCCATGTCCACTCCTCCCATGAAGGATTTATCTATCTCAACCTTGCATCCTTTAATTGAGTAAGAGGACAATGTTACAATCCCCTTCCTCAACTTATGGGTCTATCATTCAAAACTACTACCTAGGGAGATAAAGTGATCTATAAACCATTCTCTAGACTAGTTTAGAGGTTGGAATTTGTTTCTAAACCCAACTTAGACTAGGATACCTTTTGGTAGCAACTAGGTCTCCCTTATATTACTATACTAGAACCTCTAGGCCTTTCTTTAGCAGCCCAACCTGCCACTTCTGTTGACCAACCTATTACCATATCTACCCAACCAACCAAAACTTCCACCCAACCAAGACCTCTACCAAACCAACCAAGCCCTAACCACCTAAGTCAAACATGACCCAAATGGCCAAATCCTCTTCTATCACCCCAACTAAAATAAATAAAAGCATTGGTAACTTCCCTACACCAAGCCTCAGTCACCCATCTATGAAATTATATCTAACCCCTTCAAACCTGCCAACTAAGAACCAAACTAAAGCAACTAAATAGGTAAAAGTACCTAAAAACCCAAAGACTTGAATTTCAAATCCCTCAATATTTCCATCCATTTTGGGGTCTCATCTTTTTACCTTGATTAGGAAGCTAATTATCTCTACCAAGACCCCACTACCTCTTTTGGTTAGACCTTCAAAATTATTTTCTAATGTACCTCTCTTCACCACACCAATAATACCTAAGATACCTACCTTGAGATCCTCCACCTCTAGCTAATCAACCTCCTTACCTAAATTTAATCTATCTACCAAGAATACCATCTGAACCAAAGCACCTATCATCAAACCTATTTCCAAATGGCCTTCTACCCCAGCCATCAAAACAAAAACCACTACACCTTCACCACCTTTAGCTGAGTCCTACTTGACTATTCTCCATAGGTTATTATAAAATTCTCATTTGGCCTCACCTCCCATTAGATGCTTTGACCTTCTAGCTTCAAAACCCATCTGGTATAATAACCACTAATTGTGTTCTTATCATAGGACACTCAAACATGATACATAGAATTACAAAGCTCTCCAAACCATTATCCACTAGATTTATGATGAGGATGATGTATTATAAGATGAACCTATTATGGGCCTCATACCAATCCAACTAGAAATTATACCTACCTAATGATTACCTACTTCTCCACTCTCATCTTAGAGTGAAGATGAATCTAAACAATCTACTACATCAACCTCTCCTTTTATCCATACTATTAATGTGGTCATTAGATCACAATAGAAGGATAATGGGAAGGTTATAGTGTCCATTACTTGGATGTATCCCTATTACATATCCTACCCAACTCACACTCAATCATCTCCATCTTAGACTAAACCCAAGGTGTTTATTTTAGGTGCCTCTAAATCTAACCCCTTAAAATCCATCAAGAGAGTTATCCTCAAGCAACTTCACTAGACCCTGATGAACATGAACTTGTATAAGTTGATCTCTACCTCTCCCTATCACCACCAACTACTAATAGAGGCTTTGCAATCCATTGAGGTCCAACCCAAAGACCCCCAACCTTTAGCATCCTTTATTGGTGCCCTTCAAATTTCCAACCTTATTACCTTCAAGGATTTCAAAATACCTTCCATGCATCCTAAGGACCTAGATCACCCTCTCTTTATCACTACTTACATCAACCAAATACACATTAAACATGTCATGATTGATGGGGGAGATAGCATTAACATCATCTCCTCCCATGCCTATAACCAACTCAACTTACCAAACAATGTCATGTCTAAAACCCCAAACATACTTTGATCATTCAATGATACCATTACCACTACCTTGGGAGTTGGTGTCCTACATATCCATTTATAACCTCACACATTCCTTGAACTTTTATTTGTAGTAGAAGGTGAATTATAATACAATGTTTTGTTGGGATGACCCTAAATTAACTCTATGGGTTTTGTCCCCTCTACCCTTCACCATTGAATTAAGTTTGAGGACAAAAGTCAGGTCATCACCATCTAAGATGAACCAAGTCCTTTCTTGACATGCAACATGACCTCTCTCCCCAATGATGTCCTCATACCCACATCCTTCACACCCTCAACATCTAAAACCCAACCTTCAATTACTAAAGTGAATATCATATACCCTTCCACTAACATGGTATCAATTATTTCCTCTATCCCTTCAAAATAAATCCCCACCATAGACTATTTATTATCAACATTTCATCACCTTTTATTGGGAGAGTATGGCCTTTTATCCCTTGATGCTTTCCCTACTCCTCATGAGTATGGGAAACTCACCAACCAGCCAGGATAAGACCCTAATATCAAAACTATCATTCCCTTTGGACCTCCCCACCATCAAACCCATTTTTTATATGGGGGACTCAATAAACCCCTTGGTGCTTATACCACCTCTCTTTCACCTAGTCTATTTACCACTAGTTTCTCCTACCTAGATAAATCAAGCTTCACCAAGACATATCTCCATGGGTGTGCTTAGAAAGGATTTAATCGTGGGTGATATGAGAATGGTCCACATGAATTGGTCACCATAAAACCAAGAAGTTTCATGAAAATCATAGCCTTAGTTTAATCCTACCCAATAAGAAGCAACCCAAACCACCTACCACCACCATTATTGAGGAAGATATCCCTTCCTCATCAACCTCTCTTTTGTTCACATGTGATGTTGATGACATTATCCCACCTAAATTTTTTTATATCAACATGATCAACCTTAGACACTTGACTTATCAAAAGGAGGGGGAAATCATAACCATCCCATTGACCCATACTAAGATGGTAGGAGAAGACTCTCCTACCATTAACACTATTCAATGCCATGATGATGATTATATCCTCACCTATCTTGATGCCCCAAATTATTCAATCCACAAATCCATTCCTCCTAGGGCTTCAACCATGTTAAATGAATCCATAATGGATATCAACTTGGGCACTCCATAAAACCCTCACATCATTAAAATTGGCCTCTCACTAACTACCAAGGAAATTTGAGATTTTCCCTCTTTCCTCTAAGACCATAGCATACCATTTACTTGGTATTATAATAGCATACTTGGAATTGACCCCACCATTTATACCCATAGCATAGTCACTAACCATGATGCCAAGCTTGTCAAGCAAAAGCTTCAGTGTTGCACCCTTATATAGCCCTTCTTATCAAAGAAGAGCTTCAATGCCTCATATCTATCAATTTCATTACACCCATTGACTACCCCTAATAGGTATCAAATTTTGTACCTATCACCAAATCCACAAGGGGTCTACACATTTGTGTGGACTTTCATGACCTAAATCTCACTAGCCCCAAAGATGGCTTTCCTCTACTGAGCATTGATAAGCTAGTTGATCTTACAATTGGCCATGAGATGTTATCTCTCATAAATAGATTCTTGGGTTACAATTAGATCTTAATTAATCTTGAAGATCAGCACAAGACCACTTTTACCACCCCTTAGGGAACCTTTTTCTATAGGGTCATGCCTTGCTAGTGTAACCTACCAACTTGTCATGACCTATATCCTCCATGACCTTATCCATAAGATTATTGAGGACTATGTGGATGACCTTTTCAGAAAATCCAAACTTTGAAAAGATCATTTAGCCATTCTCAAGATCATATTTTAATTCCTCATCCACTATCATGTCTACCTTAACCCCAAAAAGTGCATTTTTGGGGTCTTGTCAAGAAAAATTCTTGGCTTCATTATCTTCCTTCTTAGAATTGAATTTGATCCTACCAAAATCAAAACCATCCTCGACATGCTTTCTCTATCCAATCTTATATAACTCCATAGTTTGTAGGGAAATCTTCAATCCATTTGTCACTTCATCTCTTAACTTTTGGATCAATGCCAACCTTTCCACTACCTTCTAAATAAGGATGTTTATTTTAAATGGAATAATCATTTTCAAAAGACCTTTAATTCACTCAAGGTGTACGTTCTATCTCCACTTGTCCTCACCCCTCCCAAGGATGACTAACCTTTTAACCTATATAACTCTACCACCAACCATTTCCTGGGGGCAATACTAACTCATTGAGATGAACAACACAAGGAGCAAGCCATATACTATAGTAATCACATGCTTTTAGATTATGATACTTGGTATACCCATACTAGGAAACTTTACTTGGCCTTAGTCTTCATAGCTACCAAACTTTACCACTACCTCTTAAACCATAAAACTTATGTCATAACCAACACCAACCCATTTAAGTACATGCACTTCAAACCATACTAAAACTAGTGTATGGCCAAGTGGATTATGCTCTTAGCAAAGTTTGACCTTGAGTTCCTTTAGTAAAATTCAATTAAAGGGAAAGTCATTTCCAAATAATTAACCAAGGCACCTTTAGCAGATAGGCAACCTCCCCCTCTTGATTTCCCTAATGAGCCCATCATGACCCTCTCTTAGGTGGATTTTACCTATCAAGTCACCATGTTATTTGATGGATAAAAGTGTCAACGTGGTAGGGAGTGGGTATCATCCTTATCCCCTTTTACAATGAACCTCTTCCTTTGTCCTTCAAGCTTGATTTTGAATGTACCAATAATATGGCTAAGTATGCAACCCTATTGATAGGCCTTCATATTTCCTTATCCTTGGGGAGTCAAAATGATTAATATCTTTGGTGACTCCTAGATTGTGGTCAATCAATTAAATGGCTCTTACCAGTGCAAGAATGATTTTATGTAATAGTACAAGAAACTAATTGATGAACTCTTAACATCATTCAAACACTACCACATCCAATCAACCCCATGATCTAATAATAAGTTCATTGACACTATGGCTTCCCTTGCCTCTTAGATACCATCTATACCTTCTAGATATAAGCTATCTATCATTATATATAAACTTACCCAACCTTCCTATGTCAAACCAGACTCTCCCACCATTTTCAATGTGGAAGAGACCTAACCTAACCTTTGGTATCAATAAACCTTTGACTATCTCAACCTTGCCATAATTCCTTCTGGAATTTTTAGGAATGCTTAGAGAGCATTTATCTAGAGTACCTCATGTTATACCATTGTGGGAGAAATTCTTTATAAAAGTGACTTTGATGGTCTTCTCTTATGTTGCCTATGCAGTCACAAAGCCTCTCATGTTATCAAGGAAATGCATGATGGTATCTATGGAGACCACTTTAGTTTCCTCATTTTAGCTAAGCATATCCTTCACCTTAGTTATTAATGGATTACCCTTAACCAAGATTATTGTGATTATGTGAAAAATTATATCAAGTTCAAACAACATGTTAATTTGCATCACACACCTAGCTAGAGTCATCACATTTATATTAATTTCTAGCCCTTTTCATAATGGGTTCTAGACCTCGTTGATGAAATTAACCCCAATTCCTCATAGCAACACCATTCTATCATCACTATGACTGAATATTTTACCAAGTGGGTAGAGGTTATTTCTCTAGTCTTGACTAAAGCAGAAAAGATTGTTGACTTCATCAACCATCACATTAGTTGCCATTTTGGTATTCCTTACAAGATCATCACTGATAATGGTAAATCCTTTAAGAATAAGTAAGTCCAGGGTCTATGTGATGAATTCAACATTAAGTTAAGCTTTTCCTTGCCCCATCACCCTTAAGTGAATGGATAAGCTGAGGCCTCTAACAAAACTCTTAATAACATGATAATTAAAATGGTCAATGCATCTGGTCAAGATTGGCATCTGCACATCCCCTTTGCCTTATGGGCATATTGTACTAGAATTATAACCCCTATGGGTGCTACCCCTTTCTCTCTTGTGTTTAGAGTGGAGGTTGTCTTGCCTCTTGAAGTTTAAATCCCATCTCTTTGCATATCTTTGTAAGATATTGTTTCTAAGGATGATTATCATCAACACCATTTATCCCAACTCAAACTACTTGATGAGCATCATTTACCATCCCTTACCCATCTCCATGTCTATCAAGAACACATCAAACATGCCTATAACAAACACCTTAAAGTGAAAGAATTCAATATTGAAGACCTCATCCTAAAGGAAAAATAACATGTCATTAATATTGAAAAAAGCAAGTAGGGCAAGTTTGCTTTTAATTGTCTTGAACCTTATATTATAATCCACAAGTATGGATTGGGAGCTTACTAGTTGTATTCTCTCAAAAGCCACCAAAACTTGAGACCCTTAATGCTTCACATCTATGTCAATTATTTTGTTAAGAAGGATCAAGTTCACCTTTTGTCTAATTTAAGATCATCCCTTACTATCTACCTACATTCCATATCCCTAGTTTAAGGGAAATTGATTATAACCAAATCATGTGATTATCTATCACTAGCATAGTCTTATCTTAATCAATGGATATCATGGATCTACCCATGACATGGTTCTCATGGTACTTTCCACCCCTTTACAGACACCTAATTATTCTTCTTATGATTTTAGTTTTGACTTCATAAAGGTGGATCCTTAAGCCTATATAAGTAAGTCTATGTCAATAAAAATCCAAGCAAATTGAAAATGAAAAATCCCTATCATTAGCAATCACGGGTTTTTCTTAGCATTCATAGGCTACTTCCTTGAAGTACAATTGTTGGATATTTATTTGAAATTTCCAAAATGTAAGGTGGATTATTCCCTTAAAGGAAAACCATAACAAATCATTGAATAAAGCACATAAACTTATACCACTCCCTTGAAATATGGTTAAGTAAAGAATTTGTCAAAAGCATACCCATTTCTTAGAAGCTTCCCACATCAATGAGCTTCCCATATATAAAAACAAAGCAAGAGAAGCATTATCAAAATCATATATATAATCACAAAAACTTTTGCATGAAACTTTAAGGTGTATCCTTGATCACATATTTGCCTTACACTCAATAGATTATGCTTATAAAACATTCTTAGTCTTAGTTCTACCATTATCCAAAAATAAAGTACCTTTTTTGGCTATCCTGGTAGTGGTTTTATCTCTAAATCTCACTATACCACTATTGATCTTCTTTACTCTTATGTCCTATCATATGCCTAAAACATCTGCTATCAACGAACCATGGTTGATCTTTATCTCTTACATGCAAAGTTGTTTGCACCAACATAGAATCTTCAGGTTGTTTCTTCTGCCATGAACATGACTGAACCTTCTTCTTGATGAATGGAGCTTTGAAACTTTGATCCTTCTTGATTAAATCTACATGAGTATCCTTTTCCTTCTTTCTGAAACTATTAGCTCTTTTCAATATCTTATGAACATAATCATTTGAAATACTTTAAAACACTGCATATGCAAGAATCATTCTAATAGCCTCAAACCATAATACTGATGTAAAAAATTTCTTCAAAAATATATTCCCTCAAAAGATATACAAATTAATCTACCAAATCACCTTCTTGTCATGCAACATATCCAAGACCCAATAGCATCGACCATGCTTCAATTTTCTTAAAAGTGTCTCCTTGAAGCCTAGAAGAGACACCCCCACACAAAAGGGTCCTAGAAGCAAATCTCAGGAGATTCCCACATCTCCTCTATTTCTTCTGTGATCTTCTTGTGTTTTTCTTTTAGAATCCGTTTAAGCATGTCTAACCTTTTTTCCCTACTAACCTTATCATTTATGATGTTTTTCATCTTCTCAACTTTTGCAACTTTCTTATCTTGACAAAGCTCATGCTCAAATGTAACAAGAGATTCTTTACAATCCTTATTATCTAATTCTTTATCCACTATAGCAAGTAATTCATTTTCACTCTTAAACTCAACTTGATCAACCTTTACTATTTTAGGTCTCCAAACCTGAATTTGTCTTTTCTCATATTTTCTAGGGGCTCTGTAACCTTTGACATACTTTGAATATCTCTTTACTTTATTTTGGCATAATCTAGCAATATGGCCAACCTCATGACAACAAAAGCAAACAATATTTCTCATACCTTTTTCTTGAATGTGACTGAGATCTCCCTTTGACTGATTGCTTCTCCTTATACAATATCTTACCCTATGACCAACATGATGACAAATAAAATAATAGCCATGAAAAGAATTTGAAAACTTGAAAGCATTGGGCTGCCTAATTGACTTCTTTGATTTGCCTTCAAAACCTGCATCCTTCTTTCCTTGGACTGATATTTCATGATCTTTTTCAACCTTGATTATAAGCTTCTCATGATTATCCTTTAAAGAGCCTAACTCAACCTTCAACTGATTACATTCTTCTTCTTTTGATGTTAAAATTGAATATGCAATCTCTAACTGATTCTTAAGATCCTAAATAAATATCTTATTTTCTTTTACTTCTATAGCCAACTTAGAATCCAAGATACACACCTTTTCCTTAAGAGCTTCAACCACAGATTTCAATTCTTGATTCTCCTTCTTTAGCTGCTTGGCCATCTGTGCTTTTCCTTTGATCTACCTTCAAGCTGTTAAACCTTTTTTGAAGGAACCTGCTCTAATACCAATTGTTAAGCATGGAATATACTGAGAGGGGGGATGAATCAGTATATTATATATCTTATAAATCTTTCCTTTAACAAAATTCCACTTAATCAATCATTCAAGATATGCAGTAAAACTTAAACAATAAACATCACACAAGACAAAGAGAGACACCAGATATAATGTGGAAACCCAATGTGGGAAAAACCACAGAGAATCAATCTCAAATATATTCATGAGAACAATCCCATAGGAGCACCATACCCCTTTGTCAAGTACAAACCTTAGCTACAATTCACAAGCACCAACCCACAGGAGCTTCAAACCCCTTTGTCGAGCACCAACCCAGCACCTATTCATGAGCACCAACCCATAAGAGCACCAACCCCTTTACCGAGCACCAACCCATCAACAATTCATGAGCACCAACCCACAAGATCACCAACCCCTTTGTGTATACCACACACCTATATCTCAATGTTGTTATCTCAACAAATGATAGATCAATACACCATCTTCTTCCTCTCTCTCACTTTTGATCTTCTAAGCTAGATATAACAAATACAAATCATCTCTCACAATTGCTCTTCTAAGCTAGATATTACAATATCAAATCAACCTCTCACTTCCACATTACAAATGGCTACTCAAGCCTTTATTTATAGCTTTCCAAATGACCTTTGGCCTTCCCCCTTTGTGACCTTTCAATTCTCATGGAAAATGGTTCCAATCTTGGATGACCCTTCATATCCAAGCATTTGAAAAGTCATGTGGTGACCCTTCATGACCAAAAATGTCTTTCCCACTTTTGTCCTTATCTTTGGTGACTTTTCATATTCCTTTAAGTGTCCCTTCATGATAAATTCACCCTTTACTCTTTTGTCTTCACTTGGTCACTCTTGGTATTCCCCAAGATGACTCTTCATGGGAAAATGCGTCCCATCCTTCTTTTGTCTTTATCTCGTGACTCTTCGACTTCTCCATGGGCCCTTATTTTGTCTCATATGCCACCAAAAATATATTCATTAATATTAAATAAATATTAACTCATATTAGCCAAGATAAATAACATTAAATGCAATGGGGCCTTTATCACCAATAATACTAAACCTTTGACATCAATGACAATATTTCCAACATAAGAACCCAACTTTAGACACCTAAAAATGGCCATTGATAACCTCCAATCAATAAATTTTGGCCAATTTCCACCCAAAATGTACAATTTGGCCTAAAAACATGAAAATATGCTAAATGATGTGAAACTAACATATTCAAGTGCTGATTTTGGCTTGGGTATCACTAAATGGGGAAATGCAATTTATAGGCCAGCTAACTTTGATCAATTCATTTCGAGTCAAAATGCTAATTTTGCACCCATGTGTTCTAGACTACTCTTTCTTATAAAATCCTTTGCACAAGACTCATACATTTGTTATTTGTTATTGGCAACATCCTAAATGGGAATACACATCCAATGCATCTAATGTGGACTTCCAATTCCAATCTAGTCAAATTTAAGACCAATGACAAGGCATTGCAATCAATTTGGGTAATTTTTGCATGAAGTGCTTAATCATGTTTAAGAGTTAATTAACCCAAATCAAGGCCTAATCAAGAATTCCATGAAAACTTGTTGAATACTTATTTTTAAAAATGAATACTGAATATCTACATCATCAAGTGACCTCATTTCTTGGGAAGATATCCCTAGGCCATAAATGCCACAAATATCAAGATTCATGCCCTCCATGCCTCATCAATGCCTTCCATGATGCCTTCCATGCCTCTTCATTGCTCCTTCTTCCAATGTCATGATGAGGATAATTATAAACTTAATTCCAAAAATTGAATTAATCCTTAACCACACATCTCAATCTTGACATGGATGATTGAGATTGATTCTGATCAAATCTAAAAATCTATAAATAAGAGGCCTCACAACATCATTTCTAAGCTTAAATTGTGCAAAGATATAATGCAAGATTGGTTCAAAAAATCTTCAAATAATTAGTGTTATAATATCAAATTGATTCCAAGCCAAGCCAAGCCACAAACCAAAGGTGCCAAGGAGAGATAGAGGTTGTCAAGCTTCCATTTCTAAGGACTTCATGAGCACAAGTTGAGTAAGCCACCACAACAAGCATTTTGGAGCATCCAAGGTAAAAGAGTTTTATTTTGAATTTTAGTTGTGTGTTTCAATCATGATTGCTAACTAAGCTCTCCCTAGTGTCTAGGTCTAGAGATGTTATGCTATTAGTGTGTTTATTTCATTTTTTTCATTTTGGAAATAACACAATAATAACCATCCTCTCTTGACTCAAATTCTTAGATCACATAATGGCATGCCCAATTGGACCAGATGCATTCTACACATGAAGTAGATCATTTTACAACTCTAAAATATACATTTGGATCCTTAAAACTCTTACAAATTGATTTTCTAACTTTATTTTACCATTTTTGGTCACTATTGTTTTTACATAGTAACCAACATCAGCAGAAATACCATCATTGATCACTAAATTAACTGATGTTAGTCAACATAACTAACATCAGTCAAATCTTGAATATCCTTAACTGACATCAGTGGTATTAATCAACATCGGTCACTATGTTTTTTAAAAAAAACATAGACTTGAGAGCTACTTTTTCAAATTTCATTATTTCAAACTCAAAGGGCTTTAAAGCTAAAGGACATGCTAATAATTTTACATGCTTAAATCACTTTTACATGCTTAAAAATCAATTAAGAACCTGTTTTTGGTGTTTAACAAAGAATTTATATGTTTTGGTGAATGTTTTTCAAATTTTACAACTAAGACCAAGGGGTCAAATGAACACCACCAAAATTTTCATTTGGGTTTTAAAATGAACACACTTGTCAATTTTTGTTTTCAATAGTTTATTAGATTAATTTTGTCTGGTGAAAAGAGGAATGTTATGTGTATTCTCTTCCATATTTCCCCTATAGGTAACCCTTGGAATCATAAGTGCCATTCCTATTACAAATTAGCCTAGTCCAAGGCTTAAAAAGAAAGTCATCCAAAACACTCCCCAAAAACTCATTAAAGTTTGGGTGATCTTGAAAATGACCCTAAAGTCTTTCTGCTTTCATTCTTTATTTATTTATGCATCTTGGCTTACAAGGGGGAATTCATCACCTCCCAAAAGTTATTTAGTGAAGCTTTGACCTAGGGTTTCATCTTTTGGCATTGACTTCATTTGACTCCTTTGGAGTTGCACATGAGATGTAGTGGTACTTTGGACATCGTACTACACTAAGCAAATATTAGGATGTAGTGGTTAAAAAAATACTAGACCTTTTTACAATAAGTTGAGTGATATAGACCCAAAATCCATGCTTTTTTTTTGCATTGTTTGCCATGAAAGTGATTGTGAAATTGATTCCCTAAGATCATTCAAAAACTTCTTAGATTTTAGATAAATCCCCACTTGCCATGAAAGTATTGTTGGTATAAGGTGTGCTTCAAGGTCCATGTTGTAGTACTATAATTTGAGAGAAAGGGGGGTGTAAAAACCCTACTATATAATGTGCAATTACTTTTTGATGAATACTTAAATCCTTTCAAATGATGTATATTGACAGACTCCAAAAATACCAAACAACCTTGTTAGTTTAGGATCTAAGGGAGATTAATTAATTGGTCTTGTCTTAGATTAAAGTCTTATTTGGAGTCAAAACATGGTGTAAACTAATAATAAAAACCAATCACCTAGTCTAAATTTTCTTCTGAACAAAGAGGCATTATGCTACCCGTGTGAGATCATCACACTTCCATATTCCAAAGTTCATCAAAATATTGAGATTCATATCATTCACTTTGGCACAGTTATGTTGTCCAATTGAGTCAAGACCTTTTACCAAAGTTATTTAAAGTCCTTCACTTATAATCTAGATTCATAATTACACCTTTACAATTTCATATGGTTAATGTGTTAAGTGGGTTATCCATTTACACTAAACTTTAGGGAACTTAGGTTTAATTTCCAATTTAAGTTGAAGGTCATTTAAGACTCATAATAATTATCATCACTTGATAGAGTTAAGCCATTTTATGCTAAACACTTGCACTTTAAGTCCATGCACCACAACATTTTTGAGTCAATAAAGGTAGTGTTATGCTATCAAAATTATAGGAAAACATCTTTGCCATAGATAGTTTTTGAAACAAGCCTTTTTTATCACACCTTTTTGGGTAGTATAGCATCATTATGTTAACCAAAACATTTTGAATATTATTTCATAGACCTTATTTCACAGAGTTTCAAATTTTTTCCTATATTTTTATACCAATCTGGGTGTACTTTTGTGATCCTTTGTCTAAAACATAGTTATATTTTTCACCTCTGTTTAGCTCCTCTATTAAAAGAACCAAGTTTTATACCACTTTTTGTGAAGAAAGTCAACTAGTTCTAAAGTGCCTTTTTATTTCATACCTTATACCTAGTTGATCAAGTTCATGTCTAGGATTCAAATGCCTAGTGTTTGTTATAAGTGTTTCAAATATTTTAGATTAAAACTTTCATCTTTTTTCAAAATCTGGATTTTGACATTGTTTGGCCAAGAGTCCTAGTACATGCCTTGTTTGAGCCTAGATTTTAATGTCATGTTTGGCCAAAAGACCTAGACATTTTTAAATTCTTAGATTAGATTGATTTCAAACACTTCAACCTTAGAGTTTGGCATTTTGATTTATGGTTTATTCACTTGCTTACCTTTGTGTGAACAGTGAAACATTAGGTACTTCACACTAGCTTGTTTCCTCACAAAACTTTGAATAAACCTTTTGATCATTTTGAAAAATCTGGACTAAGTTGGAGCACCATTTGTTTTATACATTTTCCTTTTTAGATTTTTTATAACTCTTTGACCTTTTATCATAAAGCATTAACTATGGATCCCAACATATATTCCTACACTCATAGTGGACTCATGTATAATCCATGGATTAGTAATGTAGTTACATAGGAAGAAATGGTGCAAGACCCCTATGTGGATAATATTTTTTATGAGATGGATTCTTATCCCTCTTATAATACTCAATTAGGGACATAAGGCCAAGATCTATTGGCCAACTATCTAGTTAACACACCACCTTACACAGAATAAGACCAAAAGCAAACTACCTAATAAATAGTGATAATACTTGAGGTGGATGATCTATTACTTCAACAGTCATATTCTACTAATTTATCTTCCATGTATGATCCATTTTTATTTGAGCAACATTTATTGGAGAATAAGGATGAAATTTTGGTTAGAGTCACCAAGGTAGGGGCCAAGTTTGTAGTAGACTTCCCCCATGAAAATTTGCCAAGTCTAGTAAGAGTGCCCCACAATATCATTTATGATCAACAAGATTCTTCTAACAATCCTATGGCTCTATTCCAAACAACATACGAAGATCCTCACATATCTGATCAAGGCAAAAACATCATGGAAGATCACTTTAACCACATGCAAATAACATATCAAACCTACTTGAATCTAGCATGTTATTTCAATCAAATGAACATAGTAAGTAAGCCTCTCAATGACCTAGTTACTTCAACAAGAGTATTGATAGAGCTAACTAGATAAGATAATCTAAATCTTGACCCATTTATACAAACTAATTCAATAGATAACTTGATACATATGTCCATTATTAAACAAGTGTCTTTAGCTTCTACACTAAATACTAAGCCAATCATAGTAGATAATGTGAAAATAGCATCCAATCTTGATAAAAGTGGTACTAATGCACAAAAAAATAGCCAACAATGTGTGCCTATAGTTAATCCCATGAGTAAATCATCATACCAAGGAATAGGAGTTTCTGCACCCTAGCCTCAACCAGTCGCTTCCTCAAGTGTACAACCTATAGGATTAGATAATTAAACAATGGCTAATGTTAGGCCTCAATGACAGAATGTGACAAATCTTACTCCCCCTCAATAGGTAGTGAGTGGTATTCCACCACAACAGACATAGTCTAGTGTATCAACACAAAACATGATGAATACATTACCACCTCAATCAGGGTCAACTAATATTCTACCTTGCCAGGTAATGACAAACATACCTTTTCAGTTGAAGATTAATATGCTAATCCAAAACTAAGAAATGACTAACCAACAATGTGCAAATATTGGTTAATGATAGATGCCAAATTCGCAACTAGATTTCACTTCCTCATAGGGATTCATGCAACAAGGAGGTCCCCATGTTTCTCAAGTACCTACTAGACAACCATTGGTTCAAGATGTGCCACAAATTTAGAGATAAGGTCTTAGACCACAAGTTCCTACTCAATAATAAGGTTTAATTAGTCAGTAACATGTCCCTTTTCAACCATAGCAAGCATATTATAATTATATCCCTTCATCCCAACCATAAAATCCTCTAAGTCAAACCTTTATCATCAACCCAAACTAGAATATTGCATATCCAAATGTGTAATTTCAAGTACATCCCAATCCATGTATGTGTATTCTTGGTCCATTCCCCAACCAAGCCAATGTATCCCAATAGGTTTATCCATCATACCCTAGTTAAATTATCCCACTTGTGACCTCCTAACCATCTATCCAAAATAACATTCTCCCTTAAACCAATATTCCATCTAATTTCCTATCTCGAGAATTGCAGCAAATGAAGGATGTAATTTTTGCCACTCAGGCTGGTAAATAAACTAAAAATTTCAAATTATATGACATATGTTCTTATCCATTCAACATGGAGTATTTATAGATACCTTTTCCTTTAGGATATAAACTACCAAAATTTAATAAATACAAAGGGAAAGGTGACCCTAAGTCTCATTTGACTAAATTCTTTGTCACATGTCAACTAGTGTCATATAACAACGTATGCTTTTTATTGTTGTTTCCAAGGAGCTTAGATGGATAAGCCTTGGAGTGGTTTTTGAAGTTGCCTAAAAAATCACTAGCTAATTTTGATGATCTTTCTGATAAATTTGTGTAGCACTTTTCCTATAATCTTGAACATGAAATTTCATTAGTGGACCTGACATAAGCAAAGCAAAAAGATGGGGAGAGTTTTGCAAGTTATTTATAGTGATGGAGAGCCCTTGAAATTTATTTCACCCATAGTTTAATAGATAAACAATTAGCCACTGTGTTTACCAAAAAATTACATAGTGAGATAGCCTATCATCTAGAATTACAATGTGCACATACATTTAAAGAGATCATTGATAAAAGTTTGTTGATCAAGTGGGTACTCATCAATAAAGGAGTCATCAAGCTTAATTCAACTAATAAAAATCAAGGTACCAATCAAGGAAATCACTAACATCCCATGTAATCACTATCATCATAGTCGACACAGGCTGATAACCATGATAGATTGAAGCAATTCAACTGCAATAGGAATGTTGTAGGAAATGGCGTAACTAAATCCTATCATGTGAAAATAGTGAAAACATCATCTGCACCACCTTTTTAGCTTACCTCTACCCAAAAATCTCTCCAACTAATACTATAAACACAACAACTAAAACCTATGTAACAAATATAGTAGTCATTACCATTGCAAACCCCTCCTCCTAGAAGAACCATCCCTTTATGTTTTTATTGACCTAAGAGAGCCTATTGAGTTTGTATTTTTCAATCTTTCTACCACTAATATGATTAGTTGGCCCATACCAAAGCATTATCTACAAGGCAATCCTTATCTTGATTGGTACCATGAAAATGAATTTTGTGACCATCATCGGGTCAATGGGCATAATTTATGAAGATGTGTCCAAATCAAGCATTTAATCAAGATTATGTTGGAGATTGGGGAGATAAAATTGGATAATGGTGTTTCTAATTCCAATCAAACTCTTGATATCTATAAAAACCCCTTTCCCCAACATAAAAATCAATAGCAATAGAATAATTAGTAGCAACAACAATGGCTAGTGCAATAGCAAAATCAATAGTATCCAAATCAAAGGCTAAAACAGGAGAGTCAACAAAATCAATAACATAACCCACAATGATAGAACAATGAACAAAACCAAGGTTATAATGGTAAAAACCAACAAACCTACCATGTGATTGCATATGACTATAATAGGGTTGTAGGTCATATTGTAGGGAGTAGCGTTAATACCATCTCCATTAATCCTAGACCAAATCCTAATAAGACTAGACCATTTCTAAACAATAATATTCAGCCAAAACACATAGATAATCCCTATTTGACCTAGGAGTGCATACAAGAAAACCATCAAACTAGGAATTACCCTTTTGGATCTTATAACAACAACTCATTCTTGCCATGTGACCACATGCAAGTGCACTGGTAACTGAGACTTGTCCTATTTGGTCCCACATCATTTCCAATAGTAGTTAGCACTAATGGTCTAATATTTAATCTTGATTGTGTAATAAAAAATTAGAGGTCAAAGATTAATATCCTAGGCCCATAACCATCTACCACTTTTCCTATCATCTAAACAACCATTTAGCCTTAAAATAAACCATTCACTACTGACCAAGACAAGAAGTTTGATATTATGGAACAATTGCAGAAGACACCAGCACAAATTTTTATTTTAGATTTTCTATGGACATCAATATTTTATAAGAACATCTTGAATGATTTTTTGACCCAAGCTATTGTTGCTCATGACATATCCCCTGATAAATTTCAATCTTTGGTTGGACACCTAGCTCCAACCCAACAAGTCACATTCAACCAAAGTGATATGTCTTCCCTTGGCCCACTCCATAATAATCCATTATACATAGAAGTTTATATAAGATGGAATAAATTGAAACATGTCCTTATAGACAATGGATCCAACCTCAACATAGTGTCCCTAAAGCTCATCAAGCTTCTTGGGTACACAATGATAGATCTTTAGCCAAAAATAATAACTATTAAAGCCTATGATAATCAAGAAAGAGAGTCATAGGGCACCATTAGTTTGCCAATTATTATTTGGCCTTTAACCCATGATACACTTTTCCATGTAATAGATCCTTAGTTATCATATAACATGCTTTTAGGTAGGCCATGGTTACATGAAATTCATGTAGTCCCATCAACACCACACCAATGAATCAAGTTTTCCCACTTAGGGATGGAGGTGAATATTTTGGGAGATTTACACCCATATGAACACTGTAAGCATCTTGAGGTTGAGTTTCAAAGCTATAATTATTAGTATGGCATGAATCCAAGTTCCAAGCAGGATAAAGAAAAGGCTATACTTATTGATCCTTCACTAGATAATTACATAGATCCTAATACCTTGGATTCCCTTTCCCACATACCACCTCCTAAAGATTCTAATCATTTCACCATTTTAGATAATGGACTAGGAGAATATGTGGCCCATGATACGTTTCATATCGCCAATCTTCCTCAAAATCTAAAAACCTTTGGGTGAGCTAAAGTCATTCCACATATGCATTGGAAACAAAAGAACAAAGACAAGGGACCTGTCACATTTGTACCAAAATTTGGCCTAAGACCTAACCCTTTTGAAGGGGATAAATCATGGTTATACAATGATGACCAAGCTGATTGTTATAAAAGTGCCAAGTATCCTATTCTTAATAGGATCATGGAGCATCAAAAATATGAAAGAAGAGGCCTTGAACTGAATTAGTAAGGAACCATCAAGCCAATTTCCATGACTAAGTATGAAAGACCTTATGGACTTAGATTTAACCTGCCTAGGCGTGACCCTACATATCTTATTCAAACTTCATCACTATCAACTAGTGATGATGATGTTGATAGAAAAATAGAGTTTGATCATAGCCTTACCTTCGATAACCTATCTAAAACTAAATGATTTAATAAAAATGTCATTTGTACCCTTACCTTGGCCATTCATCACAATCCATTGTCATTATATTATCCCCAACTAATAGATTGGGACCAATAAGAATCTAGTTTGTCGCTTGATGAGTTATAGAATGATGAGGCATTTTTTGAATTTTTAGTCCTTAGAGACAATGTTCCTTTGGGAGATCACAAATCAATATTCTCAATCACATTGGATCCTACAACCTATTTTGGAGAGTGAGTGAACACCCTTAGCCAAAAATAAATAATTAAAACATTTAGGTCCCAAAGTGAAAACCTCTTTGAGGTGATTTCTAACTAGGGAAAAAGTAAAGATAAAGACCAGTCTAGTGGTGAAAACCTATTTTAGGCACCATTAGATGGGGGTGTTCATTCCTATTCAAATTTAGACTAGTAGACCACCAATGATGAACTTCGCTATGGATTTGAGTTTAGTTTTGAGAAATAACAAGTATTTGATCAAATTTTCCAAGATTTTTTTACTATTTTTATTACATGGCCAGATCTCCCATTAGGGGATTTAAATTAATCATGCTTAGGATAATTTAAAGAGCAAGTCCTAACAGAGAACCCTGACATAGTCCAATAGTTCAAGTCATTACCTACTATCCTAGAAATGGTTTGACCCTTCTAGTTGAAGATACAATAAAGGTAAATATTGGGACTCCATCAGACTTAAAATTGATAAAATTAGGAGCATCTCTCACTAAGGAGGAATGAAACATATTTTTAGCTCTATTGAGAGAGTTTATGGATATTTTTTCATGGGCCTATTCTAACATGCTAGGTTTAGACCTTGCTTTGGTTTTGTACCACCTTGTGGTTAATCTTGATGCCAAACCAACAAACCAAAAGCTACATAAGATGCATCCTTGCATTGTTGTATTGTTAAATAAAGAGTTGGAAAAACTCTTAGAAGTAGGACGTATCCGATCCATTGACTACTTAGAATGGATCTCTAATGTATGTTAAGCATGGGATATATTGAGAGGGGGGTAAATCAGTATATCATATATCTTATAAAACTTTCCCTTAATCAAATTCCACTTAATCAAACATTCAAGATGTTTAATAAAACTCAAACAATGAACACCACACAAGATAAAGAGAGACACCAAATATAACGTGGAACACAATGTGGGAAAAACCATGGAGAACAATCTCAAGTATATGAATGAGCACCAACCCAAACAATATTCATAAGCACCAACTTATAGGAGCACCAACCCCTTTGTTGAGCACTAACTCAATAACTATTCATGAGCACCAACCCACAGGAGCACCAACCCCTTTATCGAGCACCAACCCAGCAACAATTCATGAGCACTAACCCACATGAGCACCAACCCAAAATAATTCATGAGCACCAACCCATAGGAGCACCAACCCATTTGTGTATACCACACTATCTCTCAATGTTGCTATCTCAATAAATGATGATTCATTACAACATCTCTTTCCTCTCTCTCACCTTTGCTCTTTTAAGCTAGATATAACAAATGCAAATCATATTCTTCTCTCTCAAATGCTCTTCTAAGCTAGATATTACAATATAAAATCAACCTCTATCTTCCATATTACAAATGTCTTCTCAAGCCTTTGTTTATAGCTTTCCAAATGACCTTTGGCCTTCCCCCTTTTTTACCCTTCAATCCTCATGGAAAATGGTGCCAAACTTGTATGACCCTTCATATCCTTGCATTTGAAAAGTCATGTGGTGACCCTTCATGAGCAAAAACGTCATTCCCTCTTTTGTCTTTACTTTGGTGAATTTTCATATTCCTCAAAGTGTCCCTTCATGAGAAATTGTGCCCTTCCTCTTTTGTCTTCACTTGGTGACTCTTGGAATTCCCTAAGATGACTCTTCATAGGAAAATGCATCCCATCCTTCTTTTTTCTTTACCCCGTGGCTCTTTGACTTCTCCATGGGCCTTTCTTTTGTCTCATATGCAACCAAAAATATATTCATTAATATTAAATAAATTTTAACACACATTAGCCAAGATATATCTATTACAAACATCATTAAATAAAATGGGGCCTTTATCACCAAAAATGCTAGACCTTTGACATCAATGACAATATTTCCAACAATGTATTACCTATTAGCAAAAATCCTGAAGGAATCAAAATTTGTACTAATTTTCAAGACATCAACAAAGCTTGTGCTAAAGATGATTTTTCATTGCCTAATATCAACATGATTATTGACTCCATGATAGGTTATGAAATAATTTCACTCATGGATGGTTTTTAGGATATAATTAGATCTAAATAACACTAGAAGATCAACATAAAACAATGTTCACCACTCTATGGCGAACATTTTGTTATCAATTGATACCATTTAGCCTTAATAATGCTATAGCTACATATCAAAGGGCCATAACTATCATATTCCATGCTATGATGCATGATATTGTTGAAGATTATATCAATGACATATTGAGAAAATCCAAAACTAGGGCCAACCATCTAGTAGTGTTACATAAGATATTTGAGAGACTATGAGAGTAAAAATTTAGACTCAATCTAAAGAAATGTGTGTTTGGTGTAAATTTAAGAAAAATAATTGGATTCATCATGTATTATAGAGGTATTGAAGTTGATCCAACTAAAGTCCATGTTATAACCAAGATGTTGCCACTAACCAATTTAAAGAAACTCCATAGTTTATAGGGTAAGATCCAGTCCATCCGATACTTCATCTCTTAGTTAGAAAACAAGTGCCATCTATTTACACACCTTTTGAAGAAATTATTTGCATTTCACTGGGATGATCACTAACAAATAGCTTTTCAACAACTCAAATATTATCTTATCAATCCACCTATTTTATTACCTTTTATGCTAGGAAATCCATTCTTGTTATACCTATCAGCTACCAATTATGCTCTGGGGGCACTCATGGCTTAACATGATGACAGTGGAAAGGATCATGTTGTTTACTACCTAAGTTGTACCTTGGTTACATCTGAACATAACTATGCACCTATTGAAAAAGCTTGTCTAGCTGTGGTTTTTGTAGCTCAAAAACTACGTCATTACATGTTAAATATTAAAACCATGGTCATTTTAAAAGTAGATCTACTCAAGTATATAATATCTAAAATATATTTACAAGGTAGAATGGCTAAATGGATCATGCTTCTTAGTGAGTTAAACATAGAGTATGTCAATTAGAAAGCAATCAAAGGACAAGTTCTTACAAATCAATTCATTGAAGCACCTCTCATGACACATAAGCACTCAAGTTTCCATTTTATAATGAATCCATCATGATCATTATTTATACACCCCTTAAAGAGAAGACTTGGAAGCTATATTATGATGGTTCATTCACTGCATATGGATTGGGGATAGATCTATTATTTATTACACCATAGGGGGATCTAATCTCTAAATCATTCAAAATAATCTTTCCTTGTACAAACAACATGGCCGAGTATGAATCACTTGTTTAAGGTCTTTGACAAGTAGTGCATTATGATATATCTCATCTTCAATTTTACGGTGATTTTTAGTTAATCATCAATCTAGTCACAGATCATTTTCAGACCAAAGATGACAAGCTAGTTTCATATAAAGTCATGGTCGACACTCTTAAAAAATAAATTAACAACATTCAGTTTGAGCATATACCAAGGGCTAGTAATTGAACTATAGATGCCATGGCTACTATTGGCTCTCTAATTCAATAAATAGATAAAGCTAGAGAGTATCAGTTCTTTATCAAGAATTTGTCAGCACCAGCTCATGAACCTTCAACTATTGCCATGATTTGTGATATTATTGGTCCTAATTATATCTAGGACTTAGACTTTCAAAACTACCTTCATGACCAAATTTTACCACCTAACCTATCTCAAAAACAAACCAAATCCTTCATTCATCATTTTGATTGTTATACTCTACTTGGATCCACCCTTTACCATCATAGTTTTGATGGAACTCTACTTCATTTTTAACTTCAACAGATTCTACATTAGCATTAATAAAAGTTCATGAAGGAGTATGTGGAGCCCATTCTAGTGGGGTAGTCCTATCCAAAAATCTCTTGCATATTGGTTATTATTGGCCCATAATGGATGTAGATGCCACTGCATATGTAAATAAATTCGACAAATGTCAATGACATGTTAATTTGATTCATGCCCTAGAAAAAACTTTGAAACTAATGTTGACACCATGGCAATTTTCTACATTGGAACTTGACCTCATTGGGAAGATTAACCCCACTTCATCTAATGGCCATTAACATATCCTTACCACCACTGAATATTTCACTAAGTGGGTTGAAGCTATACCACTCACTTACATGACTAGAAAGCAAATTTCTAAATTCATCTTCAACCACCTCATTTGCTGCTATTGTATTCCCTCTACCATTATATCCGATAATGGAGGATCATTCAAGAAAAAATATGTAGACTAGTTATGTATTGAATACAACATCACCCAACATTTTTCTATAGCATATTACCCTTAAGGTAATGGTCAAACCAAGGCATCCAACAAAACCATTGTCAACATTCTCAAAAATATTTTCATGATGTTAGTCATGATTGGCATCTCTAGATATTCCCTACCCTTTGGGCATACTGTACCAATCATTTTACCCCCAAAAGAGCCACTCCATACTCACTTGTTTATGGTACTGAAGCCATCCTTCCCATTGAGGTAAAATTACCTTCACTATTCATCTCTTTCAATCATGTCTTGGATGATCATGACTATCAAGTATCTCATCTGCAAGAGCTAGATCTACTTGATGAAAAATTCATGTCTATGCTCAATAATCTTCAAGCATATCAAAATCGAATCAAAGTCCACTATAATCAGTGTGTTAAGTATAAAACATTTGAACTTGGTGACCTTATTCTTAAAGAATACCATAGCTAAGAATAAACATAAGTGGAAATTCAACCAAATTGGATAGGGCCTTTCTAGATCAGGCACATACAGGGTTGCCACACCAGATGGAGAGGAACTTCCAAAGCTGAAGAATATTATTCATCTCAATTGGTACTATGCTTGAGTTCTAAAGTGTATTGTCTGTAAGGACCATTTTAGTTATGCCATTTTATCATTATCATTCTTTGTACAAAATATCATCCTTATCCATCCTCTTCATCATATCTACTTTCTACTACCGTTCTATCGACCCAAGGTCTTCTAAAGCCTAACCTGTTTGACCTTAGTTTTTGTCATTTATTACACAATTTCAACATCAAGGTATTTGATTAGTTTATCAATTAGTTTAAGTACTTTAGATAGAGATTTTATTTTGGGATAGTATGATAGAAGTTTTGGTAATTGCATCCTTCATTTGTTATTCCTTTCTTACCACCAGTCTTGCTACTAATTATAACCACCTTTGGGCAAATTAGTACCTTTGATCTATGTCATTGTGTCTTGTTTATAACCACCTATGAGCAATATTAAGCCTTGATGTACCAACTTGCCACTTCTTATGCCATGCTATGCCTTTTTACCAACTATGTCTATTTTGTTTAAATTGGATGCTACACTAGTCAAATTCCTCTGCTATAAGGGAAAAACTACAATGACTTGAGGTCCTACACTGGGACTATGTAGGTAGTGTTCAATACTTGTTGAGGTTAGCTCAGTCACCCTTTTCCCAACACTCTCACTATTTTATGAGCAACCTAAGCCATGATCTTGCCATTTTGTGAGAAACCTAAGTTTGAACACTCTCATCATTTTTTGAGTAACCTAAGTTTGAATGCTCTCATCATTTTATGAGCAACTTAAGTTTGAACACTCTCACCATTTTGTGAGCAACCTAAGTTTGAATGCCCTCGTTATTTTGTGAGTAACCTAAGCCATGATCTCACCATTTTTGAGCAATCTTCATTTAAATGCTCTCATTATTTTATGAGCTTGAACCATTTAGTGTCTCATCATTCTTGATCGAGTTGAGACACTTCAAAAAATTCTAAAAACATTTGCAAAAATCATTAAAAAAGAACAAAAACATTGACCACTTCTTTGCCTTAAGGATTCTATGAACCCATACTAAGTTACAAGAAAATCACTTATCATTTAGTTTCCCCATCCTTCTTGTACTTTTTCTCTCATGCACTTGCCATTTTACAAGACCATTTCAATTCTTCTATCACATCCATTCTATTTGTTTTCCTCAGTTATCACATTCTTCACATTCCTTAGGAGAATTACATTTAGCCTAAAGTTTTTTATTGGATGTTACATCCATGGAAATATGTAGGTAGCATCCACTTACATAGTGTATATGGAGACATCTCAGCCACCCCCTTCCTTTTCTTTGATTCCTCCATTTTCTTTGTTTGTTCAGTTGTCACCTATTTTCTAGGGGCAATGTTCATATGGTTTCTATTGAATTATTTGTTTGTTTATTTTTGCTTATTCTATTTTTTTGTCTACCTATTTGTTTGCTTTCAACACTATTGCCTTGATTCAATTTATGTGTGTTCATTAGGTGATTCTTTGTCCACACTTACACTTGAATCCATCCATATTCATATGTTTACATTGTCATCATGGTTTTGATCATTGGTACATTATTTTCTATTGCGTATTGGATTATGAGAGTCAATCCTTATGAATATTTTGTCCAAGTATTTATGGTGTTTAATCATCAATCCTACCATCACATGTTACAACAAACCTCAACTTCAATAAGTCTATTCAATAATGGTAGCATCTCTTCAACACTGACATCTTGATTCTACTCCTAATCATATCCCAAATAGAGTAATTGACCATGAAAGAATTTTAACCTTTATTAGTTTGGATGAGCATATCCCTACTAGTAGGTTCTTCCAATTCATCATTACCCTTTGTGTCAAGTTATCATCATCCTTGACCAAGTTTATCATGTTTTTCATAATTAGGGTCCAATGATTATAACTATATGGGCAAATCATTGCACACCATCCCACCTACATTCCTCAATGATTATAACCACCTTTGGTAAAATCATTGTGTTGTCACCACTTTAATTTTTTTTCCTATATATGAGAATTCTATTATATTATTTGTCTATCCTAACTAGAGTACCTCCATCTTCTCAATGATTATAACTGCCTTTGGGCAAATCATTGTGTTATCATACCATGTTGCTACTATCAGGGTACAATGCTTATAACCACCTTTGGGTAAACCATTGTACACCATCTTACATGAATTCTCAATGAATTTGAATACTTTTTCAATATCATTATGTTTTCACCTCATCATCTTTCTTTTCTTTAGTCCCCTCATTTCACTAAAATCTTTTAGAGGGACCATTTTCTAACCTACCTGTACCAACCATTCCCTCGATGGGGCATCATTCAATTAGTTTATCATCATTACAGTTGTAGGCATAAAGCACCTTTTCATTCTTTGAGAAGACATTATTATGCTTACATCTTGCAATACCTTCCCAAACAAGGGTAAATTGTAGACATCTAAAATTGGCCTTCGATAACCTCCAATCAAGATTATGGCCAATTTCCACCCAAAATGCACAATTTGGCCTAAAAACACTAAAACATGCTAAATAATGTGAAACGGACATATTAAAGTGCCTATTTTAGCTAGGGTATCACTAAATGGGGAAATGTAATTTATAGGCCAGCTAACTTTAATTAGTTCATTTTGAATCAAAATGTCAATTTTACACCCACGTGCTATAAACTGCTCTTTCTTATCAAATATTTTTCACAAGACTCATGCCTTTATTATTTATTACTGGCAACATCCTAAATGGGAATATGTATCCAACACATCTAATGCAGACTTCCAATTCTAATCCATTCAAATTTAGGACCAATAACAAGGCATTATAATCAATTTGTGTAATTTGTGCATAAAGTGATTAATCATGTCTAAGAGCTAATTAACCCAAATCAAGGCCTAATCAAGAATTCCATGGAAACTTGTTGAATACTTATTTTTATAGATGAATATTGAATATTTGTATCATCAAGTGACCTCATTTCTTGGGAAGACATCCCTAAGCCATAAATGTCATAAATATCAAGATTCATGCCCTCCATGCCTCATTAATGCCTTCCATGATGACCTCCATGCCTCTTAATTGATCCTTGTTCAAATTTCATGATGAGGATAATTAAACACTTAATTCCAAAAATTGAATTAATCCTTAACCACACATCTCAATCTTGAGATGGATGGTTGAGGTTGATTCTGATCAAATCCAAAAATCTATAAATAGGAGGCCTCATAACATCATTTTAAGCTTAATTTATGTAAAGTTATAATGTAGGATTGGTTCCAAAAAGCTTAAATAAACTAGTTTTATAATGCCAAATTAATTCCAATCCAATCCAAGCCATAAGCCAAAAGTGCCAAGGAGAGATGGAGGTTGTCAAGCTTCCATTGTTAAGGACTTCATGAGCACAAGTCAAGAAAGCCACCACAACAAGCATTTTGGAGCATCCAAGGAAGGTAAAAGAGTTTTATTTTTCATTTTAGTCGTATGTTTCATTCATGATTGTTAGCTAATCTCTCCCTAGTGTCTAGGCCTAGAAATGTTATGCTATTAGTGTGTTTATTTCATTTTATTTTCATTTTGGAACTAACATAATACTAACCATCCTCTCTTGAGTCATATTCTTAGATCACACCAACCAAATATAGTTTACCATAGTAATAGCTCAACCAACACCCCTAATAGTAAATAAGGGAACCTCCCACTTATTGAGTCAAGAAGCACAAATCATGAAACAACAATCATGAGCATGGTCATGAGTCTCCTCTCACCTAGAGCCCTTTGATACAAATCTAAGTACCTAAACCCCAAAGCATTCCATCTAACCTAATCATTTTCATCTTCATAAAAAATCTTAATGTGATCATCCCACTCCTCATGCTCTATATGGTACACCTTAAAGTGGAAGTCAGGTGATCCTATTTATGTCCTTAGGCAAGATAGTCATCTCCCTAGTTGACAATAAGAAGGTGTTCAAAGCAGGATCCCATATCTTGATGAGCACTAGGACCATGGATGTATCCTAAGACACATGATGATAGTGCCTCATTACTCCCAACCCCACCTCCTCCATATGGGCCTAGTCAGTTGGGTTCATCCCCTACTCATTCTCTACAAAGATACATAACACTTGATCATGCAACTATATATAATCCCTAGCCTATGCCAATGTGGAAATATAGCTTAGTTACCTAAACCAATATCACTTACCCTACTCTACCTTAGCCTTTAAATAATTGACCTATTTCATTATCCATCTTACCCACCTACCTAATACCCACTAAAATTTCCCTTTAAAGCTTTAACGCCAACCTATACCTAACATGGAAACATTCCATTTGACTTAAATTTTTATAGCACTTATTAAAAACCTTCTCTTCCCTAGTTGACCACTAATGGTCATGAGTACCACCAATGGTTAGGCACCTTATTTTTATAGATGCCAACCATTGATGATTGATCTCAACCATCAAAGGTCATTATGGGTATTTTGAAGCTAGAACACTCAAACCCTATCTACCCCAAAAATTAACCAAAATAGTATCTAAACAACCTATTATTCTAACCTAATCCCTACCCAACCTCAATAATCCACCCACCGTATCAAATCCTTTTTTACCCACAAATTTACCCAACCCCCGCAAATACCTCACTAGGGTATAAATCTTCAAAACCTACCCATTTAAACCTACCCTTAACTAATGAAAATGCACTAAAATCATGCTCTAAGCTATCAATTTCAATGACACCCCTTACCTCATTTCATGACCACTACCATGGAGTAATTCATAGGCCTACCCATCCTCATACACACCCATGTGCTCCCTATATCTTGACTGGTCACCTCAGTTAAATGTCAGTCTCCACCTCAACAAGTAATCTCAATAACCACCTTCACCATGAAATACCAAAAATTAGAGCTCAAATTAAACACTCATAAAATCATAAATGAGTGAAAATTAATTCTCATTTCACTTTTACCCCATGGACTTTTAGGATTTTCACCCTGACCATCGATGGTCAGGGTGACTGTCAACAGTCACCCTTAGGGAACTTGATCATTAATGGTTAGGTAGCCCCACCTTTTTCTCATATCTTGATCAAGCCATCTTTATGCCAAACCAACCCATTTCTACCCACCCTTGAAGACCACTTTCTCCACCCACCCCAACCACCTTATCACCTCACTATTGGTTTATTTTGGTGTAACTAACACATGTTTTGGGACACTTTTTTTCTTGGTATTTTAACCATAGTGAAAACATTTCCATGTTGACCCTTTTTGAACTTATGCTACCTCACACTTACCTAACCCACTTGTGTCTTTTTGGGATCACTACTTACCTCATATACCCATGACACTTAACCAATTTGTGTTTTCACTAGGAGCACTTCTTACCTTGGATACCCACTGAACCACAAACATCACTTTGAATACTTATAATTGTACCCAACCACCACACCTAAATGTAGTTATGTGGTCCATTTATCCATTATCCTCTTAGTATTAACCTTTATTATTACCAACTATAATAACCTAGTCCATGCATGATCTTGGCTATCCCACATTTTATATCACTTTGCATGCCTATTTGTGCTTTAGTGCCCAACCTATTATCTACATTCATGACATCCACCTATGTCATCACCTTCATCCATGTTATCAAACCTACACCTAATTCTACTTTACCTCATTGACTCCCTTGAGGCCACTGGAACTTTGACCAACATTGGTTTTTGTTTTGTAGCTTTTTAATTCAAGATGCATAAAAAGGGTAAAATGTAAACACCATAAATATGCACATTTTAATTTTTAATGTCATAATTCCTTTGACCACCTTGGGACCTTCTCAGGACCAATCTGACCTTATGATCCTTAACCCAACCTAACCATAGTTAGTTTGACCAAACTAGCTTAACCTTAGCTTTTACCCAATTTTACCCTTCAACCTCAACTACTGATGGTCACCTTGATCATCAATGATCAGGGTGCACCTCCTTAACCACCAACATGCAAACTCACCTACCTTGATTTTCTAAATATAAATCATCTAAATCTAGATGTGAATCATTACATATGTGAGTTAAAATTAGGAAGCCTAGTTCACATCTTGTTGTAAATATCTTGCCTTGCCTAGAATAAAAGAGGAGCAGAGACGTGAGATCAATATGTAATTATTATCAAGAGCTTGTGCATATAGATTTATTTTATTTTGTATATCAATCATCATCAACAATATAGTGATCTAGTTACTTTATTAGAGAGCCAAATTATCATTGTAGCTCTACCAAAGCACCAAGTACTATTACTCTATTGAAATCAAATCAGACTCCACCAATGAGTTAACTACCTCAACCATCCACCTGATCAACTTTCTACAAGATAAGTATTAGATTTTTAGTATTCAATTAGTTTATTTTCCTTTTACATCCAACCCAAGACCAAACCATCTCTTGGGAATCCACTTTGTGATCTTGTCAATAAACCATTTACCAACCTAGATATACACACAAAAATCAATGATGGTTGTCTCAATTTCTAACAATCTATCTAACTATCGATGGTTAGCTTGACTATCAATAGCCACCTTAACTGCCAATGGTCATCCCAACCATTGATGGTCATTATGGAATTAAATTTTAGCAAGATATTTTCACCTACCTACTCCCAACCAAACTTATTTTTATATATCTCTACTTGTTCACATATCCCTTTTTAATTTTCTGAAGCAAACCCCAAGCACCTAGCACTATTATTAATTAGTTTATCACTATTTTAATCATTTCTATTCTATATTTCTTAGAAAGCATTCTTATGTTCAATTTTAGTACAATTGAATTATATATTTAAGTAATTTATATTATATTTTATAAACTTCATTATTTAAAACATATGGATTGACATTCCTCAATGAAGCTCTTACTTCTAGGATCTAGCTATCTATCTAACAAACAAATGTGCTTTAGTGCTTTCTTATTTGTATATCATCCTCCCAAGCCAAAGAGAAGTTATTCACAATATTTTGATTCCATTCATGCATAATCAAATAGGTTTTGAAAACATACCCATACTTAGTTTCTTCTTTTCCCTTTCTTAAATAATAAAATAAAATTTATTGAAACACTAAATCACTTTTAGGTCTTATGGAGACCCATTCAGCTCTTTGGCATTTATTCAAGAAAATAAAGAAAATAGGAACATTTTACAATCACATAAACTGGTTACACATGACCCTTCTAGCATCCTCAAATGATCATAGTCACCAAAACATTCTTATGTTAAATCCTAATTAGCTCAAACATTTCTCTGTACACATAGACATTATGAATCAAAACAAAGCCAAATTTAAAACCTTTGTTCATACTGAATACAATTGGTTATACATTAAAAATAAATGAAAATCATATTAGTGGAGTCTAAAACACTCTCTAATATCCAATTCAATAAGATATATTAAAATAATATCAAAACAAGCTCAAACAATCTTCTTGGGTCCCTTACAGAACATATATGAAAACATAGCCAACTTTAGAGTTTAAAAACTTTGTTTATACACATTTATAGATATTTAAATTAGGTTCATTATATGCACCATATATTCCTATTCATCTTCACTTTTTATAGCATCAGTAAATTCATCTTGGATCAAAAGTTATAGCCAAACTACATAGAATGGTTCTTCCCTTTGTTAAAATTCAAATATTTAAATGTCAATCGTCATAGTTAAAATTTGAACATAAAACTTAAATGTTTCTAGGAATGTGATCTAGGAATTTGACTCAACATAGGATGGTTAGTATGGTGTTAGTTATAAAATTAAAATAAAATGAAATAAACACACTAATAACATAATATCTCTAAGCCTAGATATTAGGGAGAGCTTAGTTGACAAAAACAAAGGACAAACACAATTAAAAAGTAAGGAATGGAAAAAAAATAATTCTTTCACCTTCCTTGGATGCTCTAAATTTATTTATAGTGGTGGCTTGCTTGGCTTGTGTTCATGAAGTCCTTGGCAATGGAATCTTGTCTATCTCCATCTCTCCTTGACACCTTTGGCTTGTGGCTTGGCTTGGCTTGGAATCAATTTTGAATTATAGCTTTGAATTATAAAGTATTTTAAGATATTTGAATATAATAAATTTTCACCAAAATATCTTAGAAATGATGTTCATGGCCTCTCTATTTATAGATTTTTTCAAATGTCTAGAATCAACCTGAACTGTCCATCTCAAGATTGAGATGTCTAGTTAAGGATTAATTTAATTTTTGGAATTAATTTTTTAATTATCCTCATCATAAAATTTTAATAAGGGGAAATTAATAGGCATGGATGGCATCATGGAAGACATTGATGAGGTATGGGGGGCATGAATCTTGATATTTGTGGCATTTATGGCCTAGGGATGTCTTCCCAAGAAATGAGGTCACTTGATGATGCAGATATTCAATATTCATTTTCAAAAATAATTTTTTAACAAGTTTCCATGGAATTATTTATTAGTCTCTAATTTTTTTTAATTATCTCTTAATCATGTTTAAGTACTTTTTGTACAAATTACTCAAATTGATCAGAATGCCTTGTTATTCGTCTAAAATTTGATTGGATTGGAATTGGAAGGTGATGTCAGATGTGTTGGAACTGTATTCTAATTTAGGATGTTACCAATAAAATAACAAATGCATGTGTTTTGTGTAGAATATTTGATAGGAAAGAGCAATCCAGAGCAACCAGGTGTAAATTTGGCATTTTGACTCAAAATGAACTGATCAAAGTTAGTTGGCCCATAAATTGCATTACCCCATTTAGGGATACCTTGGCCAAAATCGACACTTGAATATGTTGGTTTCACATCATATATCATGTTTTACCATTTTTAGGCCAAATTGTGTGTTTTGGGTGGAAATTGGCCAAAAGCTTGATTGGAGGTTATAGGTGGCCAGATTTAGGTGTCTACACTCATGTCTTTACTTCTCAAATAAAATACTCTCTATCAATATTTTTTATCTTTAACACATAGGTTCCAATGATCAAACATTAAACCTTTGTCACCTTGACCTCATCTCATGTAATCATGAAATGTTGACTTCTCGTGCTCCATTGATCTCTATAAATTAAACAGGTCTTTAACTATCAATGCTCACCATTTGATTAATCTCTATGAATACCCATTCACCATTAGATCCTTATACTATACCTTTACTTAGTTGTTAAACATCATGCACCTATCTTCATCTTACTACTCCCTAATTTCTTAGAGCAACATGCACCATTGATCTTGCTCAAAATTTAACTTGTGCAAAAATGACTAAGTATGGGAACCTTGCTTATCTACCTAGAAGGCCAACTTTGGACCTTGATAAATTTTAGCGTGCATCGATGTATGATCTCAAATTTAGACCAAATGATCTCCTCATATAGGAGAATCCAACCATATAACAATCTGATCCTAGAGCCCACACATGTGAAATATATTCCATCATCAACATTCTCACTTAGAATTTTCTTCCACAAAGCCAATTATTCTTAGAATTTTTTTGGGAGACCAAATTTTCTCCTGCATAAATTTTGTCATGCTTTAGTGCATGATCTAAAATTTAGAAAAAATAAACTAAGCTCAAAAATTAACAAACCCATATGATTAGTTTTTCTTCACACCTTCACATGTGCAATACATAACACCATAAAAGTTTTTAATCAACTCTTATTTCCATATCGCAAAATTGGCAATGGAAAAACACTGTCAAAATGTCTAGGAGCCCAACTTTGCTCTTGCATATCTTTTATTGCAGTACATCACGTAACCTAAAATTTGGTGCATAAGAATAGTCACAAAAATGAATAAACCATATGATCATTTTTTTCCTAACAACTCCATGTGTATAAATTCTAACCTTCATCAACATGCTTACTTATCTCTTTCTAGCCACATGCAAATTTGGCCAAGTATGAGAAAATAATGAATTCTATCTTAAAATCCAACTTTTAACCCTAATGTATTTGATTGTGTTTTGATTCACAACTTTATATTTATCACATATCAACTAGGCACAAATGTGATCACAACCATATGACCAAATCTCCTTGACGCATTCTCAAATAGAAATGGTGATGTCTTCGAATTGCCTACTTAGATTTTATACCACATGACCCAAAGTGTCTACATGAAAACTATGGACTACCAGATGAATTCCACTTATGCACACAAGATCTCAAACCATATAGAACATCTTATGGACCTTTTTCACATGATCCAATCACCATAATTATCCTTAAACATCTCTAATCATGCCAAAAATAAATATCAACCAAGCTTCTTTTAAGCACACTAGGAAAAGCACATTACACACTTTGTCATTGTTACTTAGGCTATCAAAACACTTCATCCACTCACAAATACACCTTCATGACATCACTAAAAACTCTCCAACAACATGGTCAGCCTAATTTGACTCTATATCATTATTTGATAAAAACAAGTTAGGTCTCTGTCTAGGTTGACCAAATTTACCTAGACCCATAACATGATTTAAAAAAATTAAATACAGGGTCAATTTAGGCTGACAGTGTATAGTAAACTATCAAAAAGGGTTTTAGTTTTAGGAAGGGGCTAAGTCAAGTAGTAAATTACTTGGAGTGTGTAATAGAGGTGGAAAACCTTAGGGAAGTGTATAGGAGATGGTTGTGTAGATAGAAAGTGATGGTATAGGGAACAATAATCCTGTGAGGCACTAATGGTCTACCCACCCTTTTCTTGATGCACCCTTTAAGGCATGCAATCAAATATATTAAGACTCAAAAAGTTCTTGCAAGAAAGAAAGAATTAGGAATTGATAAAGTTTTAAAATATTATGTGTATACATATGCCCCACTCAAATCTCATCATGTGTTACATAGGTGCAACAAGGAATGGTACTTCGATAAAATAACATAACAATACACAATGTTGAAGCTAAATAAATTACAATAAGAAATAAATAAGATAAATGAAAGGATAGGATTGAAAAACATATACTTTTACTTACCTTAGTGTTGTATATAAGAAATGAAGTGAAATAAATGTAAAGGTTTCTAATGTAGGGAACATTAGGTGAACCTATAGAAATTAGTGAAAAAAGTGAAAAATTAATTTTTTTACAAAATATACATGTAATATGTGAAAATATTCTCTACAATGTTAGGATTATAGAACATCTAACATTTCAAAAAAAGATCTAGTAGAAACAATGATATGATTGAAAAAAAATATATCATTTTCAATATTTTATAAGTAAATAATTTTAAATAGTAAATATAAATAGGATGAAAAATAATTCATTTGTTATTTTTACTATTCTAAGATAATAGTGCTCTAAGAGACCCAAGTTGATCCTAGAGAGTGACCATGGTGAGGAGATGACAATTATGATGAGGAGGACATAGTGGCTACAAAGAGTACACCACAAGTAAGAAAACATGAATTTCAAAATTTTAAACAATTTTTTTTGAAATTAAGCTAAAATATATAAATTTGAATGGTAGGCAAAATCTAGACATCAAAACTAACCCTAGGAAATTTTTAGGTAGACTAAGGGTAGAAAGGGGTATTGGGTAGGAAGAGATCAGATCCTAAATGCCTAAGACATTTATGGTAAATGGTCAAAAAAAACACAGGCAAAGAACATTGTTGACTTAGTCAACTCAGTTCATAAGGTGAGAGGGAAATACGAGGCCAACTACATAGTGGGTTGATATAGTATTGTTGAAGGTGATCAACTATGTAGCCATAGGCTGACATAATACAATCTAGCTGATGAAGTTGGTAATATATGGCCAATTTAGTTTTTTAAAGGGGCCAAATGTGTAGCAAAGGGTTGATGTAATATGCTAAAGCTAGGAAAGGGTAATTTTAATATCAAATAGGTTGATACATTCTGAAATAAAAGGGGTTAACTATATACTAGTGGGTCGATGTAGTATAAAAATATTTTAATAGAGTTGATTTAGTATCAAATGGGTCAATGGTGTAGAAAAATAAGAAAACATAAGGAACTAACTCAAAAATGCTAATGAAATAGTTAATTTATAAATTTTTGAGAATGTACTTTTTTTTATTATGACATAGAGATCTAATACATCCTCTATTGTTTGATATTTTATAGAGATGATAGATATTTTGGAATGTAGTTGATGCATTATGGATACCAGATCTATTAGAGTGGTTAACTGATGTGGATAGGGCTTGAGTGATCACCCTAAGCTTTGGCAACATTATGGAGCTGAGATATATATTGTTGTGTGTTGATCTCATTATCATATTCCTAGGAAAATGGGAATGGTTGACCAATAATTTATGATGGGAGTTGGAGGGGGAAACCATTGATGTGGCTATCACTTTAGAATACATCCATGCATTTATTGGAATTTTGATAAGTGGGACTCTGGTGATCACTTCTACACCAAAGTCAGAGGAAAAGAGATGATCATTATCTTAGTAGGCTACGTGATCATATAGGATCTACCTCAAATTTTGGGTGATATTATTTGATGTATATATTTTAGCCATTCTAGACATCCAGAAGGAAGTGATAGGACTTATAACAACATGAATGATGTGTCACAAGTTAGATGACAAAGTACCACTTTATGAAATAACCTTATGCCAATAGATAATGGATTAGGGAGCACTCTATGATTTTGGTTATGTAATTTAGTTCTAACTTATACATTATATGTATGGGATGTTGTCCAAAGGGTAGAAGATGATGGGACCTATGATACTCTTAAGCACATGGATATATTATAAGTTCCCTATGTATCAACCAACTAGGTAGACCCAAGTGGTTGATAATAGGTTGCCTCAACTCATGTGATGGAGGTAGAACCATGTAATATGGGTCATTACCCAAGTGTCAAATTTACAAATTGTCACATGAGGGCAGATAGTTGGAATCCCTATATTAATATAGTTTCCATATGGCCTAGTTGGTTTGTCATTGCTAAAGGGTTAACATGTGTGTAGATCACAACCCATTACACTTCATGGATGGATCCTCACCTAGTGGCTTACATACCTAGACATCTAGGAATTCCCCATCTAGTGGCTCCTCTAGTATTTCCTTCTTATTTGGCATGACATTCTAGAGAGCTAAGAAGGAGAGAAGGTGGAAGGGTACCTATGGAGATATTGGTGAATGGGCCTTGACATGCTAAAACATGGTTTGGTCAAGCATGATAGTAGGATGCAATAGGGTGAGAAGGAGTAGATGTTATGGATGTGGATGTAGGTGAGGAGGGATCACATTGGAAACCATAGTAAAGACAAAAGTAGGCACCATGAACTCATTAAATATAGAGACACCATTAATGTGAAGAGGCACAATCACTATCTATCATGCAGAGGGATCAAGTAGAACCTCTAAGACACAATTGGTCTATACATAGACCATTAAAGAGTGGATCATAGTAGGCTTGGGTGGTGACTCCTATATTTACATTAGTATAGATTTAAATGATGGAGGAAGTGTTCAGTGGGTGAGCAGATAGGGAGACCATGATTAATAATACTAGCATGAGTGAGAAATATTTTAATTTAATTTTAAGTTTTGAATATATAACACTAGTTACATTGTTAATTATGATAGATGATTTGAGATGTGTGTGTGTGTGTGTGTGTGTGTGTGTGTGTGTGTGTGTGTGTGTGTGTGTGTGTGTGTGTGTGTGTGTGTGTGTGTGTGTGTGTGTGTGTGTGATATGATGTCTATCTATTTTTTGGTGTCACATATCCTATGACAGAGGAGGTCAGATGGGAAGCCCTAATCATGGTATCATATCATGACATTTTAGATAGGGTGTTGGCACCATGTGACCCTACCACATTAGATGATCTTATGGGTCCATCTACCCTAGCCTAGGCAAGCTAGTTTAGACTCATGGTAGATTTCATGAGGTAGATACAGGCACATGACAATGGGTTATATACACTAGTAGGGGTTGGAGATGGATAGGTATAGGCCTAGCAAGCCCTAGTATAGGAGTGATTCACACACATGGTGACTATAATTTAGCTAGGATAGGTTCAAGCATTAGTGGTCAATCTATAGGGATAGGTTGTTATATTGAGATCCCAAGATACCTTTTTATATTTCACTATTCATAGGGGTTAGTTGTAGGCATCCATGGGTAGTGTGGCTAGGCTATAAGATAGATAGGATGGAACACAGCTAAATTTACAACTATTGTATTTTGTACTTTTTATTGTATAAAACACATGATATATATATATATATATATATATATATATATATATATATATTGATGTTGATAGTTTCATTGATCTCTTAAGTTGTACTTGGATTTTGATGTGTATGCATGGATATATTTCCTTTATAGCACAGGTATTTAACTTTTGTTGTATATGCTATGATAAAAATGTGATGTATGTTTTATTTTATATCATTGTCTAATCCACATGCATGGTTAAAAATAAAAAGTAAAAATGATTTGGAAAAGTATAGTTAACCAAAACAAATTCAATACACACTATATCACAATGGGAAATGTGTAAAAACAAGAGATGAATAAATATAATAAACCAAAGATGGTAAAAAGGATTAAAAAAATGTTTTTAAACCATGTAAATAGATTGCACCAAATCAAAACAAATAAAAACATACTATATCACATTGGGAAGTATGAAAAAAATTATTAAAATGGAAGGAATATGAAAAACCAATGGTATAAAAATAAAATAATTAAGTCAATCAATCATACTAAATCAAGCTCATTCCTATCTATGGTTTTACATTTAAACTCACAAAAAAAAACACCAATGAGTTTAATGATAATGAGTAAATGTTTTATTATGTTAATTTGTGAGGAGAGCCTGGTCTTATCAATGGTCTTACATTGCAAATCACAAAGGAAAACCCTAAGGTGAAATGATAAGCTAACAAAGTAATATTTCTCAAGTATAAATATTAGGAGTATTATAATGAAAGAGGTAATTTAAAAATAATGGCATAGGCATCTATGATAAGACCTTAGGAAACATGAGGCATACTAGGTATAAAAGAGAGACACTAAAAGTCTAGTGACCATCAAAATACAAAGGACACTTGCTCACAATAAACACAAAGTTGTATAGACAAATAAATGAGATACTAATATTGGATTATGTTGTTTATATGAACAATAAAATTAAAATTGACCTACCTTCCCACAACATGTTCCCTATTCCTCAGGAACTCTTACAGATCCTTCAGTCTATTGTAAAGATTGGGTACTTATGTGAGAAATTAAGTAGCACTGAAAAAAAATTTTATTCTCCTTTACCAATCAAATGGACTACTGCACCCTAATGGATATTGACTCTATCATGAGGAAACTATGGAGTTTGAGTTTCAATTAGAAAAAGGATATGTGATATGAATCACATCTTTTAGTGTGATTTAACTTTTTAATTTGTATTTTGCCTTTTATATCATTGCCTTTTGTTTAAATGATTTGGATTTAAATTTTTTTATGGCTTTATGATTCCTCCTCCATATGGATTTGGAATAAACAACATGATTAATATAATTTATACACATGAATGAGCTTTAAAATTTGGTTTAAAAAAGTTAAGTAATCAAATGTATGACTGCCTAAACACTTAGGCTTAGCTATGAGCCAATATATAATCTCAAGTTTCAACCATATATGTGATTATTATGTGAAAGGAATATAAAGGAATAAAGGGAGATCCAAAGTAGATCAAAAAATAGGAGTAAAATGAGACATCTTGTTTGCTAACTGATTATATGGTAAATAAAGATTACTAAAGGGATCAATGTTTGTATAACCAAGTCAATATTAATTATCTAAGCTTTAATTGAGATAAGGTAGTAAACAATCATTTTAAAAGAAAAAGAAATCCATGAAATAAATAAACTCAAATATATAAGTGTGAAATGATGGAAATAATGAAAAGAAGTCATAAGATAATGTAAATGAAACCATATAAAACACATAAAGCTTAATATAAAGATCCATGTATACGTGAATAGGTCGAGCAGTTTTTTATATGCTTATGCAATCATGGTGATGGTGAGGGCATCTAGATAAAATTCTGATTAAACTATGATGGTGAATAAAGTAGGTTTAGATTTGGGTAGGTGTAAAGAAAAGATACCTAGAGCTTTGGCATGACAAGGGTAGAGTTTAGAATCAATGGTGGAGGAATAATTTTGGAGGGCATGGGTTTTACATAAGATAATTAATACATCAGAAGGTTCGAGAGATTGGCAGGGAAGCAAGGGGGCATAAGGCAACCACATTTCCCTAAAAAAATTAAAAATGCAATCACCTAGGGTTATTGAGGAGCCTATGTTATCCATTTTAGATCAAGCAAGGATTTTAACAAATAAACCTATAATTGTCAACTTTGAAAATAAATAATTGGAGGAGATTCTATAAGGCAAAGGTTGGTATGCAAAGAGGGGTTTAGTCTACCATTTTGATAGGTTCTATATATATCTTTCCTTTCTTCACCAATGTCTTTCACAGTTATGGTGAACAATGTTGGAAGGCACTATGGAAATATATCCTTGTGCCAAAGGTTTTTTATTATGGCTTTTGATTATTTAGCTAATCGTAATAAGATTTTTTAGGCTAAAACATGGAGTTGTGAAAATCACCTTCTGCTCATGAAACCTTGGACTCTTAATTGTAATTTGTTGATAGAAAATATTTTTTTCCATCCCATCTAGGTAAGGCTATCATATCTTTTGCTTTAGTCCTAGTCTAAAACTAGTCTTTCAATTATTAGAGCTACACTAGGTGATTTGTTGGAAATTGATACTTCTTTATTAAACTATTTGTAGACTATATTTACTATGGTTATGATGAGATTAGACATTTCTCAAGATCTTATCAAAAGGATTTAGTTAAAAGTGCAAGATAGGTGTTGGTCTGAAACCTTAGCTTTTGAGGGAATCCCCTTCAGATGTTGGAATTATTTTTAGATTAGTCATCTTTCTACTTCCTACAAAAAATCTAAGCATAAATCAAAATATTCTTAGGTGGAGGAGGATAATGAGAAGAATATTATAGTTTTTTTGAAAAGAGTTCCCGATCGATCTTTAGGAGTAGTTTCAGATTTTATACTAGAAAATAATATGAAAAAGGTAGCACCATCGGTAACACCAACTCAGAATACTGAGTTAGTTGGCTTTAGTGGTAAAAGTTTAAATAAGAATGAATTATTTAGAGGCAAATCCAAATATTGATGTTATATGTTGAGTTTAGATTTAGATAAATTGGGTAATGATGAAGAATGGAAGAATGTTAGAAGTAGGAAAAAATGTTGTCTCATTCTTAGCTCTCTGCCTAGGACTATTACTTCTCATTGTAGATATAAGAAAGATGAGAAACATAAATATGGGTATTCGTTTTGATTAATTTTTTTTATTTAAAGCTAAATTAAATTTAATACTCTCAGTATGTTAGTTGCTTTGGTAATAGGTTAGTCATGCCTTGATAGTAAGACCATTAAGCCAGGCTAATTTAGTTTTTTGAAAATATGTTTTTGGGATAGGGACCTATATAACCATGATATTGAGCTAAAAAAATATAACTATCCATGTGAAATAGATAGGTCAAACAAAATTTGACACATAGTCAAGTGTATATAAGATGTATGAAAAATGGATTACAAATTGAATACAAAACCATAATGAAGAACAAAGTGAAAGAACACCATGTCATGTTCACAAATACTGATAAATTTACACACAAATATTATCCATGACATCTAAAACATCTCTATGAATTTATATCCTAATGTAAGCCATAGTCTCATCAATCCTCATGGAAAATTATGAAAAGACTTATCTTTGAATCTCATCAATAGAAAATGTAGGTGTAGTTGAAGAATAATGCTCATGAGGGATCCTATGTGTAAAATACTCAAGGAGGGAATAGGTTCCTAAATAGGAATGGTATCCATTCTTGGAAACATAATGACTAAGATGGGTGTGAATCATTCTCTTAAAAAGGCAATACAAAGATATAGTAATGCATAAAGAGTCGTTCACATGAGCATAACATAAAAAACACACATATGAGTGGGAAAAAATCAAGGGAAAGAAAAAAACACTAATCCCTAAAAATGGAATATAGTCTTATAAGTCAAAATATCACAATTTTTTGAATCACCAACTCCACATGGAGCACCAACCCCAACTAGCTAAGCACCAACCCAACTAGGCTTTAGCAAGCACCAACTTGCAAGGAGCCTCCAACCTGCTAGATGACTAAGCACCAAATCAACCACATGATTTATTTGATCACCTTAAATATATATTTTTTATCATATAACATATTATTATAACCTTATTCATATCTTTTATCCCTTTTAACCCTCTCAAACTACCTTCTACGCTCCTTCGCTCAAGTAGGTATCTTTAAGACAGATTAGGTCATATGACCTTAATATTAACCTATAGTAATTATATTAAATCTTCATGATAGTTTATATAAACCAATTTTATGTTCTAAAATACCTCCTTAATTTCTTAAAATTTCTATATACATTGTTTCAACTCACTCTTTTTCTAACTAGTCAATTAGGCCTATTAAGCCTTGTTCTTATACTAGGATCTTGCTCATACACCTCTTGGTTGAACACATATAATTGACCACTTAAAAATTATATTTTACACATAATAGGAATTAATAAATTCCACAAACATGAATCAATAATTACATTAGGTCAGCCATAGCTCAAATGGACCAAATCCTTCTTTAGGCAATAAGGAGGCCTAATTCAATTAGGCCTTCATTAGCACACATAACCCTTTTATCTCCTTAGGACAATTTAAAACTCCAAAAAAAGAAATAAAAATTCATAAACCACTAAAATATACGTAAAATAATCTCATCTTAGGAGCATGACACTTTCTATCTCAAACCACTACTTGAATCACACCATTAGTATTGTTCACATTAGGCTTTCATACACATAGAAAGGTCTATCTTGAACAACTGAAGATCACATGCTATTTATCCACATAAACATGATAGTAAAATAAATATATATAACCTAAAATACCTCAAAAAATAATCAATATAATTATATTTCATTACATAGGAAAAAAGGACTCAAAAACACTTACAACTTGCTCACTCAAAACTGCCAATTTTTCTCAAGGACCAGGCATGGTGACTCAGAACTCAAACACCTGTATAAATATTAAATGAATTATTATTCATGTATATGATAATATTATATAATTATTCCATTATTATATATAAATATAATATGGTCAAATGGAAATATTGGTCTTTTAGACCAATCTCATAACCTTATATCTCATTGTCTCATGTGAACCTGATAGGTCAACTTGTGAGTAACTTTTTCACTATAATCACTAAACTCAAAAAATTATACAAAACATGAGCATGTATAAAAATTCCTAAAAAACATATCCATTTACTTTGTTTCATCACTATTACATTATAACACATTCCTATTCGTCTTCTCACTGTTGCTTGGGTTTCTCACTATTTTCACCATTAGACCTGTTAGTAATTGGTTAACTTGGATGACCAATTTAACACACTTTAATGTTATAACCTTTCCATAAACCTTCATGGGAATGAAACATGAGTCTCAAACTTCATCCTTCATCCATTTCATACTTTGACTTAGTTAACTCTAACTGCTACAATAAATCTCTAAGAAATGTACACTTTTTTATAGGGTCTACTCACACACTTGATAACTCAATCAATCTTGGAGGTGCCTGGGAGAGTTGAATACAACCTCCAATAACTTTTCTAGTCATTTAAGACCATTATAGGTTATTTTTATCAAAATATTCAAAATCAAGTCCTTATTATGGGTTAAACCTATTTCCATTCTTAATAATCATTCATAAAGCATAACCCTTGAATCCAAAAACAAATGCCTAGAATTTTGATTTAGGACCCTTCCCCATCTACCATTAATATATTAAATTCCTAGGTTTTATGAGTTAATTATCATAATAAAAACCTTATAAGGTAGATAATCCTTCATTTATGAAGTCAAGAGACCTTAAAACACATTTTCATGCCTTATCCTTCAAAATTTAACCTCAAAATTCATGAACATGCTAAAAATAACTTTACTCACATTTTTAAATTCTCCCTTACTCATACTTTCCTTGAAAATTGATCTTGATACCCCATTAGGCTACACTTTCTCTCTTTGTTTATTTATAACTTGACTTGTAATTAACATTAGGCCTTGAAACTGACCTTCATGCCTCTTTATATGTGATCTCAACCTCACTCACATAATCAACCTCTCTCATGCTTAAATAGTGTCATACATCCTTAATATGCCTTGACAATAGATCATGATGCCTCATTAGGCCAGGCAGGGTCTAGAACTCGCTGAGTTGAAGACTTGGACTGAAGGTCTTACCCTTATAGGCTCACCTTGAAACTCTTCTTGATGCCTTAACATCTTGCTCACATTCCTTACATGCTACTCAAACAATTTTCATGTTCATGTTCATGATATGAATATCCTTTTTGTGACTAAGCTTCTCAAGACACCTTATACTCAAGAAATAGGAATCAAACATGCTTACCTCAATGATATAAAAAAGAACACTCTTTAGATAACACTCTCATATCACTGCAATAATCTATTTCTAATCAACATTTTCTCCCATAGATAAACTCATCAAAAACCTCATGAAGACCTTCTCAAGAACCTTTGACATCAATGAAAACATCAATGCCAAACCTCAATAATAGGGGCAATGCTTAACATCCTTGGGGTGGGAATGAGTTGCCACTAGTGGAGAAGGAGGAGCAACATGTCGAGAATAAGGTGACATCGATGAAGAAGGGGGAGCCTTATTACATGGGTGACCATTAGAAGGATGAATAATTGTTGTAGGTATTAACATAAGGTGATCTTGAAGTTATTGCTATAGAATACAAAAAAAATTGGTATGATGGGTATTGTACTGGTGTCAAAGATAATATACCTCCCCATATTTAGGGATATACTCAGGTAAGAACTTAGGTTTAGTTATAGCATTGTCTTTAGGATGAGTAATGGTGGGTTATAATGTGTCAATATATTTCCAAAGCATTCATTAATGAGTGGAATGATTATTATTTGTCTCATGGAAGCAACATATATGCTTGTTAGTAGACTTTGAGGGCCTACTAATGAAAGAGGTAGAAGGAGAAGATAGGGGTGGCTGATTTAACTGACAGTCCTAGTCCAATGACTAGAAACTTTTTGGATATCATAATAAGGTTTATAGGCCCATTAGGCAGGTATGGGATCAAGCTATGGAAAAGTAAGAAGGCCATTTCCAAGGGAAGTTGGGGATGAAGTAGAAACTAGAATAGGATCATCTAAAGGTAAAGTGGGATTAGAAATAGGATGAGGGTTAGTTGAAGGTATAGCAGGAGTAGAAACTAGACTAGGCTCAACTAAAGGTGAGGCTAGATGCATGGAAGGATTAAGAGTAGTAGCTAGCATCTCTAGGGGAAGAAAATTATAAATATCTTAGTATCTATCAAAATGGTAAGGATTGATCATGGCATGACCTATGAGCATTATTCTAAGAGGCTCCAATGAAACTAAAGGTTTACCATGTGATCACTCCATCTCTACCCTATGAAAAATAGGAATAAAACTAGAATTAGGCACCATGAAGGAAATAATGTGATAAGATAAATGAAAAGACTAAAATAAATAAGTATGACATCAAAGAATCATGACATTTATATCTGGGACAAGTCCTCCTAAAATGGGTCATCTAAATCATAACTATAATCATAGTTGGGTGTATGCAAGTTGATGGTAAATGTTGGTATGACCTTATTATCAAGAGTCGTATGATGGATATAATGTCTTGTCTTAGTTAAGATCACATATATATCATTGATAGGAGGTTAATGGGAGCAAGGTTTCAAAGAAGATAGAAGTTATGTGATGATATAAGGGGATAAATAGGAAGTTTTGATTTTGAAGATAATCTCATCCATCTCATCACCATCAAAATCTAGGAGGTTAGGTGGTATGTTCCCAATGGGTTTTGGGTGACCATTATAACCTTTAGTAGAATTGATGGGATAATTAAAGATTTGAGATTACCTAAATTTGATACTAAGTAAAGGTTCAAGGTGGGAATTTTAAAGACACCACATTCTTGGAATTGTTCAAAATTCCAAGGGTTTGTGTCTCCTTGAATCTTATAAATATCACCATTATGGGGGAATTTGATGCATTGGCATGTGAACGAGGTAACACTCCTCATATGATAAGTCCAAGGTCTACCAAAAAAGATATCATACAAAAGGGGAAAGTTAAAGATCATAACTTTCACATGGGTGGTTACAAGATGGATGATAATGAGAGGCCACACATAACATAAAAGAGGCATTTACCTTATATAATATCCTTGACATGTGTTACATGTGGACTTGAGATTACATTTGGAATATCTAAGATTTTTAATGAAATTAAAGGAGGCAACACAAGTACTTGAACCCTCATTAATTAAGGCATGTTTAACTGGGATATCACTGATTTGGATGCTAATAAATAGAGGATCATCTACATGAAGCAAAATCTCATCTAGAATCATGGAATCAATATGAAACCTAAGGGAAAGAGAAGTGTCCACTATTTTATCAACATGTATGAACATCACTTCACATTATTTAAGAATACTATATTTGGATCCAGATAAGGTAAATTTGTGTCCTACTAAGGGAGGATGAGGGGTGTTCAATTCAAACAATAATTGCATTAGATAGTTTTTATGATGGGGGGAAGTTCACATTAATTTAAGGAAAGGTATTTGAGATGGGAGATGATTAAGTTTTGAAATGGGTCCCATTCATCATAACCCATGGGGAATTACTACATATAGGCACATAGTGTTGCAAGAAATTATGTGAATGAGGGTTGTAATTGAAATTAAACTTGTGTTGTTAAGATGTAATTTGTTTAGGTTGAGGACAAATAGGTTGATTGTATTTATGTGGTGGGATGGTTGATTGAGATATTTATTGTTGTTGGGCTGAAGAAATACTATTGGAAGGTTGGATAATGTTGTCTAGATGTTAAGGGAAGAGTAGAGATAGTGTGAGAGGTACGATCAAGTTGAGTTGTTGAAAGTAGTTCTTGGAATTTTATAGTCTCCTCTTGCCCCAACTCTATGAGATGAGATGGGTAAATATCTTGAATAACATGAAACATTTGAGAGGTTTGATGTTGGGTTTTAGATTAGAGTTGATGAAAGTAACTAAACTTTGCATGTTAGTCATATTTACCACATTTTGTCATTAGTAGTGAGGTCTATAAGACTTTCAAAATTATTTGTAGAAGGAGTAGGATTGTTTTTAATATCCTGATGATTGGGAAGAGGATCTTCATATATAGCAAGATGAGCATTAGCTTGATTTAAATATTGAATTTTGTTTTGTGTTTCATGGGATTTAAAATTTGTCATATACTTATTAATGCTTATAAATGAGTGATTCATGATCAAATTTTGGGACAAGAATAAAATCCATAGATATATTGTTCAATTGTCTACAAGTCTCATGAGAGTAGCCCCAACTTGCATGAATCCAAAAAAAAATTATCAGATCATACCATGATTTAATTGGATGAGTGGGGTCAAGATCTCATGGTATAGACCTTAGAAGACACTTTTGAAGTTTGGATAAGGATAATAGTTTGTGTACATCAATGTTGTTTATTTTATAATATATAGGATTAGGAATGTTATTTGGAGGGGAAGCATGTTCCATAGTGTCATTGGGAGAGATGGCTTGAATGTTATGAATAGTTTCATAAGTATTGGTACCACCATCATTAGTAACATGAAATTTTTTATTTTTATTGAGCATACAAGTGCCCATAGTAGGTTGATATGGTTTAAATTGGTGCATGTGAAAGTATTATTGATTAGCTTGGTTAAGGGTTTCTTCCAAAGTTCTTGGAGAGAGAGTCCTAACCTGATATTATAACTTGGGGTAGAGAGCATTAGTAAATAGGTGGAAGAGGTTATCATCTACCATATTATGCTCACATTTATTAGACAAGTTCTTCTAGCATTTGATGAAATCTTGTGTCATTTCAAGTTGTTTATAATTTATGAAGTGAGCTAAGTTATTATGAGGAAGATCACTAGTTTAAATTTCTTGTACTAATGAGTTAACCAAGTATTTCAAGTTAGTGATAGAATGGGTTTTTAGTTGATTTTACCAATCTAAAGCATCACCTAGGAGTTTTTTAGCTAATATCTTGGTAGCATCAAAGGTATTAAATTTAAACTAATCTTTATAAAGGTTACTAAATATATTTATGTGTAATATGGGATCAATAAACCTATTATAGGTGATGGTAGGTTTGATACCTCCTATGTCTATATTAGAAATTTTATTTACAAAAGGTTCATTTTGGATATGCTTTATTTTTTTTATAAATGAAGGGTAGTTTAGGAATAAGGTTACCATGGTAATCCCTAAGGTGGTGGGGGAAATTTAGATTTTGTGCCCCCCATAAAAACTGTTGGGGTTAATTTTGAAGATTAATGAGATGGTTTTGCATTTGCATCATTTATTTTATGTTATTAGTTTGAAAATTATGCATTTGATTGAGTGTTTATAATAGTATTTAATGATTTTGGGAAGTATTTTGACTAGTGTGCATAGCATGTGATTTATTGGTATTGGTATTAGTGGCTTGAGTTACACTATGAGTAATAGCATGCATCACACTAGTGGTATGAGAAGAATTGGTAGAAAATGAATCATTAATAGTATGATTAGCATTGGTATCAAAAGATGCACTAGTGGCATGATTAGTATTAGTAGAAAAAGATTCACTAGCGTAATTATTAAGGAGAAGGGTCTTTGTAAAAGGCCCACTAAAAGTTGAACCTACCATGTTAGTGGAGATACTTGGCATGGAAGTTGAATAATTCATGAAAGAATATGTCATGGTGTGTGAAAGAGACAAAATAGAAGGAAAAGGTTGAGAAGAAAAGAAAGTGTCTCCCCCAAATCCCTGAGAGAATGTAGGGAAGGGTGAAAAGAGGTTCTTCTACTTGAGGACCTATCATAATATTATAAATGGTTAAATGGTCATTTTCTCTATGTTGAGTAAATTAGTTAATTAAGAAAATCATTTCAGGTATGTACTCTAAATCACACTCATATTCTAAAGATAAAAAAGGATTGTGATCTGAGGATGAATACAGAGGAGTATCATAATTGGTAGTGCGAGTGAAAATGTGAACATTACTTGCATCCAAAGTGGGAGACACAAGCTATGTCTTGGGAAACCTATTAGGATTGGTAAGACTCATCATTTTTCTTAGATTTAATTTTTTATTATCCTCAAATAATAAATTCATGATGAAGAAAAGAGGATAAAAAGGTTAATGGAAAGAAGAGTCAGTTAATAAGATATAGAATTGGACAGATCAATAGTGTCTTATAAAATAAGAACCATAACAGAGAACAAGAGGACACAATCATACAAGTTGATTGTGTACTGCTAGATAAGAAAAAAATAGGAAATAATAGGACATAGTCATATAAATCATTTGTGTACTATTATATAATAAATAAAAAAGGATGATAAGATACATAATCAAATAGGGTGACTGTGTACTAAAGGCAAATAAGATGAACAATTTTTAAGAGACTATGTTGATAGGGACACTAGTGTTCTAAAAATTGATAATTATTTTAGAAGATACTATCAAGGAAAATGAAATGAAGCACACAAGTAATTAGATCAATGTGATTTATCCAATTGGAACACACATAGCACAAACCTTGCACTAATGTTTTAGATTAAGGTAAAAGCAGGTTTTGAAGGAACCCCAAAACCCTATAATAGAGATAGAAAGATAAAGCAATAACATCCATTAGGAAGATCAATCCTAAAACCTATTGAAGATCAGCATCAAAATCAGGTTTTACAAGGACCTGAAACCACAAACCTAAACCATAAAAAAGAGCCTAGGTTTTACAGAGACCTTGAAACTCAAAATAAGTTTTAAAACTAAGAACCAAATTTCAGAACCAGTTATAACATCCGGTAGAAGGGACTAGAACAAAAACAATATCAACAAAAAAAGACCCTAATCTTCTAATTTTAGGATCATCTTCATAGCCTCCTTTCTAATCGTAGTAGTATCTTGTATGGATATTGTAGCCGAAGTAGTAGCATCTTGCAGGGCTTTCTTCCTTGAACTCTGTCTGGTCCTCTTACTTGGCCCCTCTAAGGATTTTATTTCCTCATTAGCTCATTTTCTAAGGTTAGCTGTAGCTACACATATGCTTGAAGTTACCTCCTCCATCTTCGTTCTACTTTCCTTAATGAGCCTTCTAAGATTATTCTCATAATATTTAAGTTTAATTGGAATATCTCTCATTTACATCTCTAAATTATTGATTTTGGTTTGATCAGCTTCTTGGTTATGTTCCATTATTTCCACTTTCTTCTTCAGCCCCATTATTTCCTTATACATGCACGAATCAACTTGGAGAATAGCATCAGATTTGAATTTGGTAGAATTCATGAAGGATAGCTTAGTGTTCTTCTTCCAAACATCACTTATATCTTCTGCATTCTCATGTGGAGAGGAATCATCCTTTTCAATTTGTTCCTCCCTTTCCATCATTTTCTCCCCTTTAGTCTCAACAGGGTCTTCATGCTGGATAGGATCATCCTTTTCTTATTCCCTAATCTCCATAGCATGATTGGAAACTAGAACCATATGTTCCTTCTCTCTTATCAAAGCTAGATCATCAAGTAAAATATTTGTGTCCTTAACACTTCCCCCCAACACAGTCTGATTATCCTCATGATCAGAATTATTCTATTCTATATTTTCCTCAGTTGTATCACCTTCAATCTCTTTCTCACTTTTTTCTTTATTTTCTTGATAACCTTCCAGATTAGAACTGAACTCCCCTATATCCATCCCTTCCTCTTCCTCCTGAACATCCTTCTCAGAACTTTCTGTATTTTCCCACTCAAATTCCTCTTCAGCAATTTGTTTTTTAAAACTGGAGGGTTTTGGTTTTACTTTTTCTTTCCCCTTAACTTTTTCATTCTTCTTACACTGTGAATCCTTATTTTTGTCAGAATAAGGAGTCGAAGCTATGGCATTATTTTTGCAAAAACCCTCTATGATAAGAATCAGTCCTTCATGTAAAATGGGGTGAGACTCCTTCTTTCTATGGACAAACAAACTTTGAAGCAGCAAAAAATGTAAATAAAAAGGGAAGGAAATTCTATCTTTATGCCTTAAATGATTGAGAAAGACAAAATGAAATTTATGAACTCTTTTTTTCCTACCATCAAGAATAAAATACTCATAGATGTAGCATAACACATCTCTCCAAATTCCTTTTATCTGCTCCAAATTGAATAAATCTCCATTCTTTTCCAATTGCTTTTCCTCTGCATCTGTCTTCGAAAATTTTCTATATGTTACATTGGAAATACTGGTCTACTTAGAGAATTTAATACCACCCATGGGAAGCCCCGTGACCTCAGCAATGAAGTCCTCAATAAGCTTCACAGTGACACCATGGAGAGTTACTCTGTCATCAACCCAATTTTTGAAGAATGCCGTAGTAATGTGGGGTTTAGATCCATGCAACCACTCCAAATAAATTACCACCTTCCCTTTCTGAAGAATCTTCCATACATCCTGTCTAGCCTTCCAATCTATGTTGGCTAATGTAAGTTTTACAATATTAAATAAAATGATCAAAGAGAAAGCAACAAACTTGAAAGAAGATATTAAATAATTGGTCAATCATAAGTGTTGTTAATTTATAATAAAATTTTAAATTAATGTGATGGTAATTTGGTTGTAATAAGGAAATATAAATAAATATATGGATAATTTTAGGAAGTTTAGGTTGAAAAATATTTGTATTGGCAATGGTACTTGATTGGTATTAGGGCTTACCCCCTAACTTTACAATCCCATAGTGATAAGGATGTTGGGTGTTTTGACAATATATACCATCAACTACATGTTCATACTTGGATAGAAAACAAATTTGGCTTCCACCTTGGTGATGAAATACAAGTAATTATGCCTTAGGAAGATAAAAATTTAATTCTTTTTTAGTGTAATGTGATTTGGAAGTGTGTGAAAAATAGAAAAATATTGTGACTAAATTAGTAAATTGAAGAACCACCTAATTAATCTAATTTTGTTATTCTAAGAATGTAAGTAACTCAAATGAAAATTGAACTAATTACGAGAAAAATTAAGTTAATTTTTTGACTGTGAAGTATATAGAGTTAGTTTACGTGACACTATGTAAATAAAATATAACAGAGTCAACTAGGTCACTATTGTTATGTAGAAGCAAGATCTAGAAGAACATAGTTAAATAGGCTGACTAAGTCTCCTAGATAGAAGATAGCATATAAAATTGTGTCGAGCTAGTTGACCCAATTTGTTATGGGAATGCAGTTTTAAAGATTGTAAACTTGTGAAACATAGTACTAAAAATGAAAGACTAAAATGTAAAAGAAGGTAAGAATGAATTTGGTGGGTTTGAAGATGCTTAGATTATAAAATTTTATGATATTATTCTCAAGTATTGATTCAAATATTCTATGAATAGAGTCGACTATCTCAATAGAGTTTTTAGAAGTTATGCACTAAAAATAAGTTGTGAATAGATTCGACTGGATTTACTATGTCTACAAACCTGTATGTTGAAAATAAGAACTATGAACAAAGTCAATTCGATTGAATATGTATGTAATCTTGTAACTAAATAAGAGGATTGTTTTGATTTTATTGATTTAATCACCTATATTTGGAAAATACATGCATAAACAAAACAAAGTTGTTTTGGGGTGACTATGTGTTAAACATGTGCACATATTATTAGAACTATACTCATAGATTTGATATAGTATGGAAACATAGAAATATATAATATGCTGATAAAATGAATGTGTGAAATAAAAATTACAAGAATTTTTTTATATCGGGTTCACCAAAATGTATATAAAGTAAAATGAAGCTAGTCTATTAATCAATCCTAGCTCAGAGAAGATAAATCTTATTTACACATCTGATTGTTGATACATTAGATATTTGGAGGCATAGATAAGATAGATCTAATAGACCTAACCAAGGGATATTTTACCACAATAACATCACTAGAGAGGGTTGCAAAACATCTAATAAATCAACACTATGCAATAACCTATCTAGGTCCTATGTTTTCATATTCCTAGAGTAAATACAAAGTAAAGTAAAATCTAATCTAGTGCTCACCAAAGCTTGTGGCACAAAGTGGGAGTAATAAACATAAAAATTAAACATGCATATAAGATCTATACTCAAGTCAATGTAAAGGAAATCCTAATGCATGGGAGAGAAGTATAAATGCTAATCTATATACTCTTACATAGGAGGAAAAAAATTAAGAATATTAACCTTTGAAGATGATCCCATCAAGCCGCAATATCTCCCTTGGCCAAGGTGCTTTGCAAGAGGTTGTTTTGGTATGTAAGGATAACAAGGATAAGTCATCTCTAAGCTATAAAACTTCTCTATGTATCCAAATGACTTATCCACAAGATAAGATTCATATCTCCAATAAAGTATTGAAACCCTAATCAATGCTCCTTAGTAGAATGGTGGATAAGCAGATATTGAATATAATATTCTTCTTCTCTTCTTTCTAATAAATGACTAAAATGGATGTGTATATATAGCTGAATCTAACCCTACACCTTTCCAAAAGTTTAGACTATATGTTCAACCTAATTCGAATTTGTATAATTATTTGATAAAAATAAGTTAGGCCCTGATATAGGTTGACCAAGGCTGACCTATACCTATAACATGATTTTAACAAATTAAATATAGAGTCAATTTAATCTAGTAGCATATTATAAACTATTAAAATGTGTTTTAGGCTTAGGAAGGGGTTAAGTGAGGTGGTGAATTTATTTGATGAGTGTGTAAGAGAGGTGACAAATCTTAGGGAAGTTTGTAGGAGATGGTTGTGTAGATAGAAAGTGGTGTTATAGTTAACAACAATCATGCAAAGTACCAATAGTTTGCTCACCCCTTTCCTAGTGCACACTTTAATGTGTTTACTTAAATATATTGAGACTTGATAGGTTTTTGAAAGAGAGAAAGCATCAATAATTGATAAATTTTGAAAATATAATGTGTATACAGATTCCACTACTGATTTAAAGGTTTTGGTTACCATGTCTAACCCTGGTATTATTGTGATTGGGTGTGGAGTTTTGGTATTATAATTTCCAATGTTTGGCTTATGTGTTGGAGAATTGTCAATTATGTCATGGTGATGTCATATACATGTCCAAGTGAGTATATGAAGTGCTTTGTTAGTCTAAGTAACAATGACAAAGTGTGTAATGTGTTTGTCCCAATATGCTTGAAGAAGGCTTGGTTGATCTTTATATTTTGACTACTTAGATATGATTGGCTATGATTCTAAAGTATTGACAATGTGAAAGGGGTCATTTTAGAGGTCAATGGTGACTGGAGAGATTGTGGAAGTGAGTGGAATTCATTCAGTTCTTTATTATGTTCATCTAGGCATAATTAGCTCTATGACAAATAAATTTGAGGAGGCATATTGATGACATCATATCTCACATGTGTGAGGATTCTAAGAGTAGATTGAAATATGGATGGATTATCTTATGTGAGGAGATCCCATGGTTCAAATTTTAGATCATGTGATTTAGTGCAACATAATATATGTAGGTGCAAAGTTGGCCTCTTAGATAAAAGTGCACTAAGTTCCAACACTTAGTCAATTTGCAATGGTAGATCTAATGGTTTATGTTTCATCGCATCGAAGATTGATAGTGCAAAATCAATTTGAACTCAACTATGTTAAAAATCTAAGTTCAAATCAGAGTTGATTGAGCTATTTAGTAATAACATAGCTCACATGTACAAAGGTTTTAGGAAGAAATGGGCATATGGGCTTGTTCAATATTATGCCTAGTTTATATGGTACAAATTTAAGAATAGGCATTTGATCGAGGCAAAATATATACCTATGGCAAGATGGCCTTCCAGGCATATTAAAATGGTTCCCATAGCCAAATCTACATGAAGTTAAAGTTCAAGACCAAATAGAGATCCAAAAATTCATGGGAATTTGTACATCTAGATCTACAATGCATAGTAAGTTAAATGGGTCAAAGTGTTTGATGGATAATGAAGGTAAAGATTGATCTTATTGCAGAAGATCAATAGAGCACGTTTATTCCAAGATGTTAAGATGCAATGAGATGGTGACAAGTTTTTGATGTTTAACATTGATCAGAGATAAAGATTGAGCTTTTTCCAAAGATCAATAGTGAACAAGTGTTCGTACTGATCAAGATCAAGTTTGTATTAAAGTCAAGAGGTCAAAGTGATAGTTTTCATAATGTAAGGATAATCTATAAGAGATAAATGAAACATATGTGTTCAAATATTACTAGGATGCATCAGATGAGATCAAAGTGATAGAGGTTTAATGAGGTAAAGATAAAGCTCCTTACAATAGGATTGATGGTCCATAACTATTATAAGATGCAAGGACATAAGATGATTACAAATTGTCTAAGGTTTAACTATGATCATTTGGATTAAAATATTTGAATTTGCAAAGGAAAGACTAGTGTCTAGTTTTTAGGCCACAACTTTTGATCCAATTGGAATTTGATAGTTCAGTAAAAAGCAAAGATGTATAGGATTCCAAAGTTGACTATGTTATATAAGTGACCTTAGAAGGTTTTTCAAACTTGTTTTGATGTTTTTTCAATGTCTCATGATGAATTATATATTGGAGAGTGTTGTAAACACTTTGTGGATGATCTATGGGTTATTTAGAGGTGTGATAAATTGATTTTCAATATGAACAAAGCTTACAAATTTTATTATGTGTTCATTCATGGTTCTCCTATGTATAAGGTCTATGTTTGAGTTGATTGAACATACACAAAGGTGAGTAGATATGACTATGATCATTTTAGTAATTTGAAAGGGTCATTTAGAGTGGAATTGTGTTCTTATTTTGCTCGATGAAGTGCTAAAGTGGTGAATATTTCTCAATGAGACCTATAAGGGTTACTAAGGCCTAAGTTAAAGTTGTAGTTGCTTAAGTGTGACCCATATATGTTATGGCCAACCTTTGAGGATGGTATTGAGCTATGTATCAATGTGAGATAAGCCTTAAAGGATAAGGCATGTCTAATGGCTGACCAAGATGGTGATAATCATGAATGCTCTATAAATAGTGAAATTAAAGAAGTTGATTTATAGACTTGTATGAGGTGTGTGTGAGAGTAGTATTGGTTGAAGCAAAGAAAATAAGAGAGTGAGTGTGCCCAATGGTTAATTTGATGAATCAATAAAATTGAGGTCTGTGTGTATGAATTGTTGGTCATAATTATGATATCATATTAGAGTTATTGTTTGTTTAAATATTGTGGATGAGTGAAATAATTTAGTTTGATCTAAAAGGTTATTTTGGATGTTGTGAGTGTGAACAAAGGCAAGGTAAAGATTGTGTAATCTTGGTGATTATTTCAAGAGGTAGATTAGAGTATAAAATATGTTTATGAGCATGCAAGGTTGAAGGGAAGTTGATATACATTATATGTCCATAAGATTGGTATGCAATCAGTGCTCAAGGAGATGTTCATTTCATAGGTTGGTTAGAAAGACTTGATCATTCATAGGGGTAGTTTTTCCTTGTGAAATATAATTTCACTAAAGGCCTTAGGTTAAAAGGAATTGACTAAGGTTTTGGGTTAGAATAACTTGAACAATAGGTGGTCATAAGGACTTGATCATATTAGGGGTAGGTTCTCCTTGTGGAATAGTTATTTCACTAAATTCTAGTCAAAAGGACTTGACCAATCTCATGTTTGTGATCATCTTATAGGAAAATTAGTCCATGATTTTTTAGGTTTGAGAGTGGTTTTTATTCCCCAAGAGGGTTTCCCACATAGATCTTGTGTTATGTGTGTGATCTTGATTATATTTCATGTTTATTATTATAGATGATGTGTATGCTTCATTAATGCTTGTGGTAATTGATCAAGATTTTGAAAGGTTTGAAATTGAAGCTAAATTATTTGGACTCACTGATTCACCCCCCCTTTCAATTATTGTACCTCTAATAATTGGTATTAGAGTATGTCTTTTGATAAAGGCTTGATAGCTCAAAGGAGATCTAAGGTACAATATGGGTAGCCATCAAATGTAAGGAGGTTTTTCCACTAAACATGCACCAATGTTCAATGGATCTAATTATGATTTTTAGAATGTGAGGATAAGGACCTACATCATGTCCCTAGGGTTTGATACTTGGTAATATGTTATGGATGGTTATTCTACACCTACTATTCCTCCATCTAGTGTTGTAGATAAGAAGTTTAAAAACAATTCTAAGGCAATGAATGCTATCACTTGTGGTGTTTTAAAGACTAAATACACCAAGGTAATCCATTGCATATCTACCATGGAAATGTGGGATAAATTGAAGAATATTTATGAAGGAGATTCAAAGGTTAAGTTGGAAAATTTATAGACTCACCGAAGATAATTTAAGATTCTTAAGATGAAGGAAGAATATTTTGTGGCATCTTTTTTGTAGAGAGTTGATGAGATCGTGAATATCATCAGAGGTCTTGGAGAGAATATTTAAGAAGATATTGTAGTTCAAAATGTTTAAAGTCTCTCTCTCTCTCTCTCTCTCAATTTTGATTCTAAAGTATCTACTACAAAAGAAAGTCATGATCGTACTAAGTTGAATATGGATGAATTGTATGTCATCATTACTACCTATAAGATGAGAGTAAATGATGATATGCCACCAAATAAGGAAGCAAATTTTAAGATGTAAATGAAGCCAAAGAATAAGTTACAAGGTAAGAAACTCAAGGAGGATACATATCTAATATTGATGAAGATGAACTAATTACTTTGTTTACAAAAAAATTGAAAATGGGTCATGCAAATATAAGGGTAAACTAGCCTTCAAATGCTTCAATTTTGGAGAATTAGGACATTTTGATAATAATCTCCCTCATAATCATAAGAAGAATGATGATGAAGATAATGGTGATGTTTAAGATGAAGACAAGAAGACACAAAAGTCTGATAAGAGATAGAAGGGATTCAGAAGGTTTGAGAACAAGAAGAAGTACTTCACAAATAAGAAGAGTCTCTACACCAAAGTACATTATTTCATTTATCATAACATTGGACACATTGATATTTTTTGTCTAAAATAGGTGAGACATGATGAGTTTCCATCAAGGAGTATTGGTTACTACAACCATGAAAAGATTGGTCACATTTCTAGATTATACAAGCAGAGGCCTACAAGATAGAATAGGTTTTATCTAGCTCCTGGAGCCCAAGGTAGAAGGCAAGCTAACTCATGGAGACTAAAGGTGGTAGGTATGAGTCATGGTGAGGCTACAAGTCCAAGTAATCTATTTTATTTGGTGGAGAATGCTACAAAATTTGAAGAGTGCCAAGGGCTTTCATTTTTTTCTCATCTTATGAATAAAGAGACCAAGCTCAAAGAGAAGATCAAAGTGTTAGTTGAAGCTAGTTCTGAGGTATGTATGGATCCAAGTGAACATCTTATTATTTTTGAGCAAGATTCATGTAAAATTTATCCATTATTAATACCTAGTGATGAGTTTTAGAACTACAAGGTTGATTCTTCAAATAAAAGGGTATGTCAAGATTCCATAGTTGATCCATATGTTGTCAATTCAATCTTATAAGAGAAGGAGAGTGATTTAGAAAAGGAACCAATTGTCATAGTTTAGACTAAGAAGAATAATAAAATAAATAAATCTTATATATATAAGAGGATTCTAGTGGTTACTGAGGAAATGTGATCCACTCCTAGCTTCACTTTGTTTTAGAGCATTATGGTGCAGAGGATGTCTCTATCTATGATTCTTAAGAGACTCATTTTAGTGGAGAAGAAAGTGTTTATATTTTGTTCTTTATATGGTCCTTAAAGGCTAGAGATGAGTTTTCTTAATTGGAAAAGCTATATGTAGGTGGAAGATATGTTTTGGTGATGTCAAAGCTATATATGGTCTTTTTGTAGGGTCAAATTGAAGGTTTTTCAAGTGGAAAAAGAGGATTTTTATTTTTAAAGATTATATTTTTTCATAGAAAGTTTGTTTGACGTTATTCTAGCATGATTCAAGTGGTTTTGTGATCTAAAGATATGTTGAAGTCAAATTGGAGACTTTTGAGTACTCTCAATTTTCTCAATTTTTGCTTAAGGGCAAGTAAGCCTAAAATGGATTATAGGATGTATATGTTCACAATATTTTGGAAGATAAAATATTGGTCTATAAGTGTGTGATGTATTTTTATAGGTTTGGAAGAATTTTTGGATGTGGGCGTTGACCAGAAGGAGGTTTGTTAACCTTGTTTGTTATAAGATTCTAGCGTTTTGGGCTCTATTAGAAAAGTGGTTTTCATTGTGAATTGAAGTTTAAGGATTCTCAATAGGTTTAATGGGACAAATTGGTTGTCAAATTGAGATTCATAGAGATCTAAAGGTTTGTGTTTTTCAAATTATTCATGTTTTTGTCAAGATGGAGGCCTAATTGGCTAGTAAGTTTGTGAAGGAAGTATGTTGTAGAGGATGATCTAGGTGATGAAAATTAGTTTTATTGATGAGGAATATTATAGTGTTATAGATATGAATTTTTAATTTTTTAAGGTACGTCTACTAAAAGTAATGGGCTCTACAAGTTCCAGGTAGGACTACAAGGTGTCTAGAAAGTCCTATTGAGAAGATGAGTTATTTGTGTTTAGTTTCTCCAAAAGAGAAAGGTAGGAATATTTGAAGGAGATTCCTTAGGTTGGTTTAGATAATTTTTCCTATTTGGTGAATGGTATGAATTTCTATTGGTGGTACTTGTGGTAGCTTGAGATAGAAGGCTAGTAAGCTTGTATGGTAGTTCTTCATGGTGTATGGAGATTTGAAGATGGTCAAGAGGTGAAATGGAAAAAATATATTATGAGGAGTCCCTCTCATATGTTTTTGATGATTTTCATCATATTTCAATGGTTTTGTGTGTTATTACTTCATTGTTTGTAGTGTTTGGTTAGAGAAGAGTGTTGGAATATAGCAAGAGGATGTTGTCAAGGCAAAGAAGAGGTAGGCTAAAGGTAAGGGGGAGTTTATATCATCTTCCTAAGGTGTTTATCTCCTTATTAATGACATATTTAGGTCCTTAGGATCAGATAGTGCCCATTTTGTCATTGTGTGAAAGGGAGGAAAAGTTCCTATGGTGAGTGTACTTGAAGAGAGAGAAGGAAGGTGAGTTGTATGATGGGTGTTAACATCAATAATAAAGGGGGAGATTATTTGAGAGTTTTAAATGATGTCATGGAGGTGTTTATTTGAGTGGATGAAGTGCCTTGTTAGTCTAAGTGGCAATGACAAAGTGTGTAATGTGCTTCTCCTAGTATGCTTGCAGAAGGTTTGGTTGATCTTCAGAGTTTGACTTCTTAGAGATGATTAGGGATGAGGTTGAAGTATTGAGAATATTCAAGGGGTACTTTTAGAGGTAAATGGTGATTGGATAGATTTTGGAATTGAGTGAAATTCATCTTATTCTTCATTATGTTCATCTAGGCATAATTAGCTCTGTGGTAGATAAATCTGAGGAGGCATATTGATGACATCATATCTCTCATGTGTGAGGGTTCTAGGAGATGATTGACATATGGATGGATTATATTATGTGAGGAGATCACATGGTTAAAATTTTATATCATGAAATTTAGCATAATAAATGATATCAGGTGAAAATTTGGCCTCTCAGACAAAAGTGCACTAATTTCTAACACTTAGTCAATTCACAAAGGTAGATCTAATGGTATACATTTTATTACATCAAAGATTGATGGTGTGAAATCAATGTGAGAAAACTATGTTAAAAATCTAAGTTTAAATTAGAATAAATTAATTAGTTTGGTAATGGCATATCTCGTATGCATAAAGGTTTTAGGAAGAAATGGTCATATGGGTTTGTTCAGTATTATGCCTAGTTTATATGGTGCAAATTGGGGAATAGGCATTTGATTGAGGTAAAAGATATATCTATGCAAATTTTAGGACCAAATGGAGATCTAAAAATTCATTGCAATTCATACATCTAGATCTAAGGTGTGTATTAAGTTAAATGGGTCAAAGTGTTTGATGGTTAACAAAGGTAAAGATCAAGCTTCTTATAGAAGATTGATGGAGCATTTTTATTCTAAGATGTTAGGATGCAGTGAGATGGTGCCAAGTGTTTAATGTTTAACATTGGGTAGAGATAAAGATCAATTTTATTCCAAATGTAAATGGTCAGTGGGTATTCATAGTGATCAAGATCAATGTTGTGTATTAAATTCAAGAGGTCAAAGTGACAGTTGTCTAGCATTGTTAAATCAAGGACAATCTTGAAGAGATCAATGAAGCTTATGTGGTCAAAGATTTCTAAGATGCATGAGATGAGGTCAAAGTGATAGAGCTTTAATGAGGTAAAGATATATCTACTTAAAATAATATTTATGGTGAATAATTTTTCTAATATTTGAGAGCATGAGATGATTGTAAAGTGTCTGAGGTTTAACTGTGACCATTTGAATTCAAATATTTGAATTTGTGAAGAAAAGACCAATGTCTAGGTTTTAGGTCATAACTTTTTATCTAAGAAGAATTTTATAATGTAGTAAAAAAAATATGTATATGACTCTAGGGTAAATCCATAAATATATATTTCAAGATCTAAAAGTGTGTACAATCAAAGTTATTGAGATCTAAAGTTGACTGTGTTTGACTATGTTCTACAAGTGACCCATGAATGTTGTTCAAGCTTGTTTTGATGTCTCATGATGAATTATCTATTGGAGAGTGTTTTAGATAATATTTGGATGATATATGTGGTATTTATAGGTGTGATAAATCAATTTTTAGTATGAAAAAATCTTAATAAGTTGATTATTTGTTCTTTTATGGTGTTCCTATGTACAAGGTCTATGTTTGAGTTGATTGAGCATATGTAGAGGTGAAAAGAGATGAATGTGATCATTTGTAAAATTATAATGGGTCATGTATAGGGTACCTATGTTTTTTAAAGTGTTCTTGTGTTCTTATTTTGCTTGATGAAGTGCTAAAGTGGTGAATAGGTCTCCATGAGACCTATAAGGGCTACTAAAGCCTAAGTAAAAGGTGTAGTTGCTTAAGTGTGACCCATAGATGTTATGGACAGCCTTTAAAGATGGTATTGAGTTGTGTATCAATGTGAGATAATACTTAAGGGATAATTCATGTCTAATAGCCAACCAATATGGTGATAATCATGAATGCTCTATAAATAGTGAAATTAAAGAAGTTGATTTCTAGACTTGTATGAGGCATGTGTGAGAGCAGTATTAGTTGAAGTAAAGAAGAGAGGAGAGTGTGTGTTCTCAATGGTTAGGTTGATGAGTAGAGTAGATTGAGGAATGTGTGTATGACCTATAAGTTATAATTATGATATCAGATCAGAGTTGTTGCTAGTTTGATCCAAAAGTATGTTTTGGATGAGTGTGAGTGAAGGAAATGTGAAGAATTCATGAGCTTGGTGATTATTTTAAGAGGTAGATCATAGTATGGACTATGTGTATGAGTGTGAAGGATTGAAAAAAAGCTAATATACATTATATCTCCATCATATTGGTAGGTAATCAGTGCTTAAAGAGATGTTCATTTCATAGGTTGTTTAGGAGAACTTAATCATCCTTAGGGGTAGTTGTTCCTTATGAAATAGGGTTTCAATAAAGGCCTTAGGTTATAAGGACTTGAAAAATAGGTTTTTAGAAGGAATTGATCATCTTAGGGGTAGGTGCTCCTTGTGAAATAGTTGTTTCACTAAATTTTGGTTAGAAATACTTGACCAATCTCATGTGTGTGATCATCTTATAGGACAATTAGTCCATGTGTTTATAGGCTTGAGAGTGGGTTTTATTCCAAAAGAGGGTTTCACACATAGATCTTGTGTTATGTGTGTGATATTGATTATCTTTCTTATTCATTGTTATATATTATGTGTATGCTTCATGAATGCCTATGGTAATTGATTATGACTTTAAAAGGTTTGAAATTGAAGTTGAATTATATGGGCTCACTAATTCACCCCCTTCTCAGTGATTGTACATCTAACATTATGGTGGAATTTTATTCCATAAATTTTATAGGTACCAATTTTTAGGAGGAGAAACATAAATTTGATTAAACTTATTATAAAAATAAGATGTTGGTTCCCAATTATACACCTCTCTAATCTGGCCTCACATACTTGAAATAAATGGTAAACAATGATGAGAAACCTGTTAGAATGTCATTGTAGTTGGGGAAGTATTTATCATCAAGAATGGAATAGACTAGAAAAATGATTGAGAGGCACCTACAAAGGGTATGGTTAACTCCCTACTACTTTTGGCTCTACCTAAACCAAGGTGAGATAACCTATGGGGTAGCTTGCTCACATGGAGGAATTTTATGCCTCAATCTCCATGGGGATTCTTGACACAAATGGGAACTATGACCAAAGCACAACCAAGTTTTCACACTTCACCTATTAAGGGTTATCACACAAAATTCACAAATGCTTTATATCATACACAATCTACTAAAGATAGATGAAAGGATGACTACAATCTTCATTTTTATAGAATATTCAACAATAGGGGTTAAATGGAAAAATGTAGCTCTAAGATTTAGAACACAAACTACAAACACACTTCAAATATGTAATATATTATGTATTTTTAAGGCAATTAAAATTTATAGTATGCAAAGGATGTGTTAAGTTCAAGGTAGGATAGGGTAGGATAGTTTATAGTTGATTATATAATAGAGCACCTATGTTGGTTGCTTCCAAACAAAAAAGTATCTAACAACATTTCATGACAATTTTATTTAGTAAAGACACATAAAACATTTAAAATGTAAGATAGTGACAAACACTAAATTATCCATGACAGACTAGGATATAGACTGAAGCTAGAAGCCTAAATACTTTCTCCTACCAAATTCATGAACCTAGGGAGTCATTAAAAGGTATAATAATGCATTTCCAAATATAACTATAGAAAGGGATTTATAAATGAGATGCATGCTCAGAATTATAACTAGTACTAAACATAGACCCAAATATATAATCCATCAAAAATTTCAAATCATATTATTTCATTTCATTAGAAACATACAATAAAGAGCCACAAATATTTTCCACAAGATTAAAAATAAATATTGCAAACATCAACACTTCAGAATGCTACCATCGGGATAAGCATGGTGAGAATGCTCTTTTGACAAGGGAGACATAAACATGATCTCAAAGATTGTTAATGGTTGTACATATGCAACCACCTTACTAAGGGAGATAGAGTCTATACATAGTACTTGATCCCAAAAAAAATCTATAAAACCTAGACTTAAAGGAAATGGATGCTTAAACTGACCTATATCAACATGAAAATCCAACAATAACCAACAACATTTGATTAGAATATAAGCCTTTTATTTATACATTTTCAATCCTTCCCAAATTTGCATAACAAGATTTCCTAGTCCCATCAAGATACTCCCAACCAAAAAATGCCTTTTTCTACACATAAGATATTCATCAATTTCCAAGATAAACCATTATTGTAACTACCTTCACAAAGAATGATGAGGAATTGCAACCACCTAGAACAAACTCCTTGAATTATTGTCTTGAAATACCCCTTAGATGAGATGGAAGAAAAATATTCATTTGAGGAGCCAAATAAACCATTTTTATTTTATGTAACCCCCTAGAGATGCCCTTTGACCACTCATTAGCACAATTGGAACTACTTGGCCAGCTGCCCTTCCTCTTATACATGCCATGAAACAACCTACATTTTCTATTATTTCATAGGAATATTCTACATCCATGGCTATTTGAGTAATCATTTTTTGGAGTATCCCACCTAGATCTTGAAACCCTAAAATATCCTCCACAGAGGAACTTGGACAAGCAAAGCAAATGAAAATACAATGACTCAACTTTATTTCTCCCTTTTTACTTTTTTTTGTAAATCAAGGAATTTGGGCCTTTGAGACCTTTGGGGAGGGGCCATGGGTCATTGATATCTATCTGAGTCCTTGAGATGATGACATTTGTCATTCTCATAGGACTCTTTTGGCCTTTAAAATTTCAACATCATCCTCACTCTATCAGATCTAGATGGGATGAACAAACACACTCTATTAGATAATGATCTAAAGGGTGGATCATTATTAGATAATGCTTCTTCCTTGGCCCTGAAGGTATGACACGTAATATCCCTACAGGCTTCTTGAGTCCCCTTTGGTGATTCAACCTTAATCACACACTATTGGATCATCCTATTTTGAACAAGCACGTGTCATTGGATCTTCCCCATTTGAAAACAAATAACCACTTCACAGGTCTAAAATTGACACTTGCATGACTATTTTTAGAACATTTGAATCCCAATGGATAGTACCCATATCTCAAATTTGATGTCTTCATGCCTATCAAAAAACATCTATGAGACCATCATCTATAATTTGGAAATATTCTTTTAGGAAATTTGTTTTGTGGCAACTTTGTTTGAAACTTTGTCTTTGGCATTCTTGTTTGCTTTGGTACTTTTGCTTTGGGATTTTATTTAGCATGATTATCCTATAATAATTATTTTGGGTACTCTGTTGGGATACTTTTTTTAGACAATGTCTGAGACAATTTCCTTGAAGGATTTGACTTCACACTTTTCCCACAAGAATTGGGCCTTTAGATTTTCACCTTCATTGGAACAATTATTTTGGATATTTTATCTAAAATAATTCCCCTAAATAAAATAGTATCTTACACTATCATTAAAGTATTTGTGCCTCTTAGCTCTTTTTCCTTCATTAAGATAATTATTTTAAATAGTTTGTTTGAAATAATTTCCCTATAAAAATTTACCTCAACACTTCTCCTGAAGAAATGCAATTCCTTCAAATTTTTTGTTGGACAATTCCTTTGGGATTTATGTGGAACACTTTTTTTGAAGGAATTCATTTTCCTTATCTTCCTTGAGTAATTATTGTAGACAAAATGTCTAAAATAATTCATGCTTGGTCCTTTTCCCTCTAAAAATTTCCCTTTGAAACTTTGACTTAGTCCACCTTGATGTAGAAATATCCCTTAGAGAAAGTGTAGAGGACACTTGCTCATGAAATTGACCCTTTGGAATTTCAAAAAGTGCCCTTTCTAAAAGAAAAGTACCCTTTGGAAACTTTGAAGTAGACCATTTACCCAAGAGACATATCCTTTATAATCTTTACACTGGACCATTTCTCTAAGAAAAGTACCCTTTGGGGAAATTATTTAGGATACTTTACTTGAAAAATATATCCTTCAAGCTTCTATAATGGTCCTTCAATTTTTTTGAAGGAGATGGACCTCTGCTCCATATCAATTTTGCCAAAAGTAATTTTCAAAAATTTTAAAATATCCTTTAGAATTTTTGTTAAGGGAACCTACCCTACAAAAATGCCCTTTGGACTTTTTGAATGGTCCTTCGGGATTTGTGTAAGTATCCTCCACAGTATAAATATACCCTTTGGTAATTTTGCAAGGGGAAAATGCCTAAAGAAAATAATCCTTTAGATATTTTGCAAAGGTAAAATGACTCTTTGAAACTTCTAGAAAGAACCTTTCAGGAATTTTTCAAAGGCAAAATACCCAAAGGAAATGATCCTTTAGAGCTTTTACAAGGGCAAAATGACCCTACAATTCCTTCAATTTTTTTTTATAGGCAAAATTCCCGAAGGGAAAGTACCCTTTGGAATTTTTACCATGGACAACAATTCTAAAATAAATGACCCAAAAACACTTAACACTGAAAATACAATGTATGGAATTCTTTTTGAACTTTTATAATAGATAAAATGTCTGACAAAAATAAGTCTTTGGACTTTTTACCTAAGACAAAAATCTTAAAGACCTATTTCCATCGGACATTGTGTTCATACAAAAGGCTTGAAAAGTATAAAGGAAAGAACACCTTCATTAAGCAAAGATAATGCAAAGGACTTACCAAATTATGTACATGAACTTGACCTTTCAAAGGAATATATAAAGATAGAAATATGGCTAAGGACATAAATGTTGATACAAACAAGGGACCAATTGCTCCAATACAATTTTGATCACTAACATTGGCTCTCATCTAGGGATGCATACCCCCTGAAGGTGTGCAAAAAACCCTAGAACATAAGACTAGGTGCCAATCTATTAGGCTACGGAGTCAAGACTTAACATTTTTTTCAAAAAACACTCATGAAGGCTTAGCAAAACATGGTAGACTTAAAAAATAGATCAAGAGGATGTAAAAAAGAACACAAGATAAAACACAAAAGGAAATTATACAAACAAGGCCCAAAATAAAGGGGCAACAAATTGACAAAATAATAGGACAAAACTGTACACTATATAATATGGTACATAGATTATAAACTCAATCAAGGAAGTGATTTAGATGCCTACCATTGACTAGTAGCTCTAGTATTTTACCATCTAGGTCTCTTAATAAGAAGGTATGTTCCCTAATCTGATAGTCATTGGAATAGAGACCCATCCATAAGGCATCAAACTTGCCATGCTTACCTTTCTCCTCATGCTTGCTATCCCAAAGTAGAACTAGATCACCTACTTAGAAAGTTCTTGGAATGACATTTTTATTAAATATTTTATTTATATTCTCCTTGAATTTGAGTGTGTCTTTCATGAGCTTGTATTTGAATTTCATCAATCTCAATAATTTGGTTCACCCTACTCTCATAGTGGTTGATTTTCTCATCATCTTCTAATTATTGCATGAGTTGATAGGTTGGCAACTACAAATTCATAGGAAAAGCTACTTAAGCTCCATAAAAAATCTCAAAAGGGATTTTTCATATATCTCTCTTAGCCATAATCCTATCAACCTATAGGGAAAACTTCAAGTATTCACCCCACCTCTTCTTATTTGCTTCCAAAGTTCTTCTAATAATCTTAAGTAAGTTCTTATTACTTGATTATAATTTCCCATTCCCTTGAGGATTGTAGTTAGAAGCATAAGTCATTTCAATCCCATAGTATTTGCATAATTCCATCAAATGTTTGGCCTTGAAGCTCATGGCATTATTAGTAATTACATTAATAGGCACACTAAATCTATAAATAATCTGATTTAGCAAAAAATTCATGACTACCTGGTGTGTTACTTTTTTTTTAGGGATTACTTCAACCCATTTGGTGAAGTAATCAGTTACAACTAGTATCCATTTATGCCTAGCACTTGATGAATCAATGATTTCTCTAATGAAATCCATTCCCCATTGTCTAAATGGTCCTTTAATCATCACAAGCTACAAGGGAATATAAGTTGAAGCTTTCATCCTCCTAGTAAAGCATTGACATTTCTCACATCTTCTAACTATCTGAGTAGCATCTTTAAACAATTATGGCCACCAATAACTAGATCTAAAAATTTCATGAGTTATAACTTTATGTGAAAATTGGCCACCACATACTCTACCATGGAAATATTCAATCAGGACAATACTCTGTTCTTCTAGCACACATCTTAGGAGAACCCCATCTAGATTATTCCATGCAAGTCAATTTTTAGTCAAGAGGTATTTTTGGGAGACAAGTTTGAGAGTTATCCTTTGATTCTTATCCAAGTTAGGGGGAAACTTCATATTTTGCAAGTAGTAAACAATATCCTTTTACCATAGAGATGCATTAAATTGACTCATGGAATCATCAACATTAAAAATAGAAGTGTTTACCTCAATAGATTATAAATTAGTCTCAACCATAAGCTTGGATCAACCTATCCCTCTTACTAACTTGGTGTTTTGGACATCCATGTCATACTCTTGTAACTTGTTAAACTACCTACACCTCTTGATAGATACTTCAATCTGAGTTAAAATGTCATCTAGCATGGTGTGTAGGACATAAGCAATAATATTTGAACTCAGAATATATGGCCTAAATGTTTTAACAACCTTTAAAAGAGTGAAATATTATTTTCCATAATAGTGTATTTCAATTTAGGACATTACATAGCTTTACTAAAGAAAGCTATGGGTTGCTCATGGCCATCATCATTCTTTTGCAACAAGACAACAATAATAGTATTGTATGATGCAAAAGAGAATACTTGGAATAACTTTGTGTAATTGTGACTGGCCAAGATAGGATCAAACTTCAAATCTCCCTTGATGTCATTGAATGCTTACATGGCCTTCTCCTCCCATTTGATAGTTTGGTACTTCTTCAACATGGAATTAATAGGTAGAGTAATCTATGTAAAATTAGACACAAACCTCCTTAAAAAGTTAATTTGTCCAAATAAATACTAAATTACTTTATTGGACTATGGGATAGGCACTTTGTCAATGGATTCAACCCTCTCAGGATAAATCATGACACCTTCTTTGGATACTATATGCCCCAAAAATTTGGCCTTCTATACTCCAAACTATCACTTCTTGGGACTAAGTGAAATATTGAAGTCCCTGCACCTAATCATCACGTTTTCTAAGTGTTCCAAATGTTCTTCTATTATTTTGGAGTACACAATGATATCATCCTAATACACAATAATAATTTGGTTAATTGTCCCTACAAAAGCAACATCCATAAGTTATTGGAATGTTGCACTAGCATTCATTAACCTGAAAGGCATCTGTATATATACATAAGTGTTCCATGGCATGGTGAATATAGTCTTATGCTTCTTAGATTCCTTGACCACAACCTAATTGTAATTTGAGAAGCCATCCAATGTGGACAAAACTTCTAGACTAGTAATGCTTTGAAAAAGGTTCTCCTTACTGGGTAGGGAATAATTATCTTTTAAAGAAGCTTTGTTTAGAATCCTAAAATCCACACACAAGTGGATATCACCATTTTTCTTCCATACAAGGACTAAATTTTCAACCCATGATGAATACTTGATGGGATAAATGATACCACCATCCCTTAGCTTCTTTAACTCCCCACATCTTGGTGGCCAAGATGGGGTTAATGGGTCTCTATTTCTACCTAAAAGGTTTGCTATCAGGCTACAATGGGATGATGTGCTATAAAAGTCTTCCCTATATGATTTTATCTTAGAATAAGACCACAATAAGCAATCCTAGTACATCTTTAGTAGATGGATGTTAACTTTCTTCTCAACTGGACTAAAGTGAGTACCTAGCCAAACCTTCCTTGGGTTCTCATGATAACCCAAGTTGCACTCAATTACATATTTTGAAATGAATGAGTCAATCAACTTGATCCTATTGGATCCATAAAAATATGCCTCCAAAATGACTATTCCTCTTGGATAGTGTTTGTATTCAGTTGAATGATTTCTTTCCCAGAAAAAGCCTCCTTCCCATCACAAAATTGAACCATAGATTCTAATTCTATGAGCTGATCATGGAACTCAACCTCACAATTCATAAACCTCTTAATTTAATCATCATCATCAAAGACCTACCAATGATGAACATTATCTAGGATTGAAGTCCTAACAAGCACCTCCACTTGATACTAATAATGAGGGCTCATATTTGCAATGTCAAATTAAGCACCTAGCCCTACAAATCTATCAACTTCTTGGTTGAAATTCCTATCATGATAAAAAATATTAAATACATAAAAAAATCTTTAGCAAGTCCCAAACAACATTTTGATACTATTTAAACCTTTTATTTTTCATGGCAAAAGCACTACAAACTTGTTTTACCACCAAATCAGAGTCACCCTCAACAATCAAACACTTGATTTCATATTTATGGGCAATTTATAGACTAATAAAAAGTGCCTCATACTCAACATTATTATTAGTACACTCAAAATAAAGCTGAAAATAAAACATAAAGCATTTACCATTGGGGGCATAGAAGACAACCCTAGCTCCATTTCCAAGATTGGAGCAAGCTCCATCAAAGCACATATTCTAATTTGCATTTTCTTTGTTGGGATCCACATCAAGAAAAATAACTATTTGCTAGTATTAACCTTCCTAACAAAGTTTCCAAGGTCAACATCCATGTACAACACTTCATTGAGAGCATGCTTCAAATATTCAATCACATGTAACATGTTTGGCTCTCTATAAATTCTAATCATCTTACCCTCCAAAATAATGGTGGCATAAGAAATATACATCTATACACTTTTACCCATGCTCACATCCCATTTACATGATAGTAACATCACCCATTTAGGTAGGTAGTCCATAATCACCATGTCCGTGTTCAAGTACTTTTCAGGATGAACTACTAGCTGCACCACTAGTCCCTTTACTTGTCCAACAACTAGAACCTCTCATGAGTCTATGTCATAACACTTGCCAAAGGCTGACATGATATTCACTCTAAGCTCATTGACGACACCCAAGGGCATCGCATTATAAGAAACACTAGAGTCAAACATGCAATTATGAACAACTAGACCATTGATCAACATATTCATATAAAATTGGTCTATATTTAGCTAACTCTACAAATGTAGTCCCCAAATAGACCTTTAAAGAAGGTTCAATAACCTCTTCTAATTTTTCATCTTCTTCTAGGGGTGCTTGGGGTAACTCAACTTCATTCACAACTGACCTTTCACCAAATTATATATATTCAAAGGCCCTCTTCCTGTGTTTAAGTATTCACAATAACTCAACAAGTGGTATAGTGATCTTTATTTGAATCAACACTTGAGCCATATCACATACACTATACCGAGGAAGAGACATTTTTGGTGGAAGGGTAACAACATCTTTAGCTAGGATATAATCACCAAAAATCTAAAGTATAGGAGGTTGGGGTGGTTTTAGAACTTTAATAGTAGCATTCAAAAGTTAATTTTTCTTAACCTTATTTATACCCCTAGGGATGCTAAACAATATTGGTGCTCTGTTGCTCCTAATAAGAGCACCTCTAGGCTTAGTAGTCTGGGTTATAGGTGGCATCTTAGAATCTTTTTGGATTATTTTACTTTTCTTTGCTTCCTTGCTTACATTCCCTACCTTTAGATTTGTAGGGGCAGTGCCTTGAGGAGCAATACCTATTTGCCTACTTCTCAAATTATATTCACTCTTTTGGGCAACTTCTTCATTAATTAATCACTGCCTATCCTCAACTAATGGATTACCCCCAAGATATTTCTTGATCATCATAGAGAACAAGAGATAAAAATCATGAATGGGTAATTCATATGCTTGTGCCACATTAATATCACAAGCAAAGTCAAAAGATGGGACACTCTCTAATTTGACAACACTCCAAAACTAATTAATCATAGCATCAGCTAGTAATTCCATGGAGGTAGTTGATTCATCTTAAGGTTTTTGAAAATCAAACATAAAAATCTCATAGTCAGATGATGCATATTTAGGTTCATCTAGATCTTCATCAACTTCTTCATTGGTATCACATGGAAGGTGTGAAAGGAAGCATCTATCACACCAATCAATGTATAAATCAAAATTTACAACATTTACCTTAGCATTTAAAGGATCAGGCACTTCCTTTTCATCCCCTCTATTCTGATTTCTTTTTGTTCTTTCTTCACATGAAGGTCTCTTCCCTCTATCATTATCTTGATGGTGAAAAGTAGGCCCCCTTTGTGATTGATTCAAATTTAGAGCCTATTTGTAACTGGTAGACACTTGAGGGACCCTTTTTTAGCTCTATCTAACTTATATGACATTTATTTGATAGTAGAGGCTAAAGTTTTGATAGTTTCTTCCAAGTTAGTTATCTTCATATGCTATGTTTTTTCTAGATTGACTAGATTCACATCAGCCTCCTTGTTTAAGGGATTTCCTAGAGCCTTGATGTTTTTCTCAATTTAGATGGCCATATTGAATGTCAACCACAAACTAGTGGGAACCTTGCTCCTAAATAAGTATGAAACCTTCTTATCAAAGGCATCATAATACTTTATGAAGCATGTTATATCATTGGGCTTGATGTTCTCAGACAAATGCATCATAGTCTTGTTGAACCTTGTGTTAAAGTCCTGCACACACTCATTAGGATTCTTCTTTATATTCTCGAATTTTGCCAAGAGGAACCTTGGATCAATCCTAGCCTCATTTTGAATTCTAAAAACATTTTCAATCTCTTCCCATGAATCAATGCATCTAACGAGAAGGGAATCAAACCATTCACAAGCATCTTCCTCTAGCATGTGCATAAATAGCTTGATGTACACATCCTCATACTCAACCTCATAATCTTCAATGATATTTTTAAAATCCCTCAGGTGTTAATCCCCACTCACTACATTATTCCCTTGAAATTTTGGGAGGCATTTCCTAACTTCATTTGTGACCTCATTAGGATAGCCTTCCAACTCATCAAAATTGATAAGCCTAAATATAGGAACTTAGAATTCAAGATGTGCATTATCATCTTGGTCCCTATGCCTCATGAAAGAGCAAAGACACTAAAATTTTCAAAATAATGTTCAGAAGTGAAATTACACCTTCTAAAAGGAAATATTAACATCTCTTTACAATAAACATAACATAAGTCGAATTGTCAAGCCTCAAATCTAAGCACATCCCCAAGTGGATTATTATGGTGTTGATGGCCATAGATAGTTGAATCAATGTAGTAACAATAAATAAATTCACAAAATGAAATAATTATAGCTCTCTGCAAGAGTCCCCAGAAACATAAGTAAGCTAGACTTCAATTTAATCCCCAAAATTGGTGCTAGAAGAGTGTTAGTTTTCAGTTGAACACCTCTCTAATCTAGCCTCACACACTTGAAATAAATGGAAAGCAATGATGACAAACCCACTATAATTTCATTGTAGTTAGGGGAGGGTTTAGCATCAATAATGGACTAGATTAGAAAAAATGATTGAGAGGCACCTATAGATGGTATGGTTAACTCCTTATTACTTTTGGCTCTACCTAAACCAAGGTGAGAGAACCTATGGGGTAGCTTTCTAACATGGAGGAATTTTATGCCTCAATATCCATGGGGATTCTTGGCACAATGGGGAAATATGACTAAAGCATAACCAAGTTTGCACACTTCACCCATGAAGGGTTGTCAAATGAAATGCATAAATACTTTATGCCATACACAAGATATTAAAGGCAGATGAAAGGATGATTGAAATCTTCATTTTTATAAAATATTCAACAAGGGTTGAATGGAAAACTACAATGTTAAGATTTAGATCACAAACTATAAACACACTTCAAATATCCAAGATCTTATGCATTTGCAAGGCAAGAAACACTTATAGTATGTAAAGGATGTGTTAAATGAAGAGTAGGATAATTTATAGTTTATTATAGAATGGACGGTGGTGTGCTAGTAGATTCCAAACAATAGAGTATATAACAATATTTCATGACAATTTTCTTTAGTAAAGACACACAAAACATTTAAAATGTAAGATAGTGACAAACATAAAATGATCCCTAAGAGACTAGGACATACACTAAAGCTAGAATCCTAAAAACTTTCTCCTTCCAAATTCATGAACCTAAGGAGTCCTCAAAAGGTATTCAATAAGACATTTCTAAATATAATTGAAAAAATGGGTTTATAAACTAGACACATCCTCAAAATGACAACCAATAATGAGTATAGACCCAAATATCCAATAAATCAAAACTTGTAAATCATATTATTGCATTTCATTAGTAGAATACAATAAAGAGCCACAAATATTTTCCATGGGCTTGAAAAGAAGTATTACAAACATCAACACTTCAGAATGCTACCATGGGGATAGCCATGGTGAGACTACTCTTTTGACAAGGGACACATAAACATGCTCTCAAATATTATTAATGGTTGTACATATGCAACCACTTTAGCAAGGGAGATAGAGTTTGTACATAGTAATTTATCCCAAAAAAATTCTACAGAACTTGGACTTAAAGGAAATGGATGCTTAAAATGACCAATATCAACCTAAAAATCAACAACCAACAACCTTTGAATAGAAGACAATCCTTCTATTTATTCATTTTCAATCCTTCCCAAATTTTCATAATGAACTTCTCAAGTCCCATCAAGATGATCCTATTCAAAAAATGGATTTTGCTATGCCTGAGATATTCATTACTTTCCAAGACAAATCACTATTACAACTACCTTCATAAAGAATGATGATGACTTGCAACCACCTAGAACCAAATCTTTGACTTCTTGGATTGAAATGCCCCTTATATGATCTAGAAGAAGAATATTTGTTTGAGAAGCCAAAAAAACCATTTGTCTTTTATGTACCTACTTGGAGATTCCCTTTGAACACTCATTAACACAACTAGAAATGCTTAGACAATTGCCCTTCCTCTTATGCATCCCATAGAACAACCTGCTCTTATAATGATTTCTTAGGAATATATTGGATCCATGGTTGTTTGAGTAATGATTCTTTGGAGCGGCCCACCTAGATCTTGAAACCTTAAAATATCCTCCATGAAGGAACTTGGACAAGTAAAGCAAATGAAAATACTATGACTCAACTTTATTTCTCCCTTTTTACTTTTCTTTTTTGTAAATCTAGGTGCTCAGGCCTTGGAGACCTATTGGGAAGGCTCATAGGTCATTAATCTTTGTCTAAGTCCACAAGATGATGAAACTTATCATTATCATAGGAATCTTTTGGCCTTTGACATTTCAACCTCATCCTTACTCCATCAGATCTGGCTAATATGAGCAAACATGCTTCATCAGATCATGATCCAACAGGTGGAACATTATTGGATACTAATTCTTCCTTAGCCTCAAGGGTATACCATTTAGTAGCCCCATGGAAGTCCTTTTAACTATTTAACCTTGATCACACACTGTCAGATCATACTACTCCAAATAAGCACATGCCATTAGATCTATCCTATTTAAAAACAAATAGCCACTTCATGGGGTATAAAATTGAAACTTGCATGACCATTTTTTAAACATTTTAATCTTAATGGATAGTCCTTGTAGCTTAAAGTTGACATTTACATCATTATCAAAAAAATTTCATGAGATCGTCACCTTCAATTTGGAAATATTCTTTCAAAAACTTTGTTCCATGGTAATTTTGTCTGAATCTTTGTCTTTGGCATTCATATTTACTTTGTCACTTTTATTTTGGGATTTTCTTTGACAAAATTGTCTCACAATAATTCTTTTGGGTACTTTTTCAAGATAGTTATTTTTGATAAAATGTCTAAGACAATTTCCCTAAAGAATTTGACTTCTCACTTTGGACATTTTGTCTAAAATAATTCCCTCAAAGAAAATAGTCTCTTACACTATCGCTGAAGGATTTGGGCCTTATATCTCTTTTTCCTTTGTTGGGATAATTATTTTGGATAATTTATCTAAAATTATTTCCTCACAAAAATTGACCTTAGCACTTCTCCTAAAGAAATGAAATTCCTTCAGACTTTTTGTTGGACAATTCCTTCGAGCTTTATGTGGAACATTTTTTATAAAGTAATTCATTTGCCTTATCTACCTTGATTAATTCTTATGGATGAAATGTTTGAAATAGTTCATTCTTGGTCCTTTTCCCTCTAAAAATTTCCCTTCAAAACTTTGACTTGGTCTACCTTGATGTAGAAAGATCCCTTTGAGAAAACCTAGAGGACACTTGCCTAAGAAATTGACCCTTCAAGATTTTAAAAAGTGACCTTTCCAAAATAAAATAACCTTTCAAAAACTTTGAATTTGACCATTTTCCTAAGAGACACATCCTTCATAATATTTACACTAGACCATTTCCCTGAGAAAAGTGCCCTTTAGGGAAATTGTTTGGGACACTTGAAAAAAATATCCTTCCAGCTTCTGGAATGGTCCTTTGATCTCTTGAAATTTCCCTTAAAAAATATTGAAATTGTCCTCCATATTTTGAAAGTATCCTTCATAAGTTTTGAAAATGTCCTTCACCATTTAAACTTATCCTTTGAACTTTTACTCGGGAAAAATGTCCAAAGGAAATGGACCTCTGCTCTGTAGCAATTTTGTCAAAATAACCTTTCAAAATTTTGAAAATATCCTAAAATTTTTTGTTAAGGGAACTTGCCCTAGAAAAATACCCTTAAAAATTTATGAATGGTCCTTTAGGATTTGTGTAAGTGTTCTCTGCTTTCTAAAAATACCCTTTGGGAATTTTGCAAGGGCAAAATACCTAAAGGAAATATTCCTTTAGACATTTTTCATAGGCAAAAAGACCCTTTGAGACTTATGGAAAGAACCTTTTGGTAATTTTGCAAAGGAAAAATGCCCAAAATAAATTATCCTTTAGAGATTTTTCAAGGGAAAAATTACCCTATAATTCTTTTGGGCTTTTTGTGCAGGCAAAATGCTCAAAGGGCAAGTGCCCTTTAAACTTTTTGTCATAGACAAAAAGTCTAAAACAAATGACCCAAAAACACTTAACACTTAAAAGATAAGATATGGAATTCTTTTATAGTGGATAAAATGTCCAATGAAAATAAGTCTTCAAACTTGTTGTTTGAGAAAAAAATCTCAAAGACCTATTTCCATTAGACATTGTGTTCATGCAAAAGGCCCAAAAAGTCTAAAGGAAAGAACACCTTCACCAAGCAAAGACAAGAAAAAGGACTTAACAAATTATGTACATGAACTTGAACTTCCAAAGGAATACATGGAGAAAAAAATCTAGCTAAGGACATAAAATTTGATACAGATAAGGGCCTAATTTATTTAGTGCAATTTTGGGCACTAACATAAGGATTAAAATATGAAAGGTCACCACACATAATTGAATTTTATTGTCTTGGTGGCCATGGTATCCTTTAGAATTATTCTCCTTATTCATTAGTTTACTAAAATTAACTCGCATTTTTTTGTAATTATTTTAATGATAGAGACATTGCCCTTTAACATATGCACTACAATTTTCACTTGTATTAGTTAGGATAGAGGGTAATTAAATATTTTCTTAATATTATGCACATTTCCATGATGATCTAAATTATAAGGAATGATTTATAGAATCATCATGTTAAGTGAAACTGAATCTGACATTTTGAGTACAATATGTATACCCATATTTAGGGTAAAATAAAAAGATGATGAAATGACTTGAGCAAAAACAATAAATAATCAACCCTAAATAATAATGAATCAATACGAAAAGGAGGGAGGACAAGTTGGCCACTTCCAATGATTAAATTAGTTTTATAAATAAAAATAAGAGGACAAGTTTAGCCACCACATGTATATGTATGCCTTCTTAAATGGATTAAAATAAGGCACCAAGACTCCCTAATACCAATCTCTTTATCACTATTCAAAATTTATTGTATTCTTACTATTTTAATAATTTCCCTAATTTTTTGCTTCCAATAATCATCCTTTTTAACAATAAAGCTAGATTTATCCATGAAAATATAGTGTTTTATGATATGGGTGTGTTAATTAGGGGAAAAACACTTTGATCAAAAATTATGAATGTCTTTTGAGTTTTCATTAAATCTCTCTTAGAGATACCTCCCTCTTAAGGTTTATCACAAGAACAAAGGATTATGTAAACACATTTTGATAATTAGGATCTATTGAATATTTAGAAAAATATATGTATATATGGTGTTATGAGGTTTGAATGTGGTTTTCATACCACTTTTCCTTATAATTATTGTTATTTTTATAAGATTCCTTTAAGGTATAGTTCTCCTTGAAACATCAAAATCTTAGTTAATAAATATTTTCTCTATAATGCTATTTTTTTGGAAGGCTTGTTCAATTTACGATATCTTATAACCATTTGATGATACAACTTCAAATATTCAATCCTTTTATTGATATATGTGTTTATAATCCTAAAATATAAAATCCATATATGCTAACGAGTATATTACTAGTTTTGGGTAGGGAAGATGATGTGAGTCTACTCGAAGATAAAGGTATATGTGGGTATTTTTACTATAAACTTCATGGGATAAAGTACCATCCATTATTTTTGAGATAAGAAGATTAATAAATGGTAATTTATCACCTTATTATTTTTCCATCATGATTTGGATTTATTCTAATCTCCCACTCAAATGCGTAAGAAATTTATCAATTTCATCATTGCCATGGGAACATTTTTCATTGGCTTCATCCATGAACCTATCCCACCAATCAGGATTTAGTACATAATATTCAAGGGATTTTTCATTAAAATGTTCCATGAATAGATTTTGAACTATAGGATATAATGGATATCCCATTACAACTCCTTCAATTTATTCATAAATGTCTCTTATGAATGTGAAAAATGTTAATCTCAAGCATAATTCTACCAAATTTGTTATATGAGATTTAGTGATACCAAAAATAATATTCATGGTTTCATCAAGGGGTATCTTTATAAATAGAGAAACCAATTAAAATCTAATTATAATTTCATTTTCATTGACTCTTATGTCCTTAGCTTTACACACAAATGTTCTAATTTTTTTATAAATGATAGAGAGCTGCCCACTAATTTTTTAATTTGCCTACCAAATATTTAGCTAGAGGATAAGTGGGAGAATTTATAGTATTGATAATAAGTCTAAATGAAATACCATCTTTGTGGATTTTTAGAGCTCCATAAATCCTAGGTTAAATAGTGCTCCTAGGATAAGTGAATGTTACTCTCTATCACTAATAGATAGGTTATATATTACTTTAGTAACTTCATTAATGTTTTTATTTAAAGGATTGTTTGACATATTTTTATAAATCTTGATAGTATTTAAATGTTCAATCATTTTGGCATCATAATAATATTTTTTAGTAATTATAATATTATTATATTTATCTTCTTTTATAATGATGACATAGTTATTTTTATTTAGATCTATAAGTGCTAATTATTCATATTTTGAACTAGTTATTTTAGGTGGACGTGCCTTTTTTAAGCAATAGAGCATTATGATCTGAATTCTTTTGAAGTATATGCATCTAATTTACTTAAACCAAATCTTTTATAAGTTATAAAGTATTCATACAAAAAATTTGAAGGGAAATGGTAAAGCCAAGACCACAAAGTAGAACTCTCTTATTCAAACTATTCAAGATAAATCTAAATTTTTTAAAGCTATCTTTTTCTATCATACTCATTTTCCTTGAATATGGGTACACATATTGCACCCAAAATTTTGGATTAAATTTCACTTGACCTCATTATTTTAGAAAGCATTCCTCTTTATTTTTTATTCCTCCTCTTGTGTATAATGTATACATATATTTTTATGACGTCCATCGTCATATCTTGTAAAACATTACTAATTTTAATTTTATTGACTCCACTTTCACCCTTTATTGATGAAGGAATTTTTATTTTATTATTTTTTTCTTCATCATTGATCATGATTAATTTTGATAAATATAAAAAATATCAATGTGTGTGTGTGTGTGTGTGTGTGTGAGTGAGAAACTAAATCCATTACTTCGATGTAGTATTCTCTTATTCCCCCTAAAAACACTAATTTTAATAACTTAACATCCATTTTAATTTTCTTCAATATTTATAGGTTGAGTTGAAACCTTTCCATGTAATCCTCTAATAATGAATCTTTCCTTTTGTTACATTATTAAAAAATCGTCACCTCAATGATATATTTTTATTAATTCTAACACTTGTTTATAAATTTATCTTTCATGGTTTTCCATGTATTTATGATATCCTTTCCTAAACCCAAGAATAAATATATCATAATATATCTAATGGTTGTTGGAAATAGTTTCATCCACTATTGTAATCATAAATTTGACATAAGACATCAAATTCAAATAGGAAGGTGTTAGGATTATCACTTGATATTTATATTTTATTAAGTATTGTTTATTATTATCTCTTGTTGGGGTGAATGGAAATTTAAATAATGAGTCTCATTGGATGAGACCTCTCTATCATGTTCAGCCATTGTATTTCTCTCAAATATTTTTCCAATCTCTTAGTCAATCGTCCTTTCAAAATTTTCATCAATATTAGTCACCCATAATGTATAATGGACTATGGTTTTAGGTGATGGATAATGTGTAGGAGTGTTTTATTTTTTTTTTAATAATTTAGAATTAATTGGTATATTAACTCTAGTTATAATAAAAATGATTATAAATATAGCAAAATTTGTGAAAAAACTTGCAAAATACCATCGAATTAAATAAGGATAAATATGAACAACATAATAAGTATTATTTATTTTTTTATTTTTAACCTGACTTTGTGTGACTGACAAGTAACTATAAATAATCAACTCGTATTGATCTTACACATGCAACTAGAATTATGATTGTCACTAATCAAGGTAAGGATCATCAAAAAGGGGACATGATCAACTAACAATACTATCCTCCACTAATTTATTTTCAATTATACTAAAATTCTATAAAATTAGTGCATATTATCTTGTACCTAATTGAAACATGCTTATGTATGAAAATTTGACCTTTGGATGTGTGGAGATGCTCTATAAATGACTTATTCAAAATTAAAACCCTAATAGGGATTGAAATAGATACAAACTTGAAAATAAAAATGGGAAGTGTAATGGGATAATATTAACTTTATCAACCCAATAATGATCTATCATTGCCCATGTATCTAATAATCCTAAGAGGGAAATCAATCCTAGGTAGTTCTCCCACTTAGAGTATTTTATGCGATTGTGTTCCTTTCAATACATGCATGAATCTAGAGATGGTTTTAATAATTTATAATGATTAAATTTAATTTAAATATAATAGTATCTTGAATTTTTTAAGGACTACTTAAAATGATTAGAATCAGATTTTAGAAGAATAGGGAAGATTTTATCAATGTGAAATACTGTAAGCATGCCTCAGTATTGAAATTTCCAAGTGATAGAATCAATGACTTAGATATGCCTTTATAATAACCCAAAAAGGGAAAACTTCATGTTTCCTATCTTAATAATATGGACCAACCTATAAAATAGGGTCTACATTTTAAAAAAATTCATTATTAAAAGTATTTTTTAAAGTGTAAGATAAAAAATTATAAAGGGATAGGTCTATTTAAACACTTAGGATAAAGTGATGTGGATAAATAGGTCCAGATAAAATATAATCTTTTGCATAATTAGAATAAAAATAATTAATGTATTCATCATCTTGGTAAATAATTAATTCTTAGGGTTATCTTAAAATTGTGATATGCCCCTCAAATAATATTTTACATGTGTATATAAAAAACCAATTAACCATATATTGGATTTATCTTCTTGAAACTATGTTGCTTTTGAGTAAGTTTGTTATTATCAATGTCTTGTATCTTATTCTAAAATAAAGAATAATCATGTATCATTGCTTGAATATTAGGAAGAGAAGTAATTTCTGATTCGACTTCTTGACTTGAATATGTAACCATAGCTTTTGTAGTATTGTTATTTTTTTTTAATCTATGCATCAAGGAGATAGAATTTGAATATTTAGAAATCATATTTGTACCATTATAAATTTTTGGAAATATTTTTTTGTTGAATTTATATCATGAAAAAAAAATTCAAAAAGGTGATTTTTTTCTATTTTCTTGAGTTTTTTTTACAACTTCACTTTGAGTAATTTATCTTTGAATAAATTTTCCTTTTCAATGTGTTCCCTTTGTAATTTTTATTTTTTTAGCCTTTATTTTTCATCTTGTTCTTTTTATAACCTTTCTTATTCTAATTTTGTATTTTGTTCATTTTTCACTTGTTCCTTAGGAGATGAAATAATATTGTGAGTGGGCATCTGTATTGATTTATCTAGTATAAGATCTCCAATTTGAATGATACTTTTTATTTTTTAATTCAAAAACTAACTATTTATATGATGCCCATGTATACTATGATAGTCACAATAGCATTTTGATCTCCTTATGGGATTTATAGGAGGTAATATGATCAAATTGTTTCAAATCATTTATCTTAAAATCTCACTTGAAATCTTATTAGCCTTTTGTATACTTTTTGAATCACTATTTTTATATGTTTGTTACTTTTGAACCCATACTTGTGATGATAAATTTTGAAGCATAAAATAACTACATAGTAATATATATGTATATATATATATATATATATATATATATATATATATATATATATATGTGTGTGTGTGTGTGTGTGTATACATATATATATATACATATATATGTGTATACATATATATATATACATATATATATATATATATATATATATATATATATATATATGTATATATATATATATGTATACACATATATATATATATATACATATACATATATATACATATACATATATATATACATATATATATATATATACATATATATATATAAATACATATATATATATACATACATACATATATATATATATACATACATATACATATATATATACATATACATATACATATACATATACATATATATATATATACATATACATACATACACACACACACACACACACACACACACACACACACACACACACACACACACACACACACACACATATATATATATATGATTAACATTGATATGCTTTTTATTATTTGTGTATGTGATATTATTTTCTAATGATGTGATCATTGAACTGAAATACTGATTTTTATTTTGAACCTCTTATATGAACTATCTCATACTGACTATTTGATTTTTAAGATAAGCCCTAGGTAATTTTGAATTATATATGCATGCAAACACCATCAATAGGATGTATGATAAGTGGAAGGGGTTAATTAAGGACATGTTTATTTTTTTCATGATGTGATGCCTTACCTCATCGAGTGTTAATAACATAGACTAAAAAAATCCAATATTAGCCATGGGAGAATAATGGAAGAGGGACGGTATCTATTATAAACTAGAGGTCTAGGGGAAAAATCCATTTTTTGTCTAATAGTAACTAGTAAAAGATATAATTGAATTTTTAAAAATAATAATTAAATAAAACTTGAAGTTATCAAATAAACCTTGTAGCATCTTCATTATATACTTGCTCGTGTGCCTATATCATACTTGACTTTAAAATATATTGTGTTAATGGAGCTTGTGTATAAATTTGGATAATTATCTTACATATTCATCAAAAATATCTATATCATCAATTGTAAAAGAGGTTAAACAAATATTAATATGTTCTATATGAGTTCTACTTAACCTATAACTTTACCTTCAAGGAATAAGGGAGGTATGTCTTTTATATGGCATAAAATAATAGCATGGAAAATATAATGTGAAAAATAATAGAAAATGAAAAGATAAAAGAAGGAATGTTTTTACACACATTCATGTTCTAGGTGAGCGCAAGTAAGTATTTCCCAAATTTTTAGATTTTTCCTAGAAGATAGAAGCAACCAGTGGAGGATAGTATTAACTTTCATGTTAGGCTCATCAATATATTTTATCATAATTTGAATTTAATTTGAATATTAACTTTAATTAAGATAAAATTAATATAATATATAAAATAAGATGTACAATTTTGATAAATAGAATAAAATCAAAGTATTAAAATAGATGAAACATGATCGAATGAAAGTGGGATAACTATGAATAACATAAAAATACTTATGAGACTAAATTATTTTATGTCTATTTTTAGACTGTATATGACTTATATATGGATAAAATTTATAATCTTAGATATATTCTAAATGGACCATAATAACTATGATTACAACTTTTAATGATCAAGATCAACTATTAATGAACAAGATTGACTACCACTACTTTCCTCTACTAGTTTATTTTGTCTATAATGTAAAATCAATGTAATTATGGCACACTTAATTTTTAATGCTTTAAATACACCTATGTATAAAAAATTGGCCTTTAGAAGCATGAAAATGACTTACAAATTACTTATTCAAAGTTGGAATCTTAATATGGCTTGTAATAGCTAAAAACATGTAAAGAGAAAAAGTGGGATTGTAATGGGTTGAGCTAACCCAAATCACCCCTATGGTGATGGATCATTGTATATGTATCTAATAATATAAATATATAAATCAATATCATGTAGTTCTCCCCCTTAGATTCCTTTTGGCAATTTTACCCCTTTTATTACATGTAGTTACTCAAATTAGGTCATGGATACTTTATAATATCATTTTTGTCCCAATTTCATCATTGATGTGAAGAATTATATTTGGACCTATTTCACCACATAAATATATCCTAAGTACCTTTAAATATATGCCCCTTTATAATTTATTAGCTTACACTTACAAAAATGTTTTTAATCATTAAAACCCCATAGAAGCATATGTATAGACATACCAAATCTTAATTTTGAAATGTTACTCTTCAAGATGGGATTGAATAATATGAGTCAATAGTGGTATTAAGTCTTGACCTCTATTGATTAATCATGTCCTTCACCTTAGTAATGACTAATTTTCAAATTAAAACCCTCCCTTATAGGTTGGTCCATATTTCTAGGGTAGGTATCATGATGTTTTCCCATTTTGTATTCCTTTAAAGACACATATAAGTCACTTATTTTATCGTTTGGGTATCACTTTTAAATTTCAATATTGAGGTACACTTACACTATTGAATACTAATTAAATCTTCCATATTATTCCTAAATCTAATTCTAATCATTTAAAATAGATTTTATCTAAGTTATTGATGGGTTGTTCAGCACACCAACTCTTGGTGCAGACAGTCACCCATCTCACCTGTCCAAAAAGGAGGATCATACGGTCTCCCCAAGATCTATTATTTCTAGGTCACAATGTACTAGGTGACCCAATTGGTCTATGTGGGACTGTTTTAATTCAAGGGGTCTGCTAGTTATGAATATTCTAAACTTAGTTTCAATATTATTCTATTATTTTGGTGGGGTTATCAGGAATGTGAGATTAGTTATTTTGGTCATAAATATTTTCAATGATTGTTTCAATAAATAATAAAACCATGCATTTTTATATTTTCCCAAATGATAAAAACTAGCTATTATAGGTTTCCATAAATGAAGTGTGGTTTATTTTGAAGTTCATTCTTCCAATATGTAAATATTTATAAAAATGCATTTGAAATTTAAAAAAATATCATGAAATAGAGATAAATGATAACAATGTATTGTAATCAAACCCTAATCTAACCTTAGCTAATAGAGACATGAAAAATAATAAAAGAGAAGTGAAGAAGAGAAGAAAAAGCCTACAATAATGAAGACAAGTTTGGTTCTTCTAATTGAATGTACTAAAAAAATTGGTCTCTCTCTTGGAAAACATGTGCACAACCAAAAATGGATCCAATAAAAGAGTCTAAATAACACACACTATGAATAAGAAAACTTATAACCACCATTTACACATGAAGATTGCAAATAAATAACTCCATAGTCTTATATTGATAAATATATTCATTTTGATTAAAAATATGAGGCCATTAAAAATGTTTGAATCTAGCATAATGATAGGGAAAAAAGAGGAATATAGATTAAAATATAAATGAAAAAAAAATTGGATAGTCCACAATGTCTCCAAGGAGGAAAAATGATCTAGTCTTGGAATGAATCTCATTTTTTAATTTATAAAATTATTGGTCAATGGAGGGAAAAGAGTTTTGTGATGCCCAAAATATTTGTCCTAAAATACATGTAATTTTTTTTTTGTAATCTTATTTCAATTATGTTAATTTATTCAGTATGGTTGCTTAATGTTTAATTGTTGTGATTTGGTCAATACACAACTAAAGTGTGACACACAATTATTACTAGATTTATGTAATAAATTTGATTAACACCATGAGGTCTCTCTAAGATTAGAATACAATCATAAGAGGTTAAGATCAATGTGATACCATAATCAATTAGTTATAACTTGATTATGAAGAGTGGAAATACACCATAATTAAAGTACTTAATTATAATTTCTTGATTGAAACGATCATAATATTATTCACACATAACATGATTGAAAACTCAAGGGAAAATTGAGAAAAATAATAATCACTTAACACATGATTACCACTTTAAGGCTTACCAAAAGGAAAGTGTCGACTAACCCTATTCAAATCTACTCTCAAGGTATGAAAGATAAAGAATACAACCAGATTTAAATTAAAATGGTTGAGAATAACCACATGATGATCAAACAAAAAAATTATTTAACTAATTTAACATATTAAGTTAAACCAGACAACAATGTGTAAGCTCAACATGAAGAATAATGATAATGACTCTAACCTAACCTAAGAATGTAGACCCGATACCCCACCATAACTTGGACAACCTACATATCCACTCCATGGAATTAGGGTCTGATGTAGTTATCCTTTCACTTATTATGGCCTCCTCTATGAGACATCATTACCGATAAAGGGTCAGCTATCTAACCCAATAATGGATCTAATGCACCACACAAGTGAGTTATTAAACTCTTGTCACCTATTCAAAATAACAACACATTTAAAGGTCATAAAACACTAACTACAAATGTCACAATGTGTGTGTGCTTACTCAATAACTCCCACATGATGACATAAATATGAGTCAAGCATGACAAGGAACCTATATCCTCTATTTACAATAAGGTCAATGTCTTAGTAACATCTGAATTATGCTACTCAAAGAAACTTTATCTCCTAAATGGGTCAATAATGGTGTCCCAAGTTAATATGGGATAAAATAAACTTAAAAACTAATTATTAGTGAGGGTCATTATCCTATAATAGCTAAACAACTAAGTAAACCATGCAGATAGAATTGGAAAGAAAAATATGCTTGAATAATAACACTAAAATAAGTGTTCTAAGGTTATATGTTTAAACACGTGTTACAAGAACACCCTAAGGTTAGTTTTAATTATCTACACTATAATGGAATCCTAATAATTAGTTTTTCAATCATGTTCTATAAGAAGATTCTTAAGTTAGTTGATAACACCCATTGATAACACCCATACAAAGGGGAATTCAAAGGATTCGTACACTAAGCCCATACCCATTCATCAAGATTCTTACATATCTATAGTGATATAATCACATGTATAATCAAGTTTGGTTGTATTTTAAGCATTCATAAATGAGTGTTAGTTTATATGTGAAGACAATCTACCTTCACCAATCAACTACATAACTAAGCATAACATTGTTACCCTTTATAGGTAATAATGTAGCCAATAGTTTGTCCAAGAACATTTAATAAATAATAAGAATTAAAAGTAATTCCATACATATGATAAGTATGCAATACACAAACCTAATTTAGAGTAAGAAAACTAAGACTCATTTTAAGGGTACAAACCAAAATGACTTCAAGTGGGCCCTATCCTAGGTTCACCCATTGACAACTACGGTTAGACTCAAACATTTACAATTGTGGCCCAAAATTCAAACTAAGGAAACAAGTATAAAAAGGGTAAAAATAGTTTGTAATAGTCATGACTCAAATTATAAAATTTAAAAGGCACTAAAACAATTGTCACAACAAGACCCTTCCAAAAGAGACAAAACACACTAATAATTAGGTACAAAGGTACCTATGGTTTAAATCTAACAGATGAGGATAAATTTTTATTTTTACACAAACTAATTTTATAGGTTATAATTATTATGTTTAAGGAAAAATAATAATTTTATTACGAGAAAGATGACAATTTAGTCTATCATTCCATAGTGACTTTAACTACTTATAAAAACTACCTCAAATTCCAAATAAAATGTATTATAGAAACAGTTTGAGAAAAAAAAACAATTAAAGGGACAAAATTTATTTTTATTTTTCAATGATACTTTAGAACTATTATAATTTACTTTCAACTTCTAGATTTTAAAAATACCATTATTACATATTTTAAGTACATCAATTCTAAATCGTCTTCAGGACTAAAAATAAAATATTTTCATATATATATATATATATATATATATATATATATATATATATATATATATATATATAGAGAGAGAGAGAGAGAGAGAGAGAGAGATAAATATTTACTAATATAAATTCTCAATTATTATTATTTGATTAACAAAAAAAAATCTTTATTTTACATAAGATACACTAAAATAAGGCTTACCTCTTCTCCTCCATTTGACATGCATGACATATTATCTCAAATATCCATGGAAATATTCTCCTCTCAATATTCCAATAAGCTCCTCTTATGCTCCTTCCAATCTATGCCAATCACCACCAAAATAATGAACCCCCAAAATGAGACTAAATGTGAGAATAAAAGGAAATACATTTTTTTTATCTAAAACATTTTTCACTCAACCCAAGAAATAAGAGGGTACTTTTCTTACAAGAGCCATCTCATGTATCATAATCACATACCTCCTCTTAATGACCTTACAAACATATGTTTACTTACTTATTCATGTCAACAACTCAGTACAAAGTCAAAAGGCTCCCTTACACTCAACAGTAGATTTTTTTACATTGTCCAAATTTATAGTCCACAAGCACATCCACTCATCTTACTATAGGTCCTAACTTAGTTCCTCTAGCCTTCCTAGAGAGGTTAGGCACAAGTTTATAATAATATATATTATAAAATTCCTACTGATTTATGTGGATTTAAATATTTATTAGATTATGATTTAAATAAAAATATATTTTTATAATTGTATTTTAACAAGTAAAGCTTTCAAAACAAGGGATGAAACAACATTTGAATTCTTACACATTTGAAGGCTCAACAAGATAGGAAAATGCATGATGACAACAAGGTCACAAAGGTTCAAACATAAGGGGTATTACAAGTTTGCCTCCAAAAAAATTCTTTTAACTTTATTTCTTGCCACTTTCCTCCAATAAGCTCTTTATGCCTGAAAAAAGACCAAAATGAGTTAAATATTTACAATTAAAAGGCTTCCAAACAAAATATTAAACTAAAATGTGGATGAATGTTAGCATGGGAAAAATTTACCAAAAATAAAAAGACAAAAATTATTGAGTTAGATTGAGCCTTCCCGCAATGTAAATGGTTCTAAAAATCGATAACTATGGCCCAAGATATCAACAAAAAACCAAGTTAGGCTCCAAAAAGTCCTCTTAGACCAAATTGGCTCTAGTAGGCACATGCACGCTTTTAAATGCACCTTTTGAAATTTTAGAATCCTAGTTCTAATTAGGCTTCAAAAGCCCAAATTGAATTGGGGTGTGCTTAGGAAGGGTTTAAATACCTAATTGAGGATTTAAATCCTAATTATCACTGAAAGTAAAATTGAGGGGGTCCCAAAACCTAATCAAGCTTGGGACCCCTAATTAGAATTATGGGTTATGACCAAAATGTTTCATGTGATGATAACAACCCAAATCCCCCATATAACTGTGCTTGAATAAGGATGAGCCTTTAGGCTTGATCAGGGTCTAATTATTGATTAGGTCTTGGGACCCCCTTTAACATCCAATCTAGTTATAATCAGACATTAAAGAACCATTTTGTTCTATGAAGTTTTTTAGTGATGCACCCTATTACTAATTGGAGATTGAAAGCCTAATTAGCACTAGGGGTTATAATTTTTAAAAAAGTAAAATATTTTAATGTATTTATTTCCCTCCTAGCCCTGATTAGGTCTAGGAGACCATTTTTTAGGTTCTATACATAAATTTTGCCTCATTTTTTAGTTTTGAGTGCCATCTACAACACTGAGAAGGTGACTTCCATCCAATCACAATGGTACCATCAAATTTGGGAAAATTTTAGTGTATTAAAACTTGTTTTCATTTGAATGTCACACTTTTATGGTGAGATTTTAATTATGATATTATAATGTTTTTTGTCTTTTTTAGGAAACAAGTGATAAATAGTGAAAATAAATTATAAAAATGAAAATAGAGGGAAATAAATGGTAGGTGTTTTATAGGGAAAATTCTTCCCCATGGAGGTTATGTTTTCTATAAATTATGGGTGATTTGGTTTAGCAAGCGTTGGTTTTACTTATCCACAAGATACTCTAGAGCCAATCACTCTTTATTTTCATGTAATTTTCAGTTTTAATAGTTTAATTTATCCCTACAAATCATTTTCCTACCATTATTCTAGCATATTTGTAAGTAATTGATCACTCTAGACCTAATTATATTGTGAAAATGAACATTTGGATTAATAGAAAGCTATAGAAGTCTATTCATAATCTGTGCATGTGTATGGTGATTGTGTTGTATATTTCATTTCTTGATTACTATTATAAGCTTGAATTATCTCCTTTTATGATTTCACACACATTGGTCATAGGAGAGATTTATTTTTGGGACTTAATCGATCAAGAGTTTTGAATTCATCTTCATTATTACAAGATTTTATTATCTTTCTCCCTCTCTTTTATTATTTTTTATAAATGTGTTAATTTAGGGTTTAATATGAATGCAATCTACTATCATGTGTATCTTGATTGTAATAAATCTATCCATTTTCATTAATTCATTATAAAACATTATGACATAATGGAATGAATGATTAAAATAATCCACATTTGCTTTCATGAAAATATCCAAAACATTGATTTGTTGGGAAAAAGAATGAATGTTTCATCATTTTCAACTCCCACACAAAACCCATATTAATGAAACACAAAACTATCATTCTCCTCTAATTTTTTAATGGATCCAAGTAATTTTAAAACTTTAAAAACTATTAAATGCCCCTTGTATTTTAATAGTTACACATAGACCATCTAGGTCTCATAGGACATTATGACTTGGCAATAAGAAACCTTGGGGAGATCTATAGGCCTCCTTTCAGGAGAGGTTAGATGGATGATCATACTATCCTTGAGTTTATGTCTTGAATGACCCATTAACATAATTCAATGTTCTTTCTAAGGTGAAATTGACTAGTGAAGCTATGAATATCAAAGAGTCAATTTCATTTGGTTTGGCATCAAGGTATTCACCAATTATTTCACAACAACAATATCATATCTATTATTCTTATCAAAATTATATTTGTATTCCTCATCATTTCTTATTTCCATAGTAAACCCATAAAAAGGATGCATAGGGAGTCTTATATCATCATCAATATATGGGTTATCTTGTTCCTATGTCATACTTGATGTTATAAAAAAATGCATTAATGGTGGTTTTACCTTAGTATGTGATTTAATTCATTTTATTACATGAGTGTTAATGATTTTATTTATTAGGTGGAAACAAAATGTAATGAAAACTAAAAAATATTGAAGTTAAAAAAATCTCATCTAACATAGCCATAAATTCTTTACTAATTGAAAAACAAGTAACAAAAAATTGAATTATTTATTTATTTAATCTATTTTAAATTGAAAATAATAAAATAAATAGAAATAAACTATTAAAATTAGAGTTTTGGAATATATATATATATATATAGTATGCTATAAATTTTTATAGAAATTTGAATTTTCTAAAAATAGTAAAAGGGCCTACAGATTTGTAAAATTCATATATATATATATATATATATATATATATATATATATATATATATATATATATATATATATATATATATATATATATATATATATATATATATATATATGATAATATATATATATATATATATATGATAATAAAATATAGTATGCTATAAATTTTTATAGAAATTTGAATTTTCTAAAAATAGTAAAAGGGCCTACAGATTTGTAAACTTCCCTAAATCATACTTTGTACTAACTATATGGGCTAATGTGCCTATAAATTACTGAAAATAATTATGAACTATGTTGCATCCATAAAAAAATATAAACTATATTGGGACAAGGTCACAGGAAGAGGGCATGGATGCATTTCAACCTTGTCTATTGACTGTAGCCTCATCTTAGTTGACTTTTTGACTGATTTATTAATTTAGATTTTTATAACTATTTGTGAGGAATTCCTAATTTTTTGTAGGAGTTTAATATATATTCTAAAGAATTTTAAAATATAAAACCTATTTCTATACATGCACTATAAAAAAATCAAATAAAATAGGGTAAAATGGGGTAGTGGGAATGGCCCAACTTCCCTCAAAAAACCCATATCATTTGAGTGCTACCTACATATCCCAAATGGGCCTTAATCCATTGTATTTCTTCCTCCTAGGGTGATTGCATGATCTAAGATTTTGAAACTATATGCAAGTAAATACAATATTTATTGATATTAGTGATAATGGATGCACTTGACATAAAAGAAACGATATTTAGACTTGTCCTATGACTTTTAAGATGCATAAAAAATAAAATTGGAAGTGATGGTGCTCTTTTTCTTACTAGGTCCTTTCAATTAAATGCCCTTATGTGATTTTACAAGGGAATATTATAATATTTTCATTAACTAACCTTTAAAAAATCATGGGAGAGTCATTTGTTGATATGTGTTGTCATTAATGTCAAGGTGTATCTTGTGAAGATGTATGGTGAGTGATATTTGAGGTATGAGCTTATATGCTTGATGTGTCAAGGAAGCTATGTGAAAAGAGAGAATTTTAAGTCAAGAGATAATTTGAAGTAAAGATAGACTTGGAAGGAAACTAATGTCTCTTCTTTTGGTTGATTCCAAGGTTGATGTCAAGGTTCGGGTTAGCTTGAAGTTGGCAGTGTTATCACAAAGAGGTATAATGGTCAAATGAGCATTTAAGCATGGTTATGAGACTCTAGGTTTGCATGAGGTCATGAGAGAATTTTTATTAGAAATATATTATTGTATTGGTGTAAGAATTTTTTCTAAAGAGTGTTCCTTTTTTATGTCATTAAGGTAATCATGTTTGAGTACTAGTTCTTGAGTACAAGGTATCTTGAGAAGCCTAGTCTAAACTTTGTGAAAATGTGTGCATAGTGAAGTTTAATTAATTAAGTGTTGACCATTTTTAGCCCAAAAAGCCAAAAAATTGGCCCCCCTTCTTTTTTATGTTGTTCTGAGCCAGTACTTTTGATTTTGAACGAGTCTTGCAATTTCTATAGACTCTACAGGTGTAGTCTTTCGACAGATGAAGAACTAGTCAAAGAGTGCAAGGTTTTACAAAGCTTCTTCAGACTCTTATCTAAATAAATTCATAAGGAAAGTGAGTTTAAAGTGGTTCAATGGCATGATATTTCAAAGATTTAGCATCTTTGAACCTTTGAACCATTGAACTGGTTCACGACTGAGGTTCAACGCCAAAGTTCATCACTTGGTTCAAAGCCTTGGTTCAATTCAGTTGGTTTGACACTTCAGCAAAATTTCAAGGCTCGACTCAATTCAAATAGTTCAATGTTCAGTTCCATGCTTCATTTTAATCGGTAAAGTTCAACACAAAGTTCATCAGATGATTCAACGAGCTTGGTTTAACACTCAGTTCAAAGCCTTGGTTCAACAATCACTTGAACTGTTGAACCATTGAACCGGTTCAATGGATTGGTTTAATGATTCGTTCAAAGGAGTATTTCAACATGAAAAGTTCAAGGGAGCCCCCTCAAATGACAAATGCCCTTGCAAAGGGCACTTAGTCGACAAAGGCACCCTTTGAAAGGGTCATTTTTAGGAAGGCCACAAAGGACGATTTCTTTTGGAAATTTTTCTAAGGAAGTCGGCAGAGGCAAGGAAGAAATCCTTTAGACTTTTTGTCTGAAGGAATTCCTTTAGACAAAAAGTCTGAAGGAATTTAGAAAAGCTGTAAACAAGAAACCCAAAATCAAAAGACAAGGATGATTTCTTTCAGACTTTTGTCTGAAGGAATTCCTTCAGACAAAAAGTCTGAAGAGATCCGAAAAGGACCCGGGGAAGAAATTTGAAGAAAAATCCCACAAAAAAGGCCCAAAGGAATTTGCCAAGGATGATGACATCCCAAAATCCATAGATTTCAAGGAGACAAATTAGCCATTATTTTTTAAAGTGACAATGGGTGCGTGGACGTCAAATTTAAGATAGTGAAATAGTTGTTTGCTTTTAAATTACCTGAGCGCCAACCATGAAAAGAGCCCAAGGAATGCAGTGACCCACTAGAAGATCACCCTCGAGGGCTGAAAGAGTAGAAAGAGACAAAACTAGGATGAGACAAGGCAAGAAATAGACAAAGTAGTCCAAGTGGCAAAGGGGAGGCAAGTTATTACCAGATGGTCATCAAACGGTGCAAATAATGAGTGGTGCAGCATACTTTCTCCATTTGGCATTTATGAAGAGACAAACCATAGTATGTTTACAAGATAAGAGGCACAGCCCATGCTCTTGAATGCTAAAGTCAAGATCAGTTATTACATGTCATGGTTCCAGCAGGCCTCTTCTAGAAGAATGACATCAGCAATAGTGACTTCCTCTTCCCAATGCTCTCAGTGCACATGGGCTAGCTTGAAAAAAGAGTGCCAAAGTCTTTCCCAAGAAGTGCCAAGCTCTCTTCCTCTTTATATATATTGTAAAAATTATCATTTGAGAAGGAGGGACTCTCTTAGCCTTAAGGCAAAACTCTGCCCAAAAATCCCTTGGGCTTGTAAGGCAGAGCTCTGCCAGTTTTTACCTTGAATCAGGACTTAGCATTTTTACCTCTATCTGGACTTGCACTTTAAAGTATATGTCTATGTTCTTATTTGTGTTAATTCATTGTCTTTCATGCTTCTCATAGATCAATTACAGCATGTCTAGTGCATTGTGAACTCTCTTTTCTATAGGTCTGCCATAAGTGTTCCTAGGAGAATGTAGGTGCCTATGAATAGGTTGTCATAAGTGTGTCTGAGGACACCTCTGGTAGTTTCTTCCTCCTTGTATTTCCATGGACCCCTAGCTTACTATTGTAGAAGAGCTTCCCACTTCAGATGAAGTGTATGGGCACTTCTTTTTGGTGAAAAGTGTATATTCAGGCTGGGTGGGTCAACTTTTCTGGTGTATCACCTTTTCATTTTTTTTAGGCTTAGGTTTTATTTTCAGCATCTCTCTCTCCCTCTTCATCCCCCCTTTTTCCATTTTATTTTTTAGCAGTAGGAGAAACTAGGGCCTAAAAGATACATCAAAGGGAGCTAGCCCTTATCTAGAGACTCTCCCCTCCAGCTTTGCTAGTCCCACAGGTGAGAGGGGAGTTTCCATTATTGCATGTGGAAGGCAGGAGCTCGGCCTCCTACCTCGGGTGCAATACACTGCATCAAAATTAAGTAAAAAAATGATTTTGAGAGGTTTTTTTTAATTATATGATAATTTAATTAAATTATATATACTTTCAAAATTGTTTCAAGGTTAGTTGTCAATTTTTAAGTTCTTAAGAAGCCTAGTCATTACACTAGTCATAACATTTAAACTCCTTGTGAGAAGGTATGAGTATGGTGAATTGGTAATATGGATTCACAAAGGTGTGATATGTTCTATGAGGTTTCTTTAATATGTGAGAGTGGTGGATATTTCATGGAAAGAGGCATGAAGGTCATTTTTAAGGCCTAATGTGGTTTGCAGGTTAAGGTCTAAGAGAGCAAAGAGAGAGAGTGTATGGCCTAATGAGGGGTCATGATCTGATTTCAAGATGTTTGAGATCATGTAATAATTTTAAAATTTAAGGTATTTTATTTCAATTTTGTTCATAAATTTTTAGGTCATAGTTTGAAGGACAAGGTATGAAAATTTATTTTTAGGTCTCTAAAGTGCACAGAATGAAAGATTCTCAACCCGAGAAAGATTTTCTTGTGATAATTATATTGTTAAAAAATTTCATGGGAACATAATTAGTTCATGATATATTTATAAGGTTCTTATCTAAAAATTCCAATAATTATTTTTTGGATTAAAGAGTTATGTTTTATGAACAATCGTTAAGAGTGGAAACACATTTAAACCCTCCTAAAACCCTAATAAGGACCCAATGTTGAATATGTTGATAAAAAGTGATAAATATGGATTTGATTTATTATTTAATCTATTATATATTATATTTGACTCTCTCAGGTAACTCTAGTTGGTATTGGTTAGAGATAAGAGAGAGAAAATGATGAGTTACATGCTTGTTTTTTAATAAGTTCCTATAGAAGTCAAAAGATGTATTAGACTTAGTAATAAAATGGATGGAGTAATAATTTAGAGACTAATTTTTCATTTAAATTAAGTTTTATGGATAGGTTATAGTCCTCAAGTGCATTAAAATTTTCATCCAAGTTAGCCAGTCGCTAACAAGCCTAATGGTGCAAATACGGAGAAACCCAGGCATTAGTGAGAAGATTAATAGGAATGTGTTATCATAATAGGGTGATAAAATAACCTGCATGGATATATTTTTTTTAGAATATTATTCATTATTAATTCTTTTTATAAATATTTAAATTTAGGTAAATTGGTGAAAATGATGAAGCCACAATGGTTTGTCTAGCTCAATGAGAACTATGTGAAGTGAGGTCAACAAATTGGTCTGTAAGATCAATAGTTTCCACTATATCATATTATGTTTATATTTTTAAAATATATATATATGTAAAATTATAATTTTAATGAATTTTAATTATTTTAAATTGGTTATATAGGTATTTAATATCAATATTACCATGACGATACTTGAAGGTAAATTGGCAGTTTAGAGTAAGCAAGTTATAGTGATGAGTTTGAGGCTCTATGACCTAAGTTGAAGTATATAATGAATATTATGTTATTTTTTGTGAATTTAAATTAATTTAAATTATTTTTTAAATATTTTAATTTAGTGTAAGAGGTTTAAGAGTTGAATTCAAAATGGCTTGTCTAGTTCATGCAAGACTATGTAAGATAAGGTTAGAAGATTGGTTTGCAAGACCAATGTTTGATATTATAACTTATGATTTTTGTATTTGAGTTTTTTATTAGGATAATTTTAATGTTGTTTTAGTCATTATAAATCCATATGTAGGTTTTTAAATTCAATTTCATCTTGACTAGTTTTTAGGTTAGTTGGCAGTTCTAAGTGAGCCTACTAAAGAGATGAGATTAAGCCTTTTTGCCCTAATTTGAAGTGTTTAAATCATATGGTGATGACCTTATTTTCAAATATAGTATTTACATTCAATTTTTTTATCATTATTAATTGGATTAAGTGAGTATTAACTTTAGTATTAAAAGTCATATTTTTGGTTGACATGGGCCTAATAGAATTGAGTACTAATGAGGGGTTTCAAGTAGTCATTTATTGTAAAATGCCTTATTTTTATTAAAATAAATTATTGGAGGTATATTTTAGTGGTATATTAAGTATTCATACTATATTTTGAGTTTTAAAGTGTTCTAATGAGTTCAAAGGGTAACATGTACCAATGAAGGTCTAATTGAATTAGGTCTCCTATGGGCCTAAAAGAGGTTTTGGTATTTCAAGTTGTGTCTAACATATTTTAATTATGGATTAATATATTAAACATGTTATAATAAATATTTTAATTTTAATCAAATTTTTAAATTTTATACATCCAATCAATAGTATATGAACAAGAGGCTTGTTTATATATAAGGCAGTGTTAGGCATGTTTATGAAAGCAGAGAGTAAATGAATAAAAGAGAACATTATTGAGAATAAGGAGGTTTTTTATACCATAATAGGAGTGTATATATCTATAATAAATATTTTATAGTGTGTCTTCATATAAATATCAAGGTCATATTACCTAATCTTCTTGAATAGACATAATTAAGTGAAGAAGCCTAGAAGGTAATTTGAGAGGCATAAAAGAGTGAGAAGAGCTAAATAAGGTGATCATACTATATTGTGTGAGAAACAAGGTTTTTTTAAGTTGATCAAAAAATTAGGTATCTGAGTTTTTGATGAATCATTTATGGGGTTGGTGTCTCCTTGTAGGTTGGTGCTTGTTAAATCCTAGTTAACTGGATGCTTGATTAGTTGGGGATGGTGCTCCATGTGGAGTTGGTGTTTCACTAAAGATTGATTTTTGTATTATAGGAATATATTCCATTTAAAAATATCAATGGTTTTTATTCTCCTTGAGGGTTTCCCACATATGTAATGTGTTATCTTATTTCATGATATTATATGAGTGCATATGCATTGATGTTCATGTTTTTATGAATGGTTCATGTGTGCTTAAGTGGAATTGAATGAATGTTTTTGAAGATAATGATTCACCCCACCCATATTATTTATAATTATTAAACCATTTATTATCATATCTTTTTCCTTTAAAGTATGCCTAACATCCTAAAGGAGATCCTAGAAGCAAGGATGGCTAGTAGTCAATTCAAGGAGGTTTCTCTACTAGTAAGGATCTATTCTTTAATGGAAATAATTATGAATTTTGGAGAATTATAATAAGCACATATCTAATGTAAATTTTACATGACATATGTAATTCAGTTTGGATGGATACACTCCACATCCTACACCACCAATTTATATAATAGGCAAAAAGGAAAATGAGATCAAATTTAAGGAAATGAATGTCATTCTATGTGGCCTATCAGAGGTGGAGTTTGTGAAGTTGATACATTGTGTGTTATCCAAAGAGATATGGTCCAAATTAAAGAATATATATGAAGGAGACACCAAGGTGAATATGTCCAAGTTTCAAACCCATTGGAGATAGTTTGAAAGTTTGAAGGTCTAAAGATGAAACCATTGCATCCTACATATTGAGGTTTGATGAAGTGGTTAATGTCATTAGAGGATTAGGAGAAGAAGTGAAAGAGTATATATTTTTTCAAAAGGTATTGATATCACTAACTCCTAAGTTTTATTCTAAGGTGTCTATAGTAGAAGATATGCAAGATTTGTTAAAGATGGCTATGGATGGGCTTCATGGCATCTTGACTGCCTATAAGATGAGAACAAATGAAGGAAGACCTCCTAATAATGAAGAAACATTAAAATATAAGAATAATTCAAAATACAATAAGGTTAAGGATGATGTATGTTAAGTTGTTGTTGATGATGAACTAATATCCATATTTGCTAGAAAATGGAGTTTTGGATATGGTAAGTATAAGGGTAAGTTGCCAATCAAATGTTTCAATTGTGTTAAGATTGGTCACTTTAAATTTAAATATCCTAACAAGGATAATAATGAGAATGATGAAGAACATGATGCACATCATGATGATGATAATAATGTCTATAATCTTGATAAAAGCAAGAAAGATTTTTAAAAGTATGAAGGTAGGAAAGGGTCACTCAGGAACAATAGAAGTTTATATGCTAAATAAGATAATAACTCATCTGATGTAAGTGACACAAGTACATCTGATAGTGATGATGAAAATAATGAACATGAACATGACAATAATCAAACCTTATTCATTGATATATAAATAAATAATGAAGGTTGCCCAAAATGGAAAGGCCTTATGGATGATGAAGAAATAGATGAAGAAGAGGCTAAAGTGAACCTTGAATAAAAATTGGTGAGTGTTTTAGAGGAGTTAAAGTTTCAAATAAGGAAGAATCTTAAATCTAAGTCATTATTTAAGGATTATGAATATTAGATTAATTTTTTTGAGGAGATACTGAGTAAAACATCCAAGGATTATGATGAGATCATCAATCAGATTGAAGTACAAATGGATATAGTCATTACTAGCTCAGAAGTTAAAGAGGAAGAATATACCAGGTATGGAACTAAAATGGAATTCTTAAAATATAAGTTATAGCAATAATATATCAATTTAAATACCTTAATTAAGTTTAAAAAAAAATTTTGGTGCTCTAGATAACATCTTGAGTAGTCAGAAGTCTACAAGTGATAAGATAAGTCTTGGTTTCAAAGAGAATAAAAAGAGGAAGCTCAAGTAAGGGAGAAGGATAATGAAAATAATAAGGTCAACATAAAAATACCAATTATATAGCTTAATGTTATAAAGTATGCTAATTCATTCAATGGTTAATGTTTTGCATGCAATCATGTCATAGAGTAAGAGAGTGTAGAAGATCCTCTAAAAATGAATATGCATGGGTTTATGAAAGGAATCATCAGTCAAGAGATATGAATGAGGTTGTTTTCCATAGTTTTCATAATGTGGGGAGTATTAAAAGATTCTATCCTAATAGAGTTAGAATACTATCAAGTCAAAATAAGAGATTTGAAGTTTCTAGAGTGAAAGAGAGAAGGGAAATGAATGTGTGGAAACCAAATATAGTAAAGATGAGTCATGATTAGTATACAATCCTAAGTAGACTATTTTATATGATAGATCACAATTTAGATGTGAAATAAAGTTAGGAATGTCTGATATTATCTTATATTGTTGATCAAATGGTTGATGAAGAGGTCAAGCCTAAGGTGCTAATCAAGCCTAAAAAGATCTTGAAAGATAATCAGTCTTGTGACAGCATAGAGATATGAGAATATCCTAAGTTTTTGTTATTTTAGTACCCTATGGAAAGGGGTGACTCTATTAGGATTCATAGAGATAATATTTAGTTAGTAGAATCATGGTGGATTCTTGGTTTGATGGGGAGATATTCAAGTTGTTCATAAGCTCCAAGTGTAGTTGATTGACAAGCATAGAAGATTTATAAAGACAAAGGGGGAGTTACTCTTTATTCAATTGATATCAAAAGTTTGATATATGGGTAAGTAATCTTAAAGTTTAGAGTTAATTTAAATATTATTCTTGGTCTAAGGGGGAACTTGGTAGCTTTTATTTATATTGCATTTTTGGAGAGTAGTTGTCAAAGAGGGAAAATGAGTGGTTGTAGAAGTTGCAGTGTGTATGAACCTTTGTCATTAATGTCAAAGGGGGGCAAAGTTAAAGAATGAAGAGTGACAAAATTGTGGTAAATGAGAGAGATTATATTGAATAATGTTTTTCCATTAATGACAAAGGGGGAGTTTGCTGAGAAGTATTATCATTGATGTTAAGGTGCATCTTGTGAAGATGCATGGTGAGTGGTCTTTGAGGTGTGATCTCATGTGCTTTATGTGACAATGAAGCCATGTGAAAAGACATAATTTAAAGGTAATAGATAACTTTAAATAAAGAGATAATTTGAATAAAAATAAGTCTCTTCTATTGGTTGATGCCAAATTTGATGTCAAGGTCTAGGTCAGCTTGAAGTTTTCAGTGTTATCACAAAGAGGTATAAGGATCAAGTGAGCATTGAAGCATGGTTATGAGGTTATAGTTTTGAATGAGGTCATGAGATAATGTTTATGAGAAATATATTTTTATCGTGGTGTGATATTTCTATCTGAATAATGTTCTTGTTTGATATCATTGAGGTAAGCATGTTTGAGTACTAGTTCTTGAGTATAAGGTGTCTTGAGAAGCCTACACTAGACCCTATGAAGAGGTGTGCATAGTGAATTTTGGTGAAGTAAGTAAGCACAAGATTATTATAGGTTTTTTTGAATTTTATGATAATTTAATTAAAGTATAAATACTTTTCAAAGTGTTTCAAGTTTATTTGTCAAGTTTCAAGTGCTTAAGAAGCCTAGTCATGGAATGTAAAGTCCTTATGAGAAGGTATGAGTATGGTGACTTGGTAATATGGATGCACATAATCATGATATATTGTATGAGGTTGATTAATTATGTTAGATTGGTGGATAGTACATTAAAATAGGCATGAATATTAGTTTTAAGGCCTAATGTGGTTTGCAGGTCAAGGTCTAAGAGAGAAAAGAGAGAGAGTGGACTAGTGAGGGATCATGATAATATTTCAAGATTTTTAAGATCAAGTAAGAATTTACAAAGGTAAGGTATGTTATTTTAAATTTTTTTCATGTGTTTTTAGGTCATAGTTTTAAGGACAATGCATGAAAAGTGGGTTTTAGGTCTCTCGAGGACATAGATGAAGGATTCTCAACTCAAGAAGTATTTTCTTGTGTTTATTAGCTTGTTAAACCTTTGCATGGGAACTTAATAAATTAATGGTATATGGATAAGGCTCCTATATTATAATTTCAATAATTAATTTTTTTATTAAGGGGCTATGCTTTATGAATGATCATTAAGAGTGGAAATAGGTTTAAAACCTCCTAGAACCTTAATAAGGACCTGATGTTGAATATGTTGATAAAAAGTTCTTAGGATGGATTGAATTTATTAGGTAAGCTATTGTATATTATATTAGAATCTCCCAGGTACCTTTATGTGGTATTAGTTAGAGATAAGAGAGAAAAAATGATGAGTAGGCTTGTTTCTAAATAAGTTGTAGAAGTCAAAAGTTGTATTAGACTTAGTAATCAAATGGATGGAGGAAGAAATTAGAGACTCATTTTCAATTTACATGAAGTTTTATATACATGTTTTATTCCTAAATTTTTATAAAATGGTCATATAAGTTAGCCAGTCACTAACATGCCTAACAGTGTAAATAGTGAGAAACCCAGGTAGCAGTGAGAAGATAAATAGGAATGTGTTATCATGATAGGGTGATAAAAAAAGTACAAGGAGATTTTTATAATATTATTATTTATTATTCATTATTTTTATAAATATTTAAATTTGGGTACAATGGTGAAAATTATGAATCCAAAATGGCTTTTCTAGCTCAATGAGAACTATGTGTAGTGAGTTCAAAACATTGGTATATAAGATCAATAGTTGCCACTAGACCATATGATGTTTGTGTTTTAAAATGGTTTGGATATGTAAAATTATAATTTTCATAAATTTAAAGTCTTTTAAAGTGGTCATAAAAGTATTTAAGGTTAATATCACCATGATTTTGCTTTAAGGTAAACTAGTAGTCATGAGTAAGTAAGTTACAGTGATGAGTTTGAGGCTCTATGATGTGAGTTGAAGTATCTAATGCATATGGTGTTATTTATTTTAACTTGAAATTCATGTTCATGATTTTTTAAATCTTGTAATTCAAGTGTAAGAGGCTGAAAATTTGAAGTCAAAATGGCTTGTTTGGTTCATGTAAGAGTGTGTAAGATAAGGTTAGAAGATTGGTCTGCAAGACCAATGTTTGATATTATATCTTGTGATTTTTGTATGTGATGTTGTTTTGAGTATATAAAAATATAATTTTAATGTATTTTTAGTCATGATAAATACTTTTGTAGGTGTTTAAAGTCAAGTTCATCTTGACTAATTTTAGGCTAGTTGCTAATTCTGAATGAGCATACTAAAGAGATGAGTTTAAGTCTTTCTACATTGATTTGAAGTGTTTAAAGCATATTTTGATGAACCTAAGATCATATATACTACGTATATACACTTATTTGATCATCATTAATTTTATTAAGTGAGTTTGAGATTCAATTTTGAAAGGCATATTGTTGTTGTATATAGGTCTAATAGAACTGAGTACTAACGATGGGTTTCAAGTAGTGATTTGTTGTAAAATGTCTTGGTATGACTATAAGACATTATAAAGGATATATTTTAGTGGCATATTAATTTTTCATTCTATATGTGGAGTTTTAAAGTCTTACAATGATTTTAAAGGGTAACATGTATTAATGAAGGCCTAATTGAATTAGGTCTACTTAAGGCTTAAACGAGGTTTTGGTATTTTAATTTATGTCTGACCTATTGTAATGATTTATTAATGTATGAAACATTTATAAGACATATTTTAAGTTTAATCCAATTTTACAAGTGTATATGGATGACCAATAGGTATATGATCAAGACGCTTGTATATATATAAGGGAGTTTTAGGCCCATTTGGGAAAGCAGAGAGTATGTGAATAAAAGAGCACATTATTGAGTAGAAGGAGGTATTGTAGACCATAATAAGAGTTTATATTATATTTAATGACTATTTTATAGTGTTTTTAAATATAAATATCAAGGTGAAGAAGCCTAGAAGGTAATTTGAGAGGAATAGAAGAGTGAGACGAGCTAAAGAAGGTGATCATCATTTGTTGTATGACCAATAATTTTTTATTAAGTTTATAAAAAAATTCATGTGGATGATTTTTTGATAATTGATCTATGGGGTTGGTGCCTCCTTACAATTTGGTGCTTGTTAAAGCCTAGTTGAGTGGATGCTTGACTAGTTGGGATTGGTGCTTCATGTGGATTTGGTGCTTCACTAAAGATTATTTTTTGTCTTATAATATTGTATTAAATTTGTAGATATCAATGGGTTTTCTTCCCTTTGATGGTTTCCCATATATGTAATGTGTTATCTTGTTTCACGATCTTGTATGATTGCATATGCTTTAATATTCATGTTTGTATGAACGGTTAATGTGTACATAAGAGGAATTGAATGAATGTTTTTTAAGACACTGATTCACCCCCCTATCCTCTCAATTATTGTGCTTCCAACATCATTATGAAAAATTTTAATTTGAAAAAGAGATCACTGGAGTGGAATGATATAAATTCACCAAATAAGAAGATGTACAATTGTATATCATAATTATATGGAATTATAGCAGAAAATATGAATAATAGATAAGCAACTTTGAGGGGGAAAACTCCCAAATTATTTCAATAATAATGAATAATTAATTATGATAATGAATAACTAACCTTACCTCTTATATATACTCTAACAAGGCCATGTGCCACCCATAGACTGACCTACTAAGTATATGAATGCATAAATAAATGTAAAATAATATGCAAAAGGGTTATACAAGCCACAAGTCAACTACACATATCCATATACATGCCAACGATTAAGGTCATAGTATGGAGAGTGTGGGAAAAGGCTACAGTGTGGTGTTGTCTGACTCAACACTATCCTATCCCAAAAAGATAAAGACTATTGGTAAAGTTTTTAAAAGTGATTGCTTGTTGAATATGTATGAATAAATTTGAAATAGCTTTTTTTGTATGATACTTTTTTTTTGGGTAAGATACTGAAGGCTATTTTAAAAATTTTAAGTTAGCAAAATGAAAAATAGACCAAGGTAGGGATGTCAACATAAACATTTTCAACTATTTAATGATTAAATTTATATGTCTACATTTTCCCATAGCTATTGTAGTGATGCAACAAAGTGAAATTGATATATTAAAGTAGATTCAAACTTAAGTTTTTATACATATTACTTTTGGATGCAAAGCTCAAACATGCAGGATGAATTAATGTGAAACATAAAATAATGACACTGAAATAATTTAGTATACATATTTAAAAGTTGAAAAATTGAAATTTGAAATTTGAAATTTCTAAAGAGAGTATGGAAAGTATATACGTGAAAGAGTATACAATATAATTTCCATGTAACTTAAAAAATAGATAAGTTCTTTCCCCCTTGTTGATTCATTTGGATAAGTGTTGAACCTTTGGTGAATTGAGAGTGATCAAGTGTCAATTTTAAAACCTTTGAATGCTCTTGAGTTCTAAATATTATATGATTCAACTCTCATTTTCCTATATAGAGTACTCTATAAATTATTTGAAGGGGTAGAGCCACCAAATGTGGATTGCTACATATTGAAAAAAAGTAACCATAGATAAAGAGTGTCACTATACTCTAATATGTCCAACTTGCCTTATAAATACGAATCACACTATTGTAGAAGGATATAGATTTTATTAGAAACTGTGCATGTTTGAAACTTGGAAATTTTTTAATATGATTTTTTTTGGAAATAATGCAACTTTTGTAACTTTTTGAATACATGAACTTTGAAATTACCATTTAGTAACTTGAACATGAATGAGTATTGTTCCCCCATACTTTACTAAATAGATTTGGAATGCCATTTGAAATTTAAAACATGTAATTATTTGTAAAATTTCCACTTGTAACTATAAGAATGGGTGCCCATGCCCCCATATTATATTTTTTTGAGTCATGTTATAATTTTTGAAACTATATAGTGCCATAAATCTAAAATTTTATCACTAGGTTTGATTTCTTGAGACAATCCCATTGTAATTACCCCCTTTAGAGATGAGGGATGTAGCTTGTAATTTACTTATCTCAAAATAAGAATTATGTAATATGTGAAAGATGTAATAATTTAATATCATTTAAAAAAATTATTTATTTACATCACAGTTTTAAGTAGTGAATTTTATATGAAACGTTTATTATTATTATTATTATTATTATTATTATTATATATATATATATATATATATATATATATATATATATATATATATATATATCATTGAAGTACATAAGTATGATGTGTATGATATGCATAATAGAACTAAAGTAATAGAGTTTATAAGTAATGAATGATATGAATCATGGAAAAACAATAATAATCAATGATCATATATGTAATTCCATACAATGTCATGCAAATTTACATATAATGTCACACAAAAGGTCCATAGAGCCACATATGGGGAGCATGTGAATGTCGTATAACACATAGGGCCAATGACCAATAAAAATGGCATAATGATGGCATAAAATAAATAATTTAAACATAAAATTCTAAGGGACAAACAAAATAAACATGCAATTTCTAAACTCATCATAAAATAAAGTAAGAGAGAATCATAGGCAAATGAACTAGTCTATCTCTACCATATGTATCCATTTCACTATTTGTATATAAAAGTTTCATGTAACACATGTATATTATGAGTGAGTATCAAAAAAATTGTATGATATGTATCTCAACATGATATAGAGCTTGTCGATGAATAAAACCCATTAAATTATTCACAGAGAATGAAGAGATGCCCCCAACTTATCAAGGTTCATAGAGAATGAAGAGGTTATACATCATTATCAAAATTGTGTATGGGTCATTTGGCACACTAATTTAGGTGGAATGGTGATCCATACAACTTATCATGAATTGAGGTCCAAATATCTCCCTAATATCTATATTTGTTAGGTCTTGGCATATTGGGTAAACTAGTTGGTCAATGTAAAACTATTCCTTTTCAAAGGGCCTATTGGTTTGAAATGTAAATGTGATTTTCACATTAACCAATAAATGAAAATGAAAGTTTTTTTATTTTTTGGTGAGGGTTTTAAATTTTTTTTGATAACAATCATTATCATGAATTTTTATTAATTTCCCAAATGTAAATAAACATTTTTAGATTTAAATAGAATAAAAATAAGACTGATTTTATTTTATTTTCATTCTGTGATAAAATTCATTAGTGCATCAATAACAATGAAAAAATATTTGAAATTGAAATAAAATGATAGAATCAAATTAAATTAAAATATATTTAAAACCCTACATAAAAAGTTTATAAAAAAGTGTAAAAGGAGGAGGGTAAAAGAGAGAAAAACCTTATTGAACTGAAGATACATTTTATTCTCCCAATTAAATATAACCCATGATATCAATCTTTGACCTGTCCAATAACAACACAACCAATAATGGAGATGATGAAAGGGTATAATAATAAAAAACAATGAGAAATAAAATATCAAATCCACCATATACATGGGCAAATAATGAAACAAAACCTTCACCACTTCAATTAATTGAATATTCACTTGAATATCACAATGTAAGATTGATTACAATCAGTTCGTTACAATTTTGGTAGAATAAAAATAGTGTAAATAAAATGAGAGGAGAGATTACACTAAAAATAGGAAAATACATAAAATATGGTGTTTGTTTTAATGTTATCCTTGGATAAATAAATTTATATCCCTGAATATGTATTCAATGTGGTCATATATAAATGCAAACTCTAAAAAAGAGGCCATTTTCTCTCCAAAATTAGGTTGAGGCCATCAATGGATTTACCAAAATCCTTTTCCTCCATTTTCCATGCAATATTACTTCCATTTGATTTTAAAACACCTAAAAAATCTAAGTTAACATTCATTAAAACACACTTTTTATAAAATAAAAGAATAACATTAAGAAAATTTTAGTAGGTTTCAATCCATACATAATTTCCAAAAAATTATTCCATTGACATGACTTTGACATAGTCATCTTTGTAGTGCCACATATGGCATGTGAAATATATTAAAGGGGTGAAATATACCCTAAAAAAATAACCCTTTATCCAAAATTGTCCCAATAAACTTAACCATGATTATTAGCTAACTAGGTTGCACCCTTGCTGAGGAAAAGATTGTTCACATCCACCTCAAACCTAAACCAACATTAGAGTGACCTATAGGTTGTGAGTTTCATAATATACAGTTCAAAACTCTAGTTTTGATGGGTATAACTCCCCTAATTTATAATTTGAATGCTCTCTCTAACACCTAATCTCATTTCTATGAAAATGGAAAAGAGATAAAATTGGTAAAGAACCTAAACTAAAGTGGTGATGCACAAATGATTGATAATCCACTCTAAGTATATCATTTGAAACAAAATAATGAACCTAATGGATTCTTGATGGTGTTATAATCATGAATATTTCATATAGATGTTGAGTTGGATCTCTGTAACTTGAAGGATAAATGCCAAGGCTACATAAGACACTATTAGCTTATGACACTTTCAAGTACATCTCTCTTACCAAAACTTCATACAACATAAAATAGAATAGTACCCTAAAGTTAGGTGCATGAAAGTACATATAAATGATATAAAAATTCATGCATTCTACAAATCAAACTCTCATGAAACATACTAGCATTCAACAAAAGTCTATAAGTATTCTCTTATTCATTCAAATGAGTACAAGGCAATTTTGGTAGAGCTTTGCTACACCCAATCGAGGGATGACAAATAAAAATCTCAATGCCTACATGTTGACCATTTTTTCCCAATAGGCCAAAATCAGTCCCCTTCTTCCCTTACTATTCAAAGCCAATCAATTTTAGGTTGCATGAGTTTAATGCCATGGTTCATCACTTGGTTAAACTTAGTTGGTTCAACACATCGACAAAGTTCAACAAAAAGTTCAGCGCAAGGTTCATTGACAAGTTCAAGCAGCTTTAGGTTCAACATTTGGTTCAACCACTTGGCTCGGCATGTAGTGTTTAACTATTAAACTAGTTCAATAGACTGATTCAATGGTTTGGTTCAACATGTTGGTTCAATCATTCAATTCAAGCATGAGCATTTTAATGGGTTGGTTCAACGAAGGGATCGGTGCACAATATTAAACCGTTGAACCAGTTCAATGAGTGGTTTAAGAAAATGGTTCATTGGGTTGGTTCAAGGGGGTGTCCCAAAGATGAAGGGAAAGTGCCCTTACAAAGGGCATTTCCACGTTCAATAGACCTTGTAGAGGGCACTTCTAGGTCCAATAGCCCTTGCGAAGGGCAGGGAGCAGTTCAAAGGCTTCACCGAAGGATTTCCAAGGGCACAAAAAAACTAAGGCTTTGAATTCCTTCAGAATTTTTGTTTGAAGGAATTCCTTTGGATAAAAAGTCTAAAGAAATTTAGGGAAGGCTAAAACCAAAGAACCTGAAGGAACAACAAAAGTCAAAGTGGCAATTCTTGTGGACTTTTTATCTGCAGGAAAAGGCTTGATGCAAAAAACCTGCAGGAAAAGGCCCGACAAATTTTTCCAAGGATGGTGACATCTTGAAAATTGTCAAAATTAAGCACACAAATTAGCCATTGGGTTTTCAAGTGATGACAGGCATGCGAACATCAAATTTTACACTAAGAAAGCCAGAGCATGGAAGGCACCAAGTGGCAACTTTGAAAGACTTTGACATGTTTTTTAGGAGTAGCGAAACATGCCATGTGTCCCCTGTAGGGCTCAGTGGAAGTTTAAAAGTGTCAACATCTATGGGTTTCTCCTTGTGCTTTGTTATTCAAAGAGAATGCTGTTGGGCCCAAATGGGTTGCTAGGAGCTACGCAGAGCATGCCAAGTGTCAATGTTTACGAAGAACCAAAAGAGTCTCAAAAAATTTCTCAGGCAGCTAAAGGTTCTATAGAAGTGGGCACGTGTCACCTTCCACAGAAATCTCAAAAAATACTTCCAAAGCCTCTAAGTTAAGCAAAAAGAATAGGTGGAAGTTGTTAGGTTGTGGAGCTAAAAGCTTCACTAATGCAGACATGGAGGAGGTTGCAAGAGTGTTGCAGAGTGTCACAGACACCGGCATTGGTCTGGCCAACCAACGTCGGCAGGATTAGACCAGAAGGCAACCGACATCGGTCATGGATCGGCCGACGTTGGTGACCCCTAGGCAGATAGGGACCGACGTTGGTCGCCTGTGTGGTTTGACTGCAAGTTTATTACAGGCAGTTAGCTAATGAACCAAGTGTTTGCATGATGAGAGCTATTTTTAGACTGAGAGCTATGGATCTAATTATTGTAATTAGATGTCTAATTATTGTTTGGATGAGATCTATATAATAAACTCATGGTTGTATTGGAAACTTTTTCTAGTTTGAGTTGAGCAAAGTTAGCTCCTTCTGTGTGTGAGGTGAGCAAGGGTGTTCCTCCTAGTTCCACAGCAGTACCAAGGTGGGTGTTAGTTTTGGAGAGTCAACAAGATTCTTTAGGGGTGTAGGATCTTGGTCAGTAGGTGTGCATGGCCTATATAGGAGATATACATGGTAAGTAAGATTGTTGATCTGTAGGTGTATGTGTGTGTAAGGTCAAGGTTCACAGGTGTGCAGAACTAGGTTGATTTGCAGGTTTGCAAGATCAGATAGGATAGCAACACAACAAGGAGCAAAATTAGGCAGGATCTACTTGGAGTACAGGTGTGTACTCGAATAGAGCAAAGAGGAAGGCAAGGGAGTTCCTTCCATAAGTATGGTCTGTTGAGGTGCAGGTTATTGTAGGTTCATGGGAGATCTACTTGAAGTACGTTGAGTACTTGTGGAGTACGTTGAGTACTTGTGGAGTGCGTGGAGCACTTGTGGTGTGCGTGGAGCACAGGAGGTGAACACCAACTCTGTGTTTGAGTTGTGTGTTGGGACCTGAGAGAGAGAGCTTTGAGGAGAGAATTATTGTTCACTTGAGGTGTGGGAAGCCTCTAAAGAGGTGGTGGAGAAGAAGTGGCATCTTCTTTATTGTATTCTTTTCTGTATAAGTATTAATACAAGTTGTGTATTGTCTCTCATATCTTGTGTTATTCTGAATTCTAGTTACTTGTGATTCTGGTTAATTTCTGCATATTAAGTTGCTTGGTTTGGTAATCAACTATATGCTTCTGGTGTTTCATGTATCCTGACAAGTGGTATCAGAGCAAGGTTGTTGGCTCATAGCTTGATACCACTGACAAGTGGTATCAGAGCTAAGGTTGCAGGAAGCAGGTTTTGTGTTTGGTTACAGGTCACTCTCAGGGGTTTCTGATTGAGTGGGAGTAGAGCAATGGCAAATGAAAGTAAGCTAAGAATGGAGGAGTTGAAAAGCATAGATGGTCACTTACGGTCCCATGGAAAGAAAGAGCAGGTAAAAGATTATTGTTGGTTGGTAGTAGATTAGCATGAAGAAATTGAAGAAGCAGATGTTGTAAGTTATGTGGCATAGGATGCTCTAGGAGGTTTCTTGGATAAAGTTGAATCTTGGATAAAAGATTCGGTTGCCTCTTTCCATGCAGCCCCAGGTAGAGGAGCTGGTGAGCCTTGCCAAAGAATTGGCAAAGGGGAAGTGATGCTAAAATTGCAAGTGGCCAACACACAGGTGTTGATGAAGGTCATGCAGGTCCTAGGTTTGGAGATATGGCTAATTTCTTTAGAAAGATTGGGTGATGAGAGATGCACAAGAACTCTCACAGTGGATGCACTTGAATTAGCTGGTGGTAAGAAAATAGGTACTCTTTATCTACTTGTTTATATTACTGATTCTTCTTCTGTTGTAGAGACATGGCTTCGTAGGCTTGGTCACATGAGCAGGAAGGAGATGCATGTTCTTAAGTGGAAGACAAATATATTTGATAGGCTTAAGAACTGGAAAGCCTTGGTGTTTATGGAGGAGATGGCAGACAGAAACTAGTGGATGGTGTTGGATACTTCTGAGCAGAGCAGTTTGGACATGGGTTTTGATTCAAAGGAGCTCGCGGGTAAAAAAGTCATCACTCACAGGTGAACACAGGTACTGGCATCGGTCAGGAGGAATCAGCATCGAACAGACAGGTGCCGATGTCGGTCATGTGCAGACCGAAGCTGATGATGTCGGGCAGGGTAAGACCGACGTCGGTCAGGAAGAATGACATTGATAGTAGGTAAGACCAATGTCGGTCAGGAGGATCGACGTCAGTAGCAGGGACACTGACGTCGGTAGGGTTGGTAGTCAGGGACAGATGCATGGGAATCGACATCGATCAGATGCAAACTGTGGAGTGACCGAGGTCGATCATTGTAACAAATTTTGGGTGGACAACAAGTTGTTAAGGAGTCTCAAACACCCATACAGAGGACTGAAGATGTAAGTAGGCCCTCAAATTCATTGTTCCTCTTCTTTATACTCATTGCTAATTGTAGAGCAAGAAGGATCCAGGAAATAGGTGGGAGCATGGCAGGGATATGATGCAGAACCAAATGGGAGTTTTGGTAGGGTTGCCAATCAGTGTGAAAGCATAGAGACAAATGGATTCCTTAGTTGAAGAATAGAGTGAATGGACACATGAGACGGAAGACCAGGTATATGGTCTTGAGGAAGCTGAAGGATAGTGGTACAAGTTTTGATAGGTGGAGGATGAAGCATGGCTTCAGTCAATGTCAGGGTAACTACTGTAGTTTGTCTTACCAGGTGGATGATGATTGCAACATCATTCTGTTGCTGTATGTGAATGGTATGTTTTGCTAGCAGGATTATACATACAGGGTTTTGCTAAGCTAAGGGTAAGGTTAGTTCAGTGGCATGTCATGAGGAGTTTGGAGCAGGAAAATTCTTTGACATGGGAGACATGGAGATCATAGGTTGATTTTGTCTCTAGTGGGAGTTGATGTGAATCAGGTGTTGGCAAGGTTCAGGATGCAGAGCCGGAGCACACTAAGGGCTGGATAGGTACAGTGTCTGAAATCACATGAGGTCTGGTATAGACCTGAGTATTCCCATGCAGTGGGAGCTGTCAGAGAGTTAGGAGCCAATTCAGGGAAGTGGGTTCTTAGGTATTTGAGAGGGACCAGCAGCAGGTATACATGCAGGGTCATGACTTCACTACATGTGTTTGTAGGTTTGGATGTGGCAGGGTACTCGGATGACAGGAGGTACACCACAGGTTGTGTGGTGGGTTGTCTTTAGGATTGAGCTTGAAGAGGGATACAAACCAGGAAATAGATTAGATGGAGTATAGGTATAGGTACAGTGCAACTATTTATCTCCAAGTGGGAGATTATTAGGATGTGGAGCTAAAAGCTTCATTGATGCAGACATGGACGAGGTTGCAGGAGTATTACAGAGTGTCACAGACACCGGCTTTGGTCTGGCCAACCGACGTCGGCAGGATTAGACAGGAAGGCAACCAACATCGGTCATGGATCGACCGACGTCAGTGGTCCCCAGGCGGACAGGGACTGATGTCGGTTGCCTGTGTGGTTTGACTGTGAGTTTATTACGGGCAGTTAGCTAACGAACCAAGTGTTTGCATGATGAGAGCTATTTTTAGATTGAGAGCTGTGGATCTAATTATTGTAATTAGATGTCTAATTATTGTTTGGATGAGATCTATATAATAGACTCATGGTTGTATTGGAAACTTGTTCTAGTTTGAGTTGAGCAAAGTTAGCTCCTTCTGTGTGTGAGGTGAGCAAGGGTGTTCCTCCTAGTTCCACAGTAGTACCAAGGTGGGTGCTGGTTTTGGAGAGTCACCAAGATTCTTTAGGGGTGTAGGATCTTGGTCAGCAGGTGTGCATGGCCTATATAGGAGATCTACATGGTAAGTAAGATCGTTGATCTGTAGGTGTATGTGTGTGCAAGGTCAAGGTTCACATGTGTGTAGAACCAGGTTGATTTGTAGGTGTGCAAGATCAGATAGGATAGCAACACAACAAGGAGCAAAATTAGGCAGGATCTACTTGGAGTACAGGTGTGTACTCAGATAGAGCAAAGAGGAAGGCAAGGGAGTTCCTTCCATAAGTATGGTCTGTTGAGGTGCAGGTTATTACAGGTTCATGAGAGATCTACTTGAAGTACGTTGAGTACTTGTGGAGTACGTTGAGTACTTGTGGAGTGCGTGGAGCACTTGTGGTGTACGTGGAGCACAGGAGGTGAACACCAACTCTGTGTTTGAGTTGTGTGTTGGGACTTGAGAGAGAGAGCTTTGAGGAGAGAATTACTATTCACTTGAGGTGTGGGAAGCCTCTAAAGAGGTGGTGGAGAAGTGGCATCTTCTTTATTGTATTCTTTTCTATATAAGTATTAATACAAGTTGTGTATTGTCTCTCATATCTTGTGTTATTCTAAATTCTAGTTACTTGTGATTCTAGTTAATTTCCGCATATTAAGTTGCTTGGTTTGGTAATCAACTGTATGCTTCTGGTGTTTCATGTATCCTGACAGAAGTGACCATGTGTCAACTTCCACCTGACCCTTGAAGGACCCTCTAAGGTAGGCAGATGCTGCCACATCCCATTATCATCTCGACAAAAGCTGCCACGTGTCAATGTCCACATTTCAAAGTTTCTTCTAAGTGCCTAAGTAGTGGACTATGACACATGTCAAAAGCAGATGCACTCTCAGCAGAAAGAGCCAAAGGAGTAGCAAAAAGAGTTAGAAGAGGCAAAGTAGCCAAACATAGAAATAAATAAAGTGATCTAAGTGGCACAAGAAAGTGTCAACTCAAGGAGTTATTCTAGTGGTTGACACAATACCTACCATGTGATCATCAAGAGGCATAAATAGTGAACGATGCGACCCATTTTTCTTCATTATGCATTGATGAGCAGGCAAATAGTGTGGCTCATAATTTTGAATCTTGATAGGAGCTGACATAACATTATCTTTAGGCGGCTTCCTCATAATAATACTCAGAAGGCACATGGGTCACTTGTAAAAGGGTGCCAAAATGGCCTCTTTCTTCCTCTATAAATTGTAAACTTCTCATTTTGAAAAGGATGGACTCTCAGCCTTAAGGCAAAAGTCTGCCCAAAAATCTCTCGGGCTTGTAAGGCAAAGCTGCCAAAATTTTACCTTTAATTGAAACATAGCATTTTTTACCTCCATTCTGAGTTTTGCATCTTTAACATGTGTCTATGCCTTGATTCTGTGTTAAGTCATTTTCTTAATGCTTTTGTAGAATGATTTCATCATGTCTGGTGCATTTTGTGAGTTTCCTTTTATAGGTCTATCAAAAGTGTCCCTAGAGGAGTATAGGTGAAGTGGATAGGCTATTGCAGTGTGTCTCAGAACACCTCTAGTAGTTATTCCCTCCCTGTATCTCCACAGACTCCTGACCCACTGATGCAGAAGGTTTTCTCATGTCAGATGAAGTTTATAGGCACTTCTTTTTGGTGAAAAGTGTATGTTCAGGCTAGGAGGATCACTTTTCTGGTGTATCACCTTTTCCTTTTTAGGCTTAGGTTTTGTTTTTAGCATCTCTCTCTCCCTTTTCATCCCCCCTTTTTACATTTTATTTGTTAGTAATAGGAGAAACTAGGGCCTAAAATATACATCAGAGGGAGCTAGCCCTTATCTAGAGACTCTCCCCTCTAGCTTCATCGGTCCCATAAGTGAGAGGGAAGTTTCCATTGTTACATGTGGAAAGGCATTAGCTTAGCCTCCTACCCACGGGTGCAATCCATGGCGTCAATAGTTTCTGGCACACCCGGTGGGACCAACTAGGACAAGTTATGTCCAAAGAGTTAAAGAATTTTTGGTGTGTTCTTCAACCAACCAGCCTTTGGAGGCTTTTCATCAACACTAATGGCAACTCTGAGTTGAATCAGTTGGCTAAGCATCCCTGGTGCCATTAAGAAATCAACTTTGTATGTATAATCCCTTTACACAAAATCATAGACCTTTTTTTCCTTCCTATAATTTTGATCAAGCTCAGCCTTTTTATGGCATCTCCCCAAGCAGGCCTCTTAGTTTCCCTTTAATGATAAGGGAGTTGGCACTGGAGTTTGAGAAATAGGTAATGGAGGTCAATAGACTAGATGAGCAGTATGGATACCAACAGGAGCTGATGTATAAAGAGGCATGTTTGTTCAGGAAAGCTCAAGCCTTGTAATCCATAGAGGAGGAGGTATCAAAATGGAGGAATCCATTCATACAAGGTAGTCAGCCTTACATGCCCCCTTCTATCCTAAATAAATCCCCCTCTTATGTACCAAATCCTTTCTACCAAATGGCACTTGCTCATACTGGCTCATCTGATGCATCAATCAACCCTGCTCTCAACCCCGTGCGCCTAGCCTTCAAGCATCAAAGGGGACTAGAACAACCTCCCATGGAGATAAACCTTATAAACTCCTTAGATCATGAATCTTCCATTGGGGGGAATACCATGAGCCAGCACATACCTCTTCTAGAGACTCTTCTGGTACATCAATATTCTCTTCCTAGCGTTCCTCAATCTCCCCAAGTCTTTCAATGTGATGTGCAAATTCTGAGTTGGAGGAAGGAATACCAAGAACTAGCCTAGAGCCTTGAAGAGGATGATGTTGGTGACCTCTAAGAAAGACTCTTTCAGGATAAGCTAGCCAAACAAATTGAATATTTAGAGGCTAAGATGAGTCTGCTTCATGAAAGAGAGTTCAAACTTCCAGACCTTATGGAAGAGCCCCAAGGCCTTGGAGAAAACAAAGTTGCTGCCTATTCACAGGAGCAAAATTTCAATTTTGAGATCCTGAACTAGGGGAAAATGGTAGAATCATGAGGCAGAAAGGAGGAGAAGCAAGTTTTTTCTCAAAACCTTGAAGAAGATGAGGTTGCTCTTGCTCATGATGATTCTGGTGACCTCCAAGAAAGGTTCTTCCAATAGGATCTAGCCAGGAGAATTACAGAGTTGGAATCTAAAGAGAGATTCCTCAGCTAGTGTGTGATGGATGGTTCAGACCCAATGGCACATTCCATGTCTAAACACACCCCACCTACACACTTTTAAGAGAGATATTAGGCAACACCTGATATTAATGAAGTGATGGCCAAGTGGAAGGAGGAGAGTCATTTGATTCTTGCTCAAGGAATGCCTCCTCTTCCACATGGTTTTCCCACTTCACCCCTTCTCAAGGAGGAACCTATTCTGTAGGAGGAAAGTGAGGAGTAGAAGATCCAAGCTATAGTTTCCCAAGGGGCTATCATGAGTGACAATGAAGGTGAAATCATCACGGAGGCTCCTTGTGAAGACCTCATCAGTAATGGAGAAGACACAGGGTAATGCATATATGTAGATGTTCCAGCAATACGAGGAGGAACATAAGCATGGTGAGCTCTCTCCCCCTTTGTTTGATGAACTTCCTTGTTGCTTCAATGAGGAGGATGACTATGCTGGGAAGCCTGAGTTGGAGGAGGATCAAGACGATACCTTTAAACATCTAGAGACCCTGATCATCAAGGAGGAAAAGGAGAGGTCTGTCTTCCTAGAGGAATGCCTTGAAGAAGAAAGCTTTGAACAAAGAGGTGATGTTTTTTGGGATGAGAAATTATTTTGTGATTCCATTTCAGACATCACAATAGTCACCCTTCTTCAAGAAGGCCAAGAGGGAATAGAGGATGAGTCTGATAGAGTCTTCAATGAGGTAGAAGGAAACAAGTTAGACCATGATGCATTGTGGAGGGAATGTGTAGATAAAAGGGCTTATGGTGATGAGCCAGCAGCCACAAATTTCTTAGTGATATGCACCATCATGAAGGACCAACATTTAACAAGATTCCAGGGATAAGCAAAGTACATATATGTCAAAAGCATGTTTGATTCTGATCTACTTGAATATCAGCCAATCTAGGTGGTAGGCAAGAGGAGCAGGTCACCAGTTCTCCATTTCATTCAACCACTTGTCTGGCACCATAAGTTTCCTTGCCAAGAAGGGGACTTGAGAAGTTTTCCCTTTGATCTAGGAGGGAAGCAGATGTACCTGGTTAGTTTTATATAGTAGTTGTTTTTAGTTTCTTTTTTGCTTTCCCTAAGTGCAATTTGCACAAGTAGTGTTTTTAGCCTTCTGTGTTTCCCTTTATGTGTGGGGTAAAAAGATTCATGTTTGATTCTCAAATATTTAGAGCTGTTGCTAACCTTTCTTCAAAGCTACATTCTGACTCTGTACCCAATGGACTACAAGGCAACTGGTCTCTAAGCATAGCAGGCATGCTTCCCCTAGGAGTCACCAATTTGTTGACCATTTTTGCCCAATAGGCCAAAATCAATCCCCTTCTTCCCTTGCTATTCAAAGCTAGTCAATTTTGGGTTACATGAGTTCAATGCCATGGTTCATCACTTGGTTTAACTCAATTGGTTCAACACATCAACAAAGTTCAACAAAAAGTTCAACGCTAGGTTCATCGACAAGTTCAAGCGGCTTCAGGTTCAATGTTTGGTTCAACCACTTGGTTCAGCATGTAGTGTTGAACCATTGAACCAGTTCAACATATTAGTTCAATGGTTTAGTTCAATGCATTAGTTTAATCATTTGGTTCAAGTGAGCATTTCAATGGGCTGGTTTAATGAAGGGCTCAATGCCCAACATTGAACTGTTGAACCGGTTCAACGAGTGGTTCAAGCGAATGGTTCAATGGGTTGGTTCAAGGGGGTGTCCCAAAGATGAAGGGCAAGTAACCTTATGGAGGGCACTTCCAAGTTAAATAGCCCTTACGGAGGGCACTTCTAGGTCCAATAGCCCTTATGGAAGGCAGGGAGCAATTTAAAGGCTTCATCAAAGGATTTCCCAAGGGCGCAAAAGAACTAAGGCTTTGAATTCCTTCAAACAAAAATTTTGAAGAAATTCAAGGAAGGCTAAAACCAAAGAACCTGAAGGAACAACAAAAGTCAAAGTGGCAATTCTTGCAGACTTTTTATCCGTGGGAAAAGGCTCGATGCAAAAAACTTACAGGAAAAGGCCTGATGAATTTTGCCATGGACGGTGACATCCCAAAAATTGTCAAAATTAAGCACACAAATTAGCCATTAGGTTTTCAAGTGATGAAAGGTGAAAAAACATCAAATTTTACACCAAGAAAGATAGAGCGCAGAAGGCACCAAGTGGCAACTATAGAAGACTTTGACATGCTTTTTAGGAGCAGCAGAATGTACCACATGTCCCCTACATGACTCGATAAAAGTTGAAAAGTGTCAACATCTACAGGTTTCTCCTTGTACTTTGTTATTCAAAGAGAAGGTTTTTGGGCCTGAATGGGTTGTTAGGAGCTATGCGGAGTATGCCAAGTGTCAGCATCTGCAAAGAACCAAAAGATTCTTGAAAGTTTTCTCAGGTAGCTAAAGGTTTTGCAGAAGTGGCCACGTGTTGCCTTCCATATAAATCTCAAAAAATACTTCCAAAGCCTCTAAGTTAAGTAGAAAGAATAGGCAAAAGTGACCACATGTCAGCTTCCACCTGACCCTCAAAGGACCCTCTGAGGTAAGTGGATTCTGCCACATCCCATTATCAGCTCAGTGAAAGCTGCCACATGTCAATGTCTGCATTTCAAAGTGTCTTCTAAGTGCCCAAGTAGTGGACTATGACACGTGTCAAAAGTAGATGCACTCTCAGTAGAAAGAGCCAAAAGAGTAGTAGAAGGAGCCAAAGCAGGCAAAGTAGCCAAATGCAGAAACAAACAAAGTGATCTAAGTGGCATGAGAAAGTGTTGACTCAAGGATTTATTTTAGTGGTTGACATAGTACCTGCCATGCGATCATCAAGAGGCATAAATAGTGAACAGCATGACCTATTTTTCTTCATTATGCATTGATGAGCAGGCAAATGGTGCCGCTCATAATTTTAAATCCTGATAAGAGCCTACATAGCATTATCTTTACGCAACTTCCTCATCCCAATGCTTAGAAGGCACATTGGTCACTTGTAAAAGGGCACCAAAATGGCCTCTTTATTCCTCTATAAATTGTAAACTTCTCATTTGGAAAAGGATGGACTCTTAGCCTTAAGGCAAAACTCTACCCAAAAATCTCTCGGGCTTGTAAGGCAGAGCTGCCAAAATTTTACCTTGAATCAAAACATAGCATTTTTTACCTCCATTCTGAGTTTTGCATCTTTAGTATGTGTCTATGCCTTGATTCTGTGTTAAGTCATTTTATTAATGCTTTTGTAGAATGATTTTAGCATGTCTGGTGCATTTTGTGAGTTTCCTTTTACAGGTCTGTCAGAAGTGTCCCCAGAGGAGTATAGGTGAAGTGGATAGGTTGCTACAGTGTGTCTCAGAACACCTCTAGTAGTTATTCCCTCCTTGTATCTCCATGGACCCTTGACCCACTAATGTAAAAGGTTTTCTCATGTTAGATGAAGTGTATAGGCACTTCTTTTTGGTGAAAAGTGTAAGTTTGGGCTGGGAAGATCACTTTTTTGGTGTATCACCTTTTCCTTTTTACTCTTAGGTTATGTTTTCAGCATCTCTCTCTCCCTTTTCATCCCCCCTTTTTTACATTTTATTTTTTATTAGTAGGAGAAACCAGGGCCTAAAAGATACATCAGAGGGAGCTATCCCTTATCTAGAGACTCTCCCCTCTAGCTTCACCAGTCCCACAGGCAAGAGGGGAGTTTCCATTGTTGTGTGTGGAAAGGGAGGAGCTTGGTCTCCTTCCCATGGGTGCAATCCATGGTGTCAACACTACTTAAATAGAATTTTTAGAGAGAGGATTTAATATTCTAGGTATGGGATAGGCCATAAATGAGGCCAATGTGGCATATGGTAGTTATAATAGGCATATTCTTCTTCCTCAATTGTTGAAACTCCTTCAATGAGTCAATTTTAGTGTTAAGATCAGGCATAGAGGTTTTAGCTCCCAAATTTAGCTTCATTTAGGACTTATTCATGCTTAAAATATCCCAATATTCTTTCCAATGATAGTTACACAATGCAAATGGAGTGTGGATAGGCCTCATAGAGGCATTAGGTAGTGTTTCCTTAAATGTGCATGTATAATTATCCTTGAAACTACCTCTAACCTATCATAATGGCTTATAATTAGGTTATGCTTGACTGGATGATAGTTATCAATCCCACAAGGTGATTCATCAATGTCATAATGTTGTTCTACACTCACTAGAGTCTTCTACTTGCAAGATAAGTAGACCTATTCTTTTTGTTCTTTATCTTTATACTCATATTCATTTATTGAATGATAAAATAGATGAAATAGGATTCCAACTCATCTAATAATACTTATATAATTTTTATATTAAATCCTATGCATTGGAATTGAGGTCTTTCAATTGTTCTTCACTTGCAAACACATTAGCCTTCCATGACTGGGCTAGTTGAACTACTTCATAGACTAGATGTTTAGGATGAGATGGTAGAACTATTTATAGGCACATTCATGAATATTTTTTATATTATAGAGTTATAATGAGCCTTCAAATACCTCTCCCATAATTTTGAACTCCTGATTAGGCCCTTAAACACATATTATACCCAAAATATTGAAAACTTGCCTTTTCAAGAAGTGGCTGTATAATTTTTGTACCATCAAGTGCCATAAGCATGAGCCCCTCTAAGTTAGAAATATAATCCAAATATTATATAATCAATTATTGACCATTTTAATGCATTTTTAATTAAATCTCTTAAGTCAAGACACTATTAGGGCTTAAGGGAGGTTTATAAGTGTTTGGGGGTCTTAGGGATGGTTCATAGAGACCAGAGCTTGGTTATTTAAACTAATTACACCAAATTCAATCCAATAGACCCCCCACCATTCCTAAAGTGTTGGGATACCCATGCATAGTATTCAATCTATGATAAGCATTTGAATATTCTCTTTATGTGAAGAACATGTCTTTTGAATAACTTTTATGTGTTTACAGGTAAAAGGGTCCACTATAATGGCTTTTCCTGGGATATAAATTAGCCAAAGGGATTTTAAACACTATGTTGGACTTCTTGAAGAAGTTTATAAGCATTATTACTTCCCAAATTTCTCTCTACTTCATTTTTTAATGACACATTGATAGTGGAAGCTATGTATTGATCTATCTATAGACACGAGTCATGAATTTTGGCTTAAACCCTATGTTTTCAAGGCATTTTTACATCAGACTCAACCTAAAAATTACTCTAGGGAAATCGAAAGGTAGAAACACTAACTTGATCAAGAATTTTCATGCCTTTTAAGTGCATATATCCATGAATTCCAACACTTGAACCTTTCTACTTGTTGAACTAGTCATGAAGGTCATCTTGATGACTATTAGAGGGATTGATCAAATGATCTAAGGATCATTCTCCCTTTCTAAATTCATTTTTCACATAAACACTCTCCATTTCCTTACTCTTAAGCTCAAACTAACACTTATAGGCTTGTTTTTTACTATTTGACTCCTTCACGTGCCAACTAGTGAGTCATTATGATGATCAGAGGACCTTATGAGACCTTAAAGGTCATTTCATGGCCAAACTACCTCATTTGTATGGGTTTTGAGGCTAAACTCCACCATTGGGTCACTTTCAAGATTTGTTTAGGGTTTGAGATAACCACCATATTAATTATGGTTCATAGCGTACATACATCCAAACTAGAAACAAATACTATGAATCTAGATTGCACTGACCTCCTCATCTTCCATGAATGGCTTAGGTTCCCATGCAAAAGATGTGTAGAGATATGAATGTTGGAAGATGACATTAGGGTTGTTTTTAGACAATTCTAAGTTATTATTTTATTAAGGTTCATTCATAAATTTTATCCCCCAAATACCAACCAATTCATGAATATTTGGTCCATAGGGAGACTTAAACTTCCCTAAGAGCTTTGGACTTGAGCATGTATGTGGTGGAGTGGGTGAGCATTTGAAGGTGAGCTTCAAATTAACTATGTATAGGCTAACTAGATCAAGCAGGGTTTGAAGACATCTTGATCAAATTTCTCACCTATTTGCACTTGTAACCTCCTTAACAGGTCTTAAACACCTTCATATAGCTCACATTGACCATTAAACTTGTTATAAGAGTTTGAAGGAGCCTTAAGATGGCATTAGGGTCTACGAGCAAGCTTGTGTGATTGTTTACATTGGCCTATCTCCAATGAATTTGGATGCATCTTTTAATTCTATACCTTTTATAAAATTTATAAGGACCCTTATCACCATGTTTAATTGAAACAAAACCTCTTATAGATCCCAAACTATTTATAGACGCTACATGGCATGAATTGACCTTCCAACCCACATAACAACTATCATAGATAGGGCTTATTTTGAGATAAAACAATGGGTATACCCACTATTTTTATAGCCAAAAAATAGGCATGGGTACCTTTAATGGGTCATTATTACCATTAATACTAATTTTGAGGTCTTTAACATGCCTATAAAGGCCTCAAACTACCATTTTGGCTTAGACTGGTAGTAATCTAGTTATTGACTGTGTGTTTGGACATGAACACTCTGAGTATGGCCTTTATCATTATTTTATGAATGGTTTGTGATCATGGAGTGTCCATAATATGCTTCAAGTCTAGTATCATGCTCATATTATGATTTTTCAATGTTTCTTTTTTTGCATACACTACCTCTACTCAGGTTTACAACTCATTTCTAAGTATGCCTATTTATTTCAAGCCTATATAGGTGTTCCTTTGCCTTCTTGGATGTGATACCCATCATGCTTGCATCCTTTTTAAATATGAAACCTAATCATCTTTTCATGAATTATTCCCTTCTACTATAATCAAATTTAGGTTCCTCATATGCATTAATCTACTATAGGTGTATGCTCATACATGCTAACTTTGTGGAGGGTCTTAGTGTCATGTTTATATGAGGTAAGATTGATAAATAGCAGCTCAAACCCTAGTATCACCTTAATATTTCCACTCATCCCTTGGAATGAATATATTATTGTGTTCACATCAATCTCCTTGACTTAAATGGTATACATAGTAATTTTTGGAGACCCTATTATAGTAGGCCTAAAAGGATTGGCTATAGGTGGTCATTGGCCATCTCAGTTCACATATGACCATGTATGACCAAAAACTAATGATCTCATTACTCTTGAGGGTTATAATTGGGTACAAATGTCTATTGACATGATCTAGACTTAGAAGTAAGGGTGGAGAATTTAATGAAGATGATTGTGGGGGGAAAGAGGGTGAAACATGGATAAGAGGGTTGGAGTACAAGGTGAATGGTAATGGAAAACCATGTGAAAATACAAGGATATAAAAATGGTGTGAAATGGAAAATAATAACCTTTATAAAACCATCCACATGAACCTTGAAAACCTTTACACATATACCTAAGTAAATATGGCAATTTGGAGGTAGAAATGAGGCATATATAGCCAAAAGATGGAAGCTAGGAATCTCCAAGGAACATTAAAATTTGTAAAAGACCTTAAACTTTGATAAAAGTGACTATGTGGGTTTGTAGATAATGAATATGGTTTCTAATCCTATGGGGCCACCATGGGGGATTGGAAAAGTTACTCATAATGTAATGGTGATGCTCTATTATCACTTCAACACCCCTTTTTCCATGTTTTGAATTACATTTGAAGCTCTATATATGTCACTAAGCCATACACAGTACTCACTAAATAGTGGCCTTCAAGTATGCATAAGCTATTTTCTTCTTGAGATATTCTGAGATAAAAAGAGGGCATTGGACCTCCAACTTGAGTAAGAAGGCATGTTGAAACATGAAACACTTTTAAAAACCTTTCAACCTAGCCCACAACTTCTAATGAAGACATTAAACCTCTATCCATTACATAGACCTTCTTATATATCACACAAAGGATCTAGTCTTAAAGGCTTGATAGTCATGATATCACACATGTTATTTAATTAATGAAAATTCTATGTTATGATCCTTTAATACCTATGGAAACAACATCCATCACTGGTTTAAGTAAACAAGTCAAAAATCCCTAAAAGCCATTCAGTCTAACTTGGCCTATGCATATAATAATGGAATACAAATTCCTTAAATTATTAAGGAATGTCCATAAAGTTCATGATACAAATCCCAAAACAAATTCCCATGGGTGGAAACTACCTAAGTGTAATTTTTTTGGTTATAAGTTTGGGCCCCCATTATCTCTCCTATATATGGTACAAGCATAAAATTGAGGAGATCTTTGAGTCTGCCAATGAGCTCAAGGGATATATGGGATAATTTTTAGCTTCCAAGGCATTTCCAAACACTACTTTCCTCTCTACTTGTCATTTCTAACCTCCCTTTGCAAAACCATGACTCCACCTAAGCTAGACCATATTGTACGAATTTGTACTACTTAAAAAATATCTAAAACCTACCATTTTCTCTATAATTCTCCTTATTTAAGACCTAAATACATTATTATTAGGTTTTTTGGAGGGAAAATATGGGTCATGTGACACTTTTAACCTAATGGTATGAATGGAGGGAGTTGAAAAGTCACTATTAGTATGTGTGGGGCCCATTAGGGGGGATTTGGGTGTTGACCATGATGGTAATGGATTCAATGAGGTTTGAAAAAAAATATTAATTGATTAATGAAATTTATGAGGTATATTAAAGGAATGTGGGGTGACTTGGTTGTATATCAAGGCTAGATTAAGTCTCATTATGACCAAAAATATTGACTTTGGCACACATATATGACCTTAAAAGGTATATCAACTGAATTGTCATGTCAATATCATATGAAAATAATTTTATGACCTATGAGGACCTCAATTTAATATTAAGACACTTTACATGATATTATTGAAAATTTGAAAGTGAACATACCTCATGTTATTAGATAGAACCAATGTGTTTATGATCATTTATTAAACTGTCTCCTTAGTTCACCTTCACCATTGCATTTTTTAGCTATTAGGACTCCATAAAAGTGATTAAATATCATCTAAACATGTTTTATAATCATGATAATACTTGATTCAAATTAGAAATAATATATGAAGACTGACAAAGCCAAGCTATAACATGACAGGACAATGGACTATTTGAACAACCCTCCAAACTCACAAAGAAAAGATTCAATAATGAGATTAATGATAGATCAGGACTACTAGGTTGACCCATTTCTAGGTATGGGACTAGAAAGTGACCAACATTTTTGGTGACTCAGTTGGCTTGACTAGCCTTCTAGTCAAGGAACTCAGGAAAATTTGAACCTAGTCTTGATGGCTTTACCAAATGGGACATGAATGTACATGGATTCTACCTTATACCTTACATACATTGAAATAATGATACAAAAAAAAATCAACAAAGGAGGAAAGAGACATAATTAACAACAACAAGACCAAGAAATAACACTAAACATGTATAAAAGCACGTAGAGGGAAATGACAAACTCTAACTACTATGTTCAAGAGTAACATGAAGGAAAATAATATAAAAATTTGAAGAACATCCCATTGATATGGATAGAGAGTTCCTCACCATTAAATATATAAATTTGAAAGGAATTACTTTCCTTGCATTTGGTGATGATGTAAGGTCCACTCCAAAGGCTATCAAACTTGGACTGTTTTCCTAGCTTTTCACAATTCTCATCCCATTTGAGGACTACATCTCCTTGTTGGAATGTCATAAATAAAGACCTTTTTCCAAATGATTTCTTGAATTTATGTTTATTATACCACATGGTATGAATGGAACTATCCCTTGTATCCTCTAACTATCTCATCTCCTTTATCCTCACTTGCATTGCATCATCCTCCAAGAGCTCTAGTTGATGAGCAAGATCTAAGCCACGTAGTTCAAAGGAAATATGTAGTCTTTCCTCTCTACCATAGACAAGGATGTATGGATAATGTATAGTAGACATATTAGGTGTAACTTTTTCTTCTCATAAGGTAGTTCTCAACCTTATATGTCACTCTCTCTTACTATCATCCATGGTTCTCTTGATGATCCTTATCAATTTCTTATTTGTGGACTCTGCTAGTATATTGATCTATAGGTAATAGTTGGAGGATTACTTTAGGTATATTTCATGGATAAGGGTGCACTCAATGCCTTATTACTATTGAAGGCTAAGGCATTATCAGAGATGATTTTTTAAGGTACACCAAATCTTGTCAAAAGTTTATCATAGAACTCCAAGACTGAGTTCTCATTAACCTCCTTAAGTATAGCTAACTCCACCCACATTGTAAAGACGTAAGTTGTAGTTTTTACCCACTTATGTCTAGTAATATAAGGGGGATGTATCATGAAATCTAATCCTAACTACATGAAGGGTTTTTTAACTTAGATTGGTTGCAAGAGAAGGACAACAAACTTTTGTTTGCTAGTCAACAAGGCACACTTTGTGCCCCTTCTAACCCAAGTATGTGAATATATAAATAATTTAGGACAAATGTATCCATTTATAATGATTTTACAGGTTGTGGTATTGGAAAAAAATTTCCCACTAGTAGATCCATCATGAAATTGCTCAAGTAACTTATCAACTTGGCTTATTTCAACACATCTCAAAATCATGCCTTCTACATATTTCTTAAAGAGAACTCCATCTATCAATAATTAGGTTATGGTATATAGTCTAAATTTCCTTATTTTTGTCCTATCCAAGGCCATATGACATTGGCCTCTTTTAAGCAATTTAACCACGTCATTGCTCTAGTTGAGAGGAATGGTATTTGTAGATGCATGTTAACAGTCATGGACTACCAAGACTATATCTTTATCTTCCTTCACTTATGTTGAAATATGCTCGCATAGACCTATGTCTTTGATTAGATTGGTCACTCTCACATAAATGTCATATTCCATGCACTTTTTGACCCACCCAAATCTCTTCTCACTCAAACTCTATTGATTATAAACTCTTTGATGCTTGGATGCACTACCATAAATATGACGTTGTTGTTAGACACCATGTGCCTAAACTTATTCAATCCTATCATGATATTAAGTACATGATTATACATAAAGGTATATCTTTCCTCATATCCTTCCAAATCCTAACTAAATAAGTTAATTAGTTTTTCTAGGCCTTCATCATTATGTTGCATAAGCATAACATAAATTGCATCTGATGTGAAGAATGCATATAAGAAAAATTATTTAGTAAAGTTAGTGTTAAGGAGTGTGGGAGCTTGAGAGATGGAATCAAAGATATTTTTCCCTTCCTTTCTCCATGTTAACTCTTTATGCTTCTTTAGGATGTGAGTAAGAGGCTTGACTAATTCTACAAAACCTAGAATAAACCTCCTTATAAAGTTGATCTTCCTTAAGAAGCTTTATAAATATTTCTTGTGCTTGGGTAGGGGTAAGGCCAAGATTGATTGAACCCTATCAGGTTCTATAGAGATACCATCCTTTGACATGACATGCCCCAACAATCTACCCTCATGAATATCAAATTTGCATCTCTTGAGATTCAAGGACACTCCAAACTACCTACACCTATCAAATACAAAATTTAAATGTGCCATGTGATCTATCAAATACTTTGAGAACATAATTATGTCATAAATAAATATTACCACCATTTCATTAATTATCCATTTAAATGCAACATCCATTTCCATTTTTAAATTTTCCCTTACATTAGATAGTACAAAGGGCATTTTCATATATGCATAGGTTCCCCACTTTGTAGTGAAGGTAGTCTTATGTCTATCTTCTTCCTTAACTAAGATAAGATTGTATCTAGAGTAACCATAAATAAAATAAAACCTCTGAGAGCCTAAAAAATTCTAAAATATCTGATCCATGGAGGGTAGTGGATAGTGGTCTCTCAAAGACACCTTATTAAGGTCTCTAAAATCAACACATGGGCATATCTCTCCATTATTCTTCCTCACATGCACAAGGTTTGATACCCATGAGGAATGCTTAATGGGTAATATGATCTTAGATTCAATCAATTTACACAACTCTCTTCTCATGAGCTCTTCTACCTTAGGGTTAATTGGTCTTTGCTTTTGCCTTATCAATTTTGCATTGTTCTCCAACTCTATGGTGTGTGACGATAGCTTGGGGTCAAATAATTTAAATTAATGGTATTCCCATGTAAACACATCAATATACTCATTACACAAGGCTATGAAGGTATCTATCTCTTCTATTGTGTTCACTTTTCCCAACTTAAGTAATTTATCCTTAAAGATGACTATCTTCTCATAATGTTCCTCTTTAGTTGAGATGCTCACCTTATCCTTACTCATCTAATAATATTAATTGAATTTGATTTCTAATTTCAATAATCCCTTGGGAAATTTATTAGTCCTTAGATGCACTATTTGATCACCAAGTTGATGTCGTAACTTACCTTGATTCTTATGATAGAATTTTGCCTCATGCATGAGAAAGCAAGCAATCTGATCATCATTGTCAAAGACATGCCAACTCACCTCATTGTTAGGTATAGATGGCTTGCATAAAACCTTGATTTGTGATTTTCCTTGAGTTCCCTTGACTCTATCAGCAGTGTCATATTGGGAACCAATAGCTACAAGTCTATATGCATGGTTATTAGAATCCCTTAGTATAAAATGGATTTTAAATGCTAAGAAGTCCTCTAATATCTCCCATAATCAATAATTTTAGGCCTTTAAAACATGATTCTTGACTACACTAATACCCCTCACTTGTTGTACCACTATCTCACTATCACCTTTCACTTTCAAAAGTTTGATGCCTTTCCTCACCTCTTATAGCCAATGTATGGGGGCTTCATATTTTGATGTGTTTGAAGTAAAACTAAATTGGAACCTCAATTTTAAGTATTAATTTTCATTTGAAGAAAAAATAAGCATTAATCTAGCCCCACTCCCATTATTTGACCTTGATCCATCAAATAACAAAGTCTATATGTCATCATGTTCTTCAGTTGGTCTTGTGAGACTAGATACAATAGGTCCTTCATGCATGCAATATACACCTAGGCCTACCTCCTCAATGGTTTTATAGGGGTAAAAACCATGGTTTTTAATTTCCCATTCATCAAAGAGCATATCCGAGATGCCTTCAAGATGATTCTTGGGTTCTTGCTCATTGATATTCTCATCCTCCTCTAGTATAGTGTAATTTACATTAGATAGGTTAGACATATAGGGTTCCAAGTGGAACCTAGAAATATGTTCAAACCTAATAGTGATCCTTATCCCATATCTAGTCCTAAATAACATGTATGACCAGTCAAATGAAAGGCATCCCTCAATATTTGTAGTAAAATCACTATATAGGGATAGGTCAAAGTATGGAGGTAGATCAATAATATGACATCTTGTGAGATAGTACAATTAGGGTAGGATACTAACATAATTTCAATATCCTTTAATACACATATTATTTTTATGGGAGATCTATATAATTTTAAGAATCCTTTCTCATTAGGTTCATATTTGATCTCTGGTTTATCAGTTATGTCTTTTGGCATGACTGAGGTAGAGGAACCACTATCTATCATGCAATTATGGACAAGACAATCTCCTAGTATGACTGATAAGTATAATGAAGGTGGATTAACTAATTTTAGATCTTGTACTTCACTAGGCTGACTATCATTAGCATAAACTATATTTACCCTATCAACTTTCTTGTTCATGAGAGATAGTTTGGATAGCTCTTGTTGCAAGAGATCTTTCTACCCTAGAATGAGTAGATAATCCCACATAGTAATTCTAAGATTGGTTATTATATTGTATTCCATAATTTTTAAGGGAGAATTGGCACTCTTGAGGTACAACTTAGAAGTGGAGGCATCACTTGTGACTTGAGTGACTTGTGTAATGAGTGGACTCTTCTACTGCTACCCATGTATTTAAGATGTTTGTTGGGTTGGAGTGGTTTTTTTATTGCACTTTGAGTGGTAGTATATTGAGTGACTTGAGGATGTGTTGGAGTGGTTTTATATTACCCCAAGTTGTCATAAATCATCCTCCTCTTAGCCCTTGTGTGGGATATAAATGAATCATCTAGACTTAGTATATTCTGCCCCAAGTTTGTTGCCACTTGCTCAAAAGTGTGCTCACCTTCTTAGAAGTTTAAAAAGGTGGTTTCCATAGGTGTTTTACTCACACTACCTCCTTGTCAGCTTGGAAATTTTATTGGTGTCATGACAAGAATATGACTATGAGGCATTAGAGGACCTTGTTTTAGAGGAGGCATGGTGTCATGAACTTGAAATGTACGACCCTATTACATACAATAATTATGATATGTTTCCCCACTTGTAGACATAACCATCTCATATGATTTCCCACATGGAGCAAATCATTGACCTTATTGTGCAAGGTTATTTTGTGTTGGCACCAATGCTCTTAAACTTCTTACACCATTGGGTTTATAGCTACTATAAGGTTTGGCCTGAGTGATCTATCCTTGGCCTTATTGGTTGGGTGGATAAGAGGGTCTATTATAAGGATAAGATGGGTATGGATCCTGATAGTGGGGTGGAAAGGGTCTATAAGAATTATGGTGCTACCTCTCTAAGGCTACCAATTTATTGTTTTGGGCTTTAAGTAACCCCTCAATCTTACCAAGTCTATCTACTTGGCTTCCACCAGATTAGTCTTGATTATTTAGAGTTGGAAATGGAGTAATGGTGGGGGTAGTAGGTTAGAACTTAGGAAATAAGGTCATGAGGGGTCTAGGAGTAAATTTCCTAGTTATATAAAGCAATTTTATGCTCTTATGGATATTTCATATGCCTCTGGCAATGTGATCCCACTCATAGACTGTATCATTATAACAACATCAGAATTCAAGGCCCTTAGGTAGTATATAAAGGCATAATTGGATGCAGGCTTGATAATGATAGGGATCCTATCCCAAGTCTTTTGAAATATATAGTTAAAATCAACAATATATTCTTGGGTTTCCCTCTTATTTAAGGTGAGTTAAAGGAATTTGCCTCTCAAGGAAGTTTCTAAGATTCTCATAGCTACATTTTCTTGGGTGATGTTGTGTAATAAACATAGGTTTGTTATATCAGATATATGTTCTAAAGGAGTGGTGAAGTTTTCCCTTGTTAAGTATCATAAAATTTTCAAGGTAGTAGCTAGGATATCATCAAATTAGTTGAGGTTTAAAATGCTCCCACCATTAAAGGGTGCAGATGCTTACATTCTAGGCCTTGCCATTGAAATTAGGGGACTTGCAACAAGCTATGTATGGATAAAATTGGTATAATTGGGAGACTTGGGAGAACTGAGGTGTATGGGATTTGGGTTAAATCTAGGAACCTTTTTTCTCCTTATAATTTCTAAATATAGTTAAATAAATTCAATCTACTTACCTTTTGAAGCTGACCTAGTGGACATATTTTACATAAAACTACATTCCAATATACCACTAATTATCCTTAGCCTTCTAGATGTCTTCCAACCTTACCAAACTTTTTAAAATAGGTCTCCAAGTCACTTGATAGCTGGTCTTGTTGGCCATTTTTGTCCTACAATAGAACTTTCAATTACTAAGCAATGTTCTTGATTTAGAGAAGGGTCCAATGATAAAAGAGGAAGATCATGCAAAGTGTAAATCTTTTAAAACACTTTAATCTTGCTTAAAGTATATTTTTATAATATCATAAGGAGTTGGTATAGAGTTTTAGAAGCCCTATAAAATGTTAAGAGTGCATGTAATAAGTGTGGAAATGCAAGGGATCCATCTAGTTCTTCATTATGTTCATCTAGGCATCTTGGGTCTAGTGGCATAATTTTTGAGTAGGCACTTTGCTAACATCACCATTACCATGTGTGGATGAGTTAGGGAAAATTGGTTATATGGGTTTATTCAAATTTGTGCCAATTTTATATGTACCAAGTCCTAGATCCTTTTCCAAAGTACACCAAAAATTATGGAGATCTAAAGTTGGCCTCTCAACTAAATTTTGTTATTTTTCCATACTTAGCCATTTTCAAGGAAGTTCAAACAAAGCCAAGTGAGAATCTTGATAAGGCCATATATTACACGTACATTAGTTGTAGGGGAAAATAGTCATATGGGTTTATTCACATTTGTGTTGAGAATGTTCACACTAAGTTCCAAATCCTCTATCAAATCACGATAAGAGTTATGCATGTACAAAGTTATCTCCTTAGTTAGATTTCACTAAGTTTCCCATACTTAGCCAAATGAGCTCGAATGTCACTAGGACATCATGCAAGAGAAAATGGACCAGTCAATTTATGTTTTTAATATATTCACTTAGAAAGCTCCTGTGAATAGTGGATCAAATGGGTTTATTACTTTTGGCCTTAAGGACATCTCTTGAAAATTTGGTGCCTCCATGAATTTTGCACTTCAAGTTATAGGCCTTCACAGTTAGACCTACAACAGAAGACATTCATGCTAACATAAAAATAAATATTGGGAAAAAATATTTTAGATATTAAAATTAATGATCTAAAAAACATCAAATATAGTCTATAGGACATCATTGATGGTCTACAAGATGTTATAACAAATATCAAATAAAAATGATGCAATCTTAATTTTGACAATTTATAAAATGTCATATACACCCATATGGATGTCAAATGATGTTCATATGAATGTTAATTTTAATCATGGTAAAGATATATTGGGTGTCAAATAGTGGGTCCCAATTAGATCTAAGGGCTTGTATTTAATTACTCACCAAGATCAGATGGTGACTATAAGTCAAAGAGGTCAACAAATCTAAGGAGCTAATGAGTTAAGGACAAGTGGCACAAGCACATTTAGTTGGTAGAATATTGATGGCTTATGGGAATTTTTGCATAGGTAGATCAATAGAGTAAATAATAGTTATAAAATTCAAGGGTCTAAATCAACATTTTACAACCAATGAGTAGGATCAAGTCCTAAGACATTTTGATGAAGGTCAACACATCAGTATTAGACCTAAACAAAGCTAATATAAAGGAACTGAGCCCAAATGTGATCTAGGATAGATCTAGGTCAAGTTGGGATGAATGCTTCAAGACCAAACATCATCATTGAAGCTTTATATTAGTGAAATAGATATTTTGGGTATAATACAAAGGATGAATATAGACTAATGTTTGTGAAGCAAGGTCAAGTAGTTTACAATTTTTCATAATATTATAACTATGTGAAAACTAATGGTCTAAGATTGGTTTTATATCTATGAAATGGACCCAAGTTTGAGTTAGAACTATTAAATACATAAATATGATCATGGATAAGCATCTTGCCTATTGGTAGGATCATATTTTCAATAAAATAGGTATATCTAGCCATTGAAAATAGACCAAGCAAGACTCTATCATTTCCAAGGCATAAAGGATTGATCCTCATCAATAGATCAGGTAAAGGTGGCATGGATTCCTAAGATAAATACATGGTGGTTAAATAAGGATCATAGAGTATTAAATTCTTTTTTAAAGCCTTTAAAATTGTGCCTTTTTTATAAGATCATGACTCGGCATCTTTGAGAATGCTAATCCATCAAAAGCAGTTGGACCTCATTCAATTTTTTATATGTTCTTATTTACTTCTCTCTCTCATCCCATTTTTATATAAATATAGGATTTTAAGCCTTGAAAATAGCTTAGAAAGCCCCTTCTTGGGAATGACTAGACTCTGCCTAGATTTGATCTTTGTAACTTCTTGAGATAATAAAGGACTCCTTTTAGATCTTATTATTCTGGTATAGTATGTCAATATCAAATTTATTTGCATATGTGGTATAAATATCTCCCTTTTCAAATCTTGAACTCACATAGCTACTATATTATATATATATATATATATATATATATATATATATATATATATTAGGTCATGTTTAGTGTTAAATGTCATTTGATTAAAGCTAGCAAGTGGATACATTAACTGGTTAATGCCTTGAGTTAGGTCTCTCCATCACTTCCCTTAGGTTTTAATCATTTGGTAAACCTTTTCATGAAATAATAATGCATAAATAGCCATTTGGAGTTGTATATTTGATCTCATTAGTATTTTTTAGAAGTTCAGATAGAGTGGATGAATAATCACATCACTGGTGCATCACCTCCTTTACATGTTTTCATTCTTTGTTAACCATTTCTCTCTCCCTTTTCCTAGTCAATTTTAGTTTAGATGATATAACTAGTAGGAATTCAGCCATCTCTAGATGTCTAACCTTGTCATAGGTGACCCACATCTTAGGGCCAGTCCCATATTGGACTAGATTTGAACATAGGACCTAAACAATCCCCTTCTCATCTAGGGTGAAAATATAGAACACCAATAGTTTTGGCATGCCCAATGGGACAAATTGGAGCTTATCTTGGTGTAATTATAGTTGTAGTAGTGTTTTTCATGAAGAATTTGGTGGTTCCAAGCTCAAGCAATTGCTTCTAATAGTCTAGGTAGTTTTTAAGTAAGTTCATTTTCATTGCACTATCCTTATGTTACTTTCATGGCTATGTATGAAATAAATCCCTATGCAATACCTCTTTATCAGCCCTATAATTGACCATACTAGCCTTTTAATGATCCATATAAGCCATGTTATGAGTATAATCAGCCTTACCAAGAGTTTTATCATTACCATGATGAGCCTTACCAAGTTTCCCATGATCCTTATTATCAAGAGCATAACTCTTACCTTTTTTATGAATTGTATTAGTCTCAAGACTATATTTTTCCTTTCCCATATGGATATGATGTTACACATGAGCATCATTGTCTCCAAGAAAATATGGATGAGATAAAGCTCAAACTTATAGTATATGTAATAAAAGAATGTTCAGATTCCCAATATGAAAAAGTGAATGAATGGTTAAAAAATGTATCTAATGATATAAGAGAGAGGCATGAGTTTTGGAAATTCGTATTATATAAAATATAGGGTTCTGAGAGGTAGTAAATTGAGTTGAATTAGTTATCTCAAGGACTCCTTTGTATTCTTTACCAATCTTCTTGTGTTCCTTATTCTCATAAAATTCTTAACCATGTTCAATGTGAACCAATGGAGATTCCTAGTTGGAGTCAAGAACCTATTCAAGAAGATATTCATATGCCAATTCAAGAGGCTAAACCTTCCTATAGTCCCCTTTCTTCATCACTTACCCCTCAAGCTCAAGTTGTCCATGAGGATAAAAAAGTTTCAAACCTTGATGAAGTAATAAACAAGTAAAAAGAGTAGAATGTAGAAGTTGTCAAAAGTTTCTCTTTCCCTCCTCTTCAAGATTCCCTACATGATTCCATTTCCCTCAATATTACAAAATATGATCCTGACCAACCTCCCATGATTCATACTCCCTATCAAGAAAATGAATTTCATCACCCTCCTACCATCTCCCTTCTTCAAGAGGAGCCTGATCTATGGGAAATAGAGGAAGAGATTACAGCTATATGTCCAATTCCTGGATAATGTGAAGAAGATGCTTCAAGTGTGTATGAAGAATAAGTTCTCATTGATGCTTCACTTGAGGTTTTCATTAAAAATGACTTTGTGGTTGATATTGAAGAAGTTATCTGAGGTATGTAGGAGAAAAATAGTCTTGATGTGGAAGAAATCCATAAGGAATTGATACAATATGATGTCACAAATAAGGTTGCGATATCTCCACCTAAGAAAGATAAAGATACATTTTAAAATGATCTTATTTAGATTGATCAAAGTAAAGAACAAAAAGATTATTGGCAACTATATCTTGAATCCCTACAAGAGATTGAAAAGCTTTGAAAGGATATGTTCCCATTGAAGATCATGATATTCAAAAATTTGATCAAGAGATACATATTCAAGGTCATGATATAGATTGGGTTGATTATTCATAGTTCCTTAAAGATATGGATGAACTTACAGTAGTTGATAATAAGGATAAGGTCATTCAAAGACAAGGCATATATGATATATCATTTGAAAAGGTTGTAGTTAACAAGCAACATAAAAAGGATCCTAAAGTGCAAGATGAGTTTGTATTTATTGGTGAATATTTTAATATTGATGTTTATTTTTTGGAGATGTTAAGATAAGTAATTGGAAAAAAAAATGCCTCTTCAAAGATCATGCTCAATAAACCCCCTACTTTACAACTTGTACCATATTGTATAATGAGGATGTTCATTAATTTCCCTTTTGATCCAGGTGGATCATATTTTTTCATGGTTAATTAGGTTAGTTTATTTATATTTGGTCCTAGATACATGATTTATTCTCACATTTACTTTGTTAGGATAGTTTCCCTATTTTCTTTTATTTCTTTCCCTATTTGGTGGAGTCTATTGCCTTTACAAATCAAGAGGTTTTCTGTAGTCATGAAATAGATGTGTTATCTATTATAATTCAAAGGTCATGTATATGGTCTAATTTTGAGCATATAATTCATGTTGCCAAATAAATTTATTAAATTTTTTGATCATTTTTGGCCTACATATATCACTTTTAAGGACTAAGTAATGTTTGTGATTGAGAGAAGGATTCAATGATAAAGGAAGAATATCATGTAGAGTTCAAATATTTTAAAATAATTTAAGATTTATTAAAGTGTATTTTGTCAATATCACAAGGATTATGTATATATTTTTAGATGTAGACACCTAAAACTGGCCACTGATAACCTCTAATTAGGGTTTTGACCAATTTCTACCCAAAATGCACAATTTGGCCTAAAAACACTAAAACATGCTAAATGATGTGAAAATGACATATTAAAATTCCAATTTTTACTAGGGTATCCCTAAATAGGGTAATGAAATTTATGGGATAGCTAACTTTGATTAGTTCATTTCGAGTCAAAATGCCAATTTTTCACCCAGATGCTCTGGACTGCTCTTTCCTATCAAATCTTTTGCACAAGACTCATGCCTTTGTTATTTATTATTTGAAACATCATAAATGGGAATACGCATCCAATTCATCTAATGTGGGCTTCCAATTCCAATCCAATCAAATTTAGGAACAATAACAAGGCATTTTGATCAATTTGGGTAATTTGTGCACAATGTGTTTAATCATGTTTAAGGGCTAATTAATCCAAATTAGGGCCTAATCAATAATTCTATGGAAAATTTTTGAATACTTATTTTTGTAAATTATTATGAAATATATTCATCATCAAGTGACCTCATGTCTTGGGAAGACATCCTTAGGCCATAAATACCACAAATATCAGGATGCATGCCCTCCATGCCTCATCAATGCCTTCTATGATGCTCTCTATGCCTCTTAATTGCCCCTTATTCCAATGCCATGATGAGGATAATTAAAATTTTTAATTACAAAATTAAGTTAATCCTCAACCACACATCTCAATCTTGATATGGATGGTTGAGGTTGATTTTGATCAAATCCAAAAATCTATAAATAAGAGGACTCACAACATCATTTCTAAGCTTAATTTATGCAAAGTTATAATGCAGGATTAGTTCCAAAAGCTTCAAGAAACTATTGTTACCATTCCAAATTGATTCTAATCCAAACCAAGCCACATGCCAAAGGTGCCAAGAGGAGATGAAGGTAGCCACACTCCATTGAAGAAGACCTCTTGAAGCACAAGCCAAGCAAGCCACCATTACAAAGGCATTTAGAGAATCCAAGGAAGGTGAAAGGAATTCTTGTGTTTTAATTCCTTATTTTTTATTTGTGCTTATCATTTTATTTTGTTAACTAAGCCCTCCCTAGTGTCTAGTCCTAGAGATGTTATGCTAGTAGTGTGTTTATTTCATTTTGTTTTCATTTTAGAACTAACACCATACTAACCATCCTCTCTTGAGTCAAATTCATGGATCACATAATGGCATACCTGGTGGGATGAGACACATCCTACACATGAAGGAGATCCTTTTGAAACTTTAAAAAATTAATTTGAGCCTTTAAAACTCTTGCAAATTGATTTTCTAGCTTTATTTTTTCCATTTTTGGTTGCCACAATTTTTACGTAGTAACTGACATTGGCAAAAATACCAACATTGATTACTTGGCTTAATCAACATCGATCAGTAGAACCAACATCGATTAGATCTCAGTTGACCATAGCTAATGTCAGTGGTATTGACTAATGTTGGTCACTATGTTTTTCTAAAAACATAGACTTGAGACCTTTTTCAAAGTTTGTTTTTTCAAACTCAAAAGGGATTCAAAGCTAAAGGACATGTTAACAATTTTATTATTGGACCAAGTGTTATATTTACTAAAAACATGTTTAAATCACTTTTGCATGATTAAAATTGGATTAGGAACTTTATTTTGGTGTATAACAAGGAAGTTTTAGTGTTTTTTGGTGAATGTTTTTGAAAGTTTACAACTAATACCAAGGGGTCAAATAAATAACACCAAACATTTCATTTGGGTTTAAAATTAAACACACTTGTCAATTTTTGTTTGAAATAGTTGTTTAATTAGATTTTGTTTGGCAAAGAGAGGAATGTTGCATGTATGCTCTTCCATTTGTCCCTTATAGGGAACCCCTGGATTCAAAAAACACCATTATTATTTCAAGTATCCTAGTCCAAGGCTTAGAAATAAAGTCATCTAAAGCACTCCCCAAAAACTCATCAAAGTTTGGGTGACCTTGAAAATGACCCTAGAGTCTATCTAATTTCATGTTTTCTTTATTTTTATGCATCTTGGCTTACGAGAGGGACTTCATCACCTCCCACAAGTTCTTTAGGGAAGCTTTGACCTAGGGTTTCATCTCTTGACATTGACTTCATTTGACTCTTTTAGAGTTATACACAAGATGTAGTGGCACTTTGGATATCAAACTACACTAAGAGAATAATAAGATGTAGTGGTTGCAAAAATGACTAGACCTTTTTACAATAAGCTGAGTGATACAGACCTAAAATCCATGATTTTATTTTACATTTTTTGGTATGAAAGTCATTGTGTAATTGATTCCCCTAGAACATTTGAAACTTGATAGTTTAGTCAACCCCACATGCCATACCCTTGCTAGGATTTGGACGATTATACTTAGTGTATTTTCATCATTTTTGCTTGGTATGTTTTGAGACCAAAAACTTGTTTGTTTGTTCATAAGCTATGTCAAAACAATGCATTTAAGTTGTGAAGGATAGTGTTATCCTGCCCAAATCATGTCAAAACATTTTGAGCCTTTTAAGTCTTTTGAAACATAGCATTGATCACATCATTCAAGTATGCTTACACTGTTAGGCTACTCAATTTGTTTCAAGACTTGCTTACCATTATATAAAAATAATTTGTTTCAAACCATTTCGTATATACCATTTGGACCTATGTCTTGTGTCATCATGATGTCCAATATTGTCTAGCTTGTTTGGTTAAATCCTAGTTTTCAACATTGAGTTTCAATTATCCTTGTTAAGTTTAGATCCAAACATTGATTGATTTATATTTAAGCCTCAATTCATGGGGATGATACACATATATTTCTATTTTGGGTTGCATAACTTCAGTTAATCAATTATCCAAAATTGAAAACTATTAATGGTTTATTTGTTTAAAGCCTATCCTCATCATTATTTGTGTTGTTATTTGGGAGAACACAACTTTTTTCAAAGATATTTTTATCTTATGCCTTATTCCAATTGATCATGTTTATGTTTGATTCCATGTTCTAGGTCTATGTCAAAGCTATTTCCAAACTTGTTAGATTAAATCAAATCACATTAGCCTTTATTTCAAGTCTATATTTTGACATCGTTTGGCCAAAAGTCATAGCATGCTTGTTTCTTTGAGCCTAGATTTTAACTTTGTGTTTGGAAAAAAGGCCTAGCAACTCAACTTTTCCCTTTCCTATTTTATACTTTGTTTAGAACACTTTGACCTAGACGTTTGACATGTCAGTTTTATTTAGATACTTGACCTTTTATGTATATGAAATTTGACATTAGACATTTGATGTTAGGCTATTTTATGACAAGTCTTAGCACAAACCATTTTGGGAGATATAGCTCCACATTCAAACCCCATTAGAGATATATCTCCACCTTTTGACAAATTTAGACCAAGTTGAAACCATTTGCCCTTTAGACATAGTTTTTTTAGAGTTTGTAAAACTCTAAGTCCTTTTATTTTCAAAGCTTTCATCATTTATGCAAATATGTATTGCTACACTTATGGTGAAGTCACTTATAATCTAACTTATGATAGAATGGCCACACAAGATGACTTTTATGGATTTTTTCAAGACCCCAATGACATTAATATGGTTTGTGAGATAGATTTATATCTACCTCATATTAATCATTCATGGCAATAAAGTCATGAAATAACTTACGACCCAACCTGAGACCTTGATTGGTATGAAGAGGATTGTGAAGAGGACATTGAACACCCAACTACAAAAAATTTTGTTTGGGATATGAATCCATACCTTCTTTTAAAAAATTAGTATATGGAACATAGTCGAGAACCAGATTATGATCCAACTCATGACTGGGATGATATGGTTTATGAGGAATACTTAGATGCTTTAACTTATGCAAGAAATCAAGTTTCATGACATCATTTTTATCTCTAATCATAGACTACACCTAACCCTTCTTTATATTATATGAGCTATCAAGCTCCATAATATCCAAGGAATACCATTACCATTCCTAGACCTAGTCCTTTGGTTTGTGCGAGCAATCAAGCTCCACAATGCCCCTTCATCATTATAAGACCTAGTCTTTTGGATTGTGTGAGAAATCAAGCCCTACACCACCCTATTGTTACCATTTTATAACTTTATCCTTTGGCTCATGGAAGCAATCATGTTCCCTAAGGCCCTACCATTATCTAATCACAAGTCATTCCTCATCTAGTACCAATCCCAACCAAACCTCAACCGATTTAATCCTTTAAAGACCAAGCTATGTTCAAAAATGCTATCTTCCAACTCATTAGAAACTAAGGCCAATAAATCCAACCAATCCAAGATGTTTTTTTTAAACTAACCATTTGTGATAAGTCAGCCTGTGATAAATTGTCTATTAATCCTATAATAGTTTCAAGGAGTCTCACACTAATGATCCAATCTTTGTTGAGTCACTTCTTAATTATTATAACCACCTTTGGGAAAATTATTAACTCAACCATATGCCTATTTTTCAAGATCCTCCTATTGATAAAATAATCTCTAAGGAGTTGTCGCTTGACCTATTTCCCATCCTAGAGGAGTCTCACATTGACAAACCAATTTTTGTGGAGCCCATTATGCCATCATAGGTTGTTACTTATCCAATATCAAATGTTAAACAATACATCATTGTAATAGTGTACCCTTCAGATGAAGAATTAGAATTAGAATAAGGTTCTATTCTTGAACTGACATCATATTTAGCATCAAAATTAGAATCAACATCAGATTTAGAGTCTTTTAAGTTAGAATAAAATTCAAAAGAAGAATATGTTTGTGGCTATTATAACACTAGTTACACATGCCTCATAGATCAACTTGAATACATTTGTGATCCTTCTATAATTTTTGAGGATGAGTACCTCAACTTCAACATAAGTTATCCTAGTATCTTCTATAAAGATTATGTAGCCTCTCCCCATTCCATTACCATTCCATAGACCATTTCCTTCAATAAAAATAGCCATATTATTGACATTCCATCTCCCATAAGTGTTGATTAGGACTGATAGAATCACACTTTGTTGAACTGCATCCATTGTGACATAGTGATTAAAGAAGAGTAAGGAGACAAAGACCACATTCATGTAGCAGAAGAGCACTATGACACCTTTTTAGTGGTGCTAGGGGATAAGAAAATATCAAACTTAACCTCTTTTAGTGACACTTTTTTGAAAGCAATAGAACAAAATCAAATTCAAAAGTCAATGTTCATTAGTGAAACCTTATTAGAGGTACTACAGGACAATCAAGACAACTTCATTGGTGAAAACCTTTTTGAGGCACTAATAGCTGAGCACAAAAGTTCTTCACTACTTGATGAAGACAAAATCAAAGATCAAATAAAAATATCTTCTAATCTACAACCTAATTAGATGGTAGCTACTCTAAAGATCAAACAATATAAAAACTTGGTGGTCCTATCGAGATAACAAGTCTTCGGCCCCACCAAAACCAAAATTATGTCGAATTTAGCATCAAAAACATTATGTGTGACTGAACATCTTGATCTTCATTTGTCTCCCTACCATTCCACATTCCATTATCATCTTCCATTCTATTTCATAATCAAACCTACCATCCATTATTTTTCCTTATTTACCATCCATGGTTTCACTTTCCTTTGTAGAGGCTAGAAGGATACCTTGTCTCAACATTTGAAGGAATTAGAATCGATGACTAATGAATATCACAAAAGTATTCTTAGGAACCAAATATGTAGGCTATTCTTGATAGAGTATTATTTTGATGAGGTTGGGCTAGAAATTAACATGATAAAGTATTCTATTTGTATCATTTGTTGATTAGGATGTGCATCTCTCCATTAGCAGGAACAATAGAACCAAAAACCACACCCAAGCCAAAAATATGTACCATACCATTACATTTCCATACCATTACCATTTTTACATATCCATTTGCCATTATCAAAGTACCCAAACATTTAACCCATCACTTGGAGGCTATCCTCTTACCATTTTATTCAATCTATCAAAAACCATCATTATCCTAAGCAAGATCATACCATCCTATCATTCCATTCCTATCTAGACCAAAGCCTATTTTTAGTCATCCTACCCAATCTTGTTTTGATCTTAGTTCATTTTGTTTTTCCTACACTTTTTGTGAGGGGATTTCAATGAAGTTTAAAAAATCAATCTAATCCATGTTTACAATGATAGTCTATGAAAGTAGTGTACTAGTTAATTTGGTAAGATATCTTTCATCTTATATCCATGTTTGTTTATGTGAGCTTGATTATAACCACCTATGAGAAAATTAGTGTTTCAGTAGTCTTGCTACTAATTATAACTACCTATAGGAAAATTAGTATCATTGACCTATGTCATTGTATCCTAGTTATAACTACCTATGGGTAAACTAGGGGCAACACTTGTTTATCATGCATTATCACATCACCTTGCCATTACTATTTTCATTTGACTAGCCATTTGTCAAATTTGAGAACTTGTTAGGGCCAAGTTGTTTTTTTTTCCACATTTTATGTGGATGGAATTACTATGACTTGAGGTCATTTTGGGACTATGTGGGTTATACTCAATTTATATTGAGGTCATCTCAGTCCCCCTTTCCATATGCTCTCACCATTTTGTGAGCAACCTAAGCCAAATGCTCTCACCATTTTGGAAGCAAGTATCTTGTCATTATCTAATGAGTTAAGATACCTCAAAATTACAAAAACATTCATAATATTTTAAAATCCAAAAACATTTGTCCTATTTAAGCCTAGTCAATTATCCTTGATTCACCTTATTGGGGCATTGCCATTGTTAGGATGCTTTCTTTTGATTTTATTTTTAGGCTTTCCATTTTTTGGTTTATTTCAAGTTGTTTGTTTGTTTATTTGTTCGCTCACTTGTTTGTATGCTTTCAACACTATTGCCTCAATTTAATCTATATGTGTTCATTGGGTGATTCCTTGCACACATTATTCTTAAGTCCATCCATATTCATCCATTAACATTATCATCATGGTTTTTATCATTGGTGCATTATTTTTTGAGTGTTTATTGGATTGAGAGTCAGTCCTTATGTATATTTTGGCCAAGTCTTCATGGTGTTTTATCATGAAGCCTACCATCACATGTCATAGAAAAAATTATCTTCAAGAAGGTCTATAATCAATAGAGCCACAAAAGTTTCTCTTTAGTACCTTGGAAAATCCTTCCATCCCACCCTTGATCAAATCAATCCAATTACCATTCTAGTTATATCATTACTAGTCAAGATGTGCATCTCCTCATTGATAGGTATAACTAAATCATTTCTAATGATCAGTCTTATTCATCTACTCATCTATTTCATCACTTTGCACCTAATCATCTTTATCTATATTGTAGGTTATATCCTTGAGTTATGCTTGCTAATTAGCCCTAACTAAGGCACAATCATTTTTAGCCAATCTAGGTCCTCTTAATGATTATAACTGCTTATGGGAAAATCATTATTTTAACTTCTATTCCTGATTATAACCACCTTTAGGAAAATAAGTGTCATTTTTACATCAATGCATGAAGCATTTTCTTATTTGGATTAATTTCAACCATGGGTTAATCCCACCTTTCTTCTTGTTTCTTTTCAAGGGACCATCTATCAAAAAATGTAATGGCTACTCCCTCGATGGGGCATCATCATAGGCTTCCCAAAAACCATTTGGAGCTTTTTTCATCAATCATCATCTTCTTTTTGGCATACATGCCATCTCTTATTCTTTGAGAAGATATTTCTTTACCTATGGTTTGAAATATCTTACCAAATAGGGGCAAACTTTAGACACCTAAAACTTGCCACCAATAACCTTCAATCAAGATTTTGACCAATGTCTACCCAAAATGCACAATTTGATCTAAAAACACTAAAACATGATAAATGATGTGAAACTAACATATTCAAATGTTGATTTTAGCTAGGGTATCCCTAAATGGGGTAATATAATTTATGGGCCAACTAACTTTGATCAGTTCATTTGGAGTCAAAATGCTAATTCTGCACCCATGTGCTCTGGACTGCTCTTTCTTATCAAATATTTTACACAAGACTCATGCCTTTGTTATTTGTTAACAACATTCTAAATGGGAATACACATCCAATAAATCTAATGTGGGATTCCAATTCTAATCCAGTCAAATTTAGGACTAATAACAAGGCATTCTAATCAATTTGGGTAATTTATGCACAATGTGCTTAATCATGCTTAAGGGCTAATTAATCCAAATTAAGGCCTAATCAATAATTCCATAGAAACTTGTTGAATACTCATTTTTGGAAATGAATATGGAATATTTGCATCATCAAGTGACCCCATTTCTTGGGAAGACATCCCTAGGCCATAGATGCTATAAATATCAGGATTCATGCCCTCCATGCCTCATCAATGCCTTCTATGATGCCCTCCATGCCTCTTAATTGCCCCTTGTTCTAATGCCATGATGAGGATAATTATAAATTTTAATTGCAAAATTGAATTAATCCTCAACCACATCTCAATCTTGAGATGGATGGTTGAGGTTGATTCTGATCAAATCCAAAAATATATAAATAGAATACCTTACAACATCATTTCTAAGCTTAATTTGTGCAAAGTTATAATGCAGGATTGTTTCCAAAAGCTTCAAGAAACTATTGTTACCATGCCAAATTGATTCCAAGCCAAGCCAAGCCATAAGCCAAAGGTGCCAAGAGGAGATGAAGTTATCCACACTCCATTGAAGAAGACCTCTTGGAGCACAAGTTGAGAAAGCCACCATTACAAAGGCATTTGGAGCATCCAAGGAAGGTGAAAGGAATTCTTGTGTTTTTATTCCTTGATTTTTAGTTGTGCTTGTCATTTGATTTTATTAACTAAGATCCCCCTAGTGTCTAGGCCTAGAGATGTTATGCTATTATTATGTTTATTTCATTTTTTTTCATTTTATAACTAACACCATACTAACCATCCTCTCTTGAGTCAAATTCCTACATCACAGTAGAGACCCTACATAATGTCAAGAGTGCTTGGAACAAGTGTGGAAATGCAAGGGATCCATTTATTTTTTCATTGTGTTCATCTAGGCATCTTGGGTCTAGTGGTAGAATTTTTGAGTAGGCACTTTGTTGACATCACCATTACCACATGTGGATGAGTCAGGAAAAATTGGTTAACTGTGTTTGTTCACATTTGTGTCAAGTTTATATACACCAAGTCTTAGACCCACCACCAAAGTGCATCAAAATTTATGGATATCTAAAGTTTTACTCTTAGCCAAATTCTTTTTTTTTTTCATACTTATCCATTTTCAAGGAATTTCAAATAGAACCAAGTGAGCATCTTGACAAGGTCATATCTCACATGTAGAGGTAGTTGTAGGAGAAAATGGTCATATGGGTTTGTTCACATTTTTTCTGAGAATGTACATGCTAAGTCCCAGATACTCTATCAAAGTGTAGCAAGAGTTATTCATGTGTAAAGTTATCTCCTTAGTTATAACTTTCTAAGTTTTCCATACTTAGCCAAATAAGCTTGACCATCACTAGGACATCATGCAGGATCAAATGGACTAGTCAAATTGTGATTTTAATATATTCAATTACAAAGCTCCTAAGGCCAAAAAATTAAATGGGTTCATTACTTGTGGCTTCAAGGACATCTCCTAAAAATTTGGTGCCTCCATGACTTTTAAATTTTAAGCTATAGTCCTTCAATGTTGGACCTATAATATAAGACATTTACGCTAACATCAAAATAAAGCTCAAGAAAAAATCCATAAAATATTAAAATTGATGGTCTATGGGATGTAAAATATAGTCTAAAAGATGTCATTGATGGTATATGGGATGTCAAAATAAATATCAAACAAAAATCATGCAAGCTTAAATTTGACGATCTACAGAATGTCAAATACGTCTACATGGATGTCAAATGATATTTGCATGAACATCAATTTTAATCATGGTAAATATCTATTGAGTGTCAAGAAATGGGTCCTAAGTATATCTAAGGGATAATGTTTAATTTATCATCAAGATTAGATGATGAGCATAATTCAAAGATGTCAGTGAATCCAATGAGCTAATGAGTCAAGGATAAGTGGCACAAGTGCGTTCAGTTGGTAGAAGATTGATGGCTCATGGGCATACATGCATGGTAATTTCAACAAAATTAACAAGAGTTAAAAAATTTAAGGGTCTAATTCATCATTATATAATCAATGAGAAGGATCAAACCCTATGATATTTTGATGAAGTTGACATAGTAGTATTAGACCCAAATAAAGCTAATATAAAGGAACCAAGCTCGAATGTGATCCAAGATAGATCCAAGTTGAGTTGAGATGAATAATTTAGGACCAAACATCATCATTAATGATTCATATAGGTAAAATAGATATTTTGGGTCTAATACAAAGGGTGAAGATAGACTACTATTTATGAAGCAAGGTCAAGTAGTTTTCAAGTTTTCATAAATATTATGATTGCATCAAAACCAATGGTCTAATATTGGTTTCCTATCTATGAAATAGACCCAAGCTCAATTTTTAACTAGTATAGATAAATTTTATCATGGATAAGTGTCTCACCTATTGATAAGATCACATTTTCAACAAAATAAGTACATCCAGCCATTCAAAATAGACCAAGCAAGACTCTATCAGTTCCAAGGCATAAAAGATTGGTCATCATTAGTAGATTAAGTAATGGTGGCATGAAATATTGAGATGAAGAATTGGTGGTTACATAAGGATCATGGAGCATTAAATTCTTTTTCAAATCCTTTGAAATTGTGCCTTCTTAATAAGATCATGACTTAGCATCCTCAAGAATACTAATCCACCAAGAGTAGTTGGACCTCATTGAATGTTTTCTATCTTCTCCATTCCTTCTCTCTCATCCCCTTTTTATAAAAATTCAAGTTTTAAGCCTTGAAAACAACTTGGAAATCCCTCTCTTGGCATGACTAGACTCTTCCCAAATTTGATCTCTATAACCTCTTGAGATAATAAAAGACTCTTTTTTAGATCTTATTATTTTGGTATAGTGTGTTAATGTTAGATTGATTTGCATATGTGGTAGAAATCTCTTCCTTGTAAAATATTTATCTCACTTAGCTACTAGATTATATTATTTTTAAAGTCATGTTTAGTGTTAAATATCATTTGATTAAAGCTAGATAGTGGATATATTAACTATTAGTTCCTTGAATCATGTCTCTTCATCACTTCCATTAGGTTTTAATCATTTTGTGAACCTTTACATGAAATACTAATTCATAAATAACCATTTGGAGTTGCATATTTTATCTCATTAGTGTTTTTTAGAAGTTTAGATAGAGTGGATGAATAATCACATCACTTGTGCATCACCTCCTTTACATGTTTTCATGATTTGTTACCCATTTCTCTCTCCATTTTCCCTATCAATTTTAGTTTAGGTGATAGATCCAGAAGGAAGTCAACCTTTTCCAAAGTTATCACCTTATCATAGGTGCCCCACAGGTTAGGGTCAGTCCCATGTTGGACTATATTTGAGTAGAGGACTTGAAAAATTAAATTCTTAGCTAGGGTGTAAATATAGAACACCAATAGGTCCCACTAGGAATGTTATAATTGTTATTTAATGAGGTTTCACCCTTGTTGAGGAAAAAATTATTCACATCCACCTCAAAACTAGACCAACATTGGAGTGAACTATAGGCTATGGGATACCTAATATATAGGTAAAACCTCTAGTTTTGATGGGGATAACTCCCTTAATTTATCAGTTCAATGATATCTCTAACACCTAATCTTATTTATATGAAAAGAGAAAAGAGATAAAACTAGTAAAGAACCTAAACTAAAGTAGTGATGCACCAATGATTGAGAATCCACTCTAAGTCTATCCTTTGAAACCCACTAATGAACCTAATGGAGACTAAAAATAATAAAAATTATTGATGGTGTTTTAAGCATGAATATTTCATATATAGGTTGAGTGGGAGTTTTAAAACTTGAAGGACAAATACCTAGGTCTACAAAAGATAATATTGGCTTATAACACTTTCAAGTACACCTTTCTTAAAAATAATTCATACAACCTACAATCAATTAGTATCCTAAAGCTAGGTGCATGAAATGACATAAAAATGATAACATAATTAATACATTATACAAATCAAACTCTCATGAAGCATACTAGCATTAAATAGAAATTTATAGGTATTCTCTTATTGATTCAAAAGAGTACAAGGCAATTTTGGTAGAGCTTTACTATACCTTAATGAGGGATGCCAAAGAAACATCTGAATGCATTTTTAAATATAAGTTTTATAGAGAGGAGGGTAAGATTTTAGGTGTGGGAGATTCCATGAATGAGGCCAATATGGTGTATGGTAGTTACAACAGGCATATTCCTCTTCTTTGAGTGTTACACTCTTTTAATGAGTCTATTTTGGTGTTGAGATGAGGCATGGAAGTTGTAAACCTAGAATTTAACTTCATGTATACCTTAAACATGCTTAAAATATTCAAATATTCTCTATAATTATAGTTACACAATAAAAATAGAGTGTAGATAGGCCTCTTAGAGGCATTGAGTAGCCTCTCCTTCAATGTGCATGTAAAAGTATCCTTGAAATTGCCTATACCCTATCATAATGGCCTCCAATTGGGATATGCTCTCATATATGACATTTATCAATGCATCAAGATGACTCATCAATGTCATAATTTTTCTCCACAATCACTAGTCTTTTACTTTCAAGATAAGTAGACTTATTATGCTTTCTCTTCATCTATTTGCTCTTATTTAATGCTTGAATGAACAAATAGATAAACTAGAATTCAAACTCATCTGAGAAGACTTAGATAATTATTATATTAACTCATATTCATTATTATTGATATCTCTCAAGTTTTCTTCACCTGCAAACCATTAGCCTTACATGACTAGGCCACTTTAACTTCTTCACAAACTGGTTGTTTAGGATGAGATGATAAAGCTATTTTAAGGTACCTTCATGCATAATTTTGATGTTATAGAGGTATAATAAGCCTTCAACTTACCTCTAAAATATTTTTTAACTCCCAATTAGTCCCTAAAACATATATTATACCCAAAAACTTGTAAAATTACATTTATAGGAAGTGACTGTATAGTTTCTATATAGTCACATGCCATAGGCATGAGCCCCTCTGAGCCATAAACATGATTTGACTGTTAGATAAGAAAATATTTAGAATTTTAAATAATTTTTCATTAAACCTCTGAATTTTAGTCACTATTATGGTTTAGTGGAGGTTTTAGAGTGTTTGGGGGTCTTAGGGATGATTCATAAAGATTAGAGCTTGGATCTTTAATCCAATTACACCAAATTCAAGCCAATAGAACCCCCCCAAAAACATTCCATAAAGTGTTGGGATCTCCATGAATATAATTCAATATGTGATGAGCATTTGAATATGCTCTTTATGTGAAGAACATACCTTTTGAGTAACTTTTATGTGTTTTCAGGTAAAAGGGTCCATTGTAATGGCTTCTCTTGAGATATAAATTAGCTAAAGGGATTTCAAACACTATGATGGCCTTCTCCAAGAAGGATAGAAGAATTATTACTTCCCATACTACTCTATTCTTCACTTTTTGATGACACAATGATAGTGAAATCTATAGATTGATCTATCTATAGACATGAATCTTGAATTTTGGCTTAAACTATTTCAGTGAATTTTTACTTATTATTAGAAAGGGAAAATAAGAAACTAATAATGTGTATGGTTGAAAAACCTATTTGATTGGGTATGTATTTAATCAAAATATTGTAAAGAGATACTCTTTAGCTTGAGAGGATGACCTATAGATAATAAATTACTAAAGCAAACTTATTTTTTAGACAAATATTTGAGTAGATTTCCTAGTGATAGCTAGATCCTAGAAGCAAGAGCTTCCTTAAGGACTATCAATCCACACATTTTTAAAAATTAAGCTTATAAACATAATATAAGGTACTTACATCAATAATCAAAAGGTACTAAAGTTAGAGATAATAATGATTGCTAATAAATATGTTATAAATGATTAAAATAGATATTAAACCAATTAATGCTAGTGATAGGGAGTTGGGGTCTACTTTAGAAAATTAGAAAGGGGTTTTTGAATAGGTAGGAACATAGAAAACTAGGTTTAAATGGATTTAGGTGGGTGAAATTAGCTTTCTAGTTTTCACTACCATAGTGACCATCAATGGTTGGGCTGACCATTGGTGGTTAAGGTAACCATTGGAGATCAAGGTGACCAACAATGGTTGGATAGACTGTTGGTAGTTGAGTCAACCCTTGATGGTTACTATGTCTAGATCTAGGCTGATAAAAAGGATTATTGATGAGATCTAAAATATGGATTCTAAAAGATGGGTAAGGTATAGATTGATTGTAAAATGGAAATAAATTGAATGAATACTAAGAAATAAGTACTCATCTTAACAAAAGTTGATTGGGTGGATAATTGAGGTAGTTAACCTATTGGTAGAATATAACTTGAATTTAATAGAGTGACGATACTTGAGAACTTGGTTGAGAAGTGGTGGTAAATTAACTCTTTGATATGATTTATAGATTATTAAATTTATAATTGTGATTGACCTAAAAAAATAAACTCCTAGATGTACAAGCTCTTGATAATGATTGGCCATCCTTTCACCTTCAAGATCCTCTTTTCTTATAGGCATAAGCAATATGTGGAAGTGAAAGTTCAACTAGGCTATCTAATTATAAATCATCCATGAAATGTCTCACAATGAGATTTAGATAACTTATATTTATAAAATCAAGGTAGGTGGTTTACATGATCTTAGTTAAAAAAGTGGACCTTGACCGTTGATAGTCAACCTGACCATCAATGGTTGAGGGTAAAGGGTAAAAAGAGGAAAAAGGTTAGGTTAAGTCAATTTAGCCTAACTGGTTATGGGTAAACTCAGTCAGCGGTTAGAGGGTTAGGTTGGTCCCAACATGGTCAAGGGGAATTTTGACACTCATAGTCATAGTGTGTATATTTATGATGTCTACATTTTACCTTTTTTTGTTATGTAGTTTAGAATCCACTAGCTATAAAACAAAAACTAATGTTGGTCAAAGGTATGGTGATTGCTTTGAGTATGGGAGGAGTTATTCCCCCTCAAACTAAGAGGTGATGAGGTAAATAATAATCAAGTGTAGGTTTGACATGATTAGTGAAGGTGATGATGAATGTGGACATTGTGATGGTAGATGAGAGGTTGGGCACTAAAGCAAAAATAGGCACATAAAATGTGATAAAAGGTGAAATAGCCAATATTTCATAAAGATAATGTTGCCATAGTTGATAATTAAAAATTTCCATTTTAAGGGACAAACAACTAGTGTATTACATGACTATATTTAGGTGTGGTGGTTGGGTACACCTATTGGTCTTCTAAACAAGGTTAGTGTTTTTGGTGGGTATCCAATGTAGGAAGTGCTCCTATGGAAAACATAAATGGGTCAAGTGTCATGGGTATTATAAGTAGGAAGTACTCCCAAAAAGACACAAGTAGGTCAGGTAAGTGTGAGGTGGCACAAATTCAAAAGGTAGTCAACATGTCAATGTTGTCACTATAGTCAAAAGGACTAGGTAAAAAGTGTCACAAAGCATGCACTATTTGGGTTAGAATGGACTAACTGTAAGGTAATTAGGTGCTCAAGGTGGGTGGATAAGGTAAAATCCATGGGTGGGTGAGAAATGGTTGAGTTATTACTAAAATAAGGTTTTCAAAAGGATGGATTATGGAAGGTAAGAGCTAAAAAGTGGGGAAAACTAAACATCAATGGTTAGGTGTCCCAAGGGTAACCATTTATTGTCACCCTGACCATCGGTGGTCAGGGTAAAACCTTAAAAACCTAATGGGTAAAAGTAAAAATGAAATCCATTTGTCTTATTTTAACTTTTGTCGATGTTGACTTAGAGATTTTGGAAATTTTGGCACTTAGTGGCTGAGGTGTTTGTTGAGGTAGAGGGTGGACTGAGAAGACCAACAAGGATGTAGGGAGCACATAAGTATGGATGAAGATGGGCTGACATATGGGTGAATCCATGGTAGAGGTCACAAATTAAGGTAGGGGGTGTCTTGATTTTGATAGCTTATATTTATTTTAATGCATTTGCTTTGGGTTGAGAGGGCAGGTTAGATTTAAATGGGTGGTTTTGATCTGGTATACCCTAGGTATGGTTATTGGTGGGTTTAGGTAAAATTATGAGTAAAAAGAGGAATTTTTAGGGTGGGTTGTTAGCTTGGGGTGTTTAAAGGTATGAGCTAGTGAATTAAGTTATTTTAGCTAGTGTTTGGGTAGGTTTTAGGGTGATTAGGGTTTAGGTGTGTCAGACATGGAATGCCCATAATGATCATCAATGGTTAGGTCTGACCATTGATGGTTGACACCTTAGAAAATATGGGTGCCTAAATTTTGATGGTCACCATGACCATCGACAGTCATGTAGTGTAGAGAGGTTGTTTTTGCTAAGTGTTAAAAAGGGTAAGGTAAAGGGAATGTTTGCATATTAGGGTAGGGAAAACCTAGTGGGTATCATTTAGATAGGTAAGTTGGGTAAGGAAATAGGTTGGGTATATAAAATATAGGTTAGATAATAAGTTATTTGCTAGGTGTGGGCTTGTGTAGGATTTTTAGAGTGTCAAGATAGGTCATTTGTGCAAAGCAAAATGGTATGTTAGGAAAAAAAGGGTTGGGTGACTAAGTTGTACTAATGAATTGATGTAGTCCAAAGAGAAGATTTAGATGCAAAAATGAGTGCCATATGTCTTCATCGAGATACAACAAGGGATGACTCTAACCAACTAGGCCCACATAGAAGAGGTGGGGTTAGGAGAAATGAGGCACTATCAGTATGTGTCTTGATATGTGTCCATGGTCATATCACTCATCAAGAGATGGGATCCTACTATGAACACCTTCTTGATACTGACCAAGGAGATGACCATCCTACCTAACGATGTTCATAGGATTACTTGATTTCTACTCCATGGTGATCTAATATACCACATAGAGTCAGAGGAGTGGGATGATCATGTCAAGCTATTGTATGGAGAAGAGAGTGATCAGGTCAAGTGGCATACTAGGGTATTTAGGTATATGACATTTTATCAAAAATATCCTAATGAGAGGAGACTCATGACCATGCTTATTGATGATGCCACCAATTTCTTAATTTTATAGCCTCATCCATGCTTAGCCTATGTCTTTTTCCATGTAAATCCCATAACTATCTATCACTAATGTAAATGAATGAATGAGGTTATGATTTTATATGTTCATTAATATGTGTGTGTGTGTGTGTGTGTGTGTGTGGGTGTGGGTGTGGGTGTGGGTGTGTGTGTGTGTGTGTGTGTGTGTGTGTGTGTGTGTGTGTGTGTGTGTGTGTGTGTGTGTGTGTGTGTGTGTGTGTGTGTGTGTGTGTGTGTGTGTGTGTGTGTGTGTGTGTGTGTGTGTGTGTGTGTGTGTGTGTGTGTGTGTGTGTGTGTGTGTGTGTGTGTATTTTTAAAAGTTGAAAGTTGACTTTAGTTAACTTTAGTTACTAAACACTTGAAAGTTGACTGGGGTAGTTTTGAAGTATTTGTATTTTTTCCTAGTTTGGTATTTTTGGTTAAGAGTCAATAAACCACCTTTTGTATTTAAAGGCAAAACCTAGATCAAACTAGGAGTTAGATAATTTTGAGAAGGTAATAGATTTTTTTTTGAACTATAGCATTTGTATTCAGAATTGAGTAATGAGAAAGTTGAATTTTTAAGAATTTTGTGAATTCTCTCTAAGAGGGATTGGAGCTCAGTTCTGAATGAGGAAGGGCCCCCTCAGAATGAGTTGCTATGAATATCCTAACCCTCTTTAATTTTAGTCTATTGTGTAAGTTGATTTTATTATTAAGTCTGATTATATAGGTGTGATGAATGTATGGTACATAAGTGTGGAATAGTTTTATAATTCTATCATAGTAGTTTCATAATATATTTATCTAGTAAATTCAATATAAATACATTATAATGTAACTAGAGAATCAAGTTGATTTATGAATCACTAATGTATATACAGTGCTGATAGTCTTGAAAAGCATACACACCCTGGGTTGATAATTAATGTTTAATTAGACTCATAAATCTAATAATCACTAGGTAATTAGTATGCACAACACTTATGATTATTGTGACATGTTTTAGGCATCCTGACTCGAGCAGTAGGAGATTTCCCTATTTGCTATTGGGGGTTCTTGTTGAGCTATTGTTGGGTCATATGGTATTTGGTTGGGTGCTATTTTTAAATGTATAGATATATAGTGAGCTATGGGGGTTTAGGGCCCATAGGAGATATGGTATCAGTGTCAACCTAGCTATAGATTTCTAGGCCTATGAGAACATTAGGGTGTTGAGGCCAGTGGGGTTTTCATGGATAGGATACACATATACTGACTTCCCTATTAGTTTCATGAAATGGAGGGGTGATTTTATTACATTAGGTATAGGGGTGGTGCTCATGATGTGGAGTGGTTCAAGGGTGCACTAGGTGCACTAGTGATATGAGATATCACCTAGAGGCCATATGTCCAATTTATAATATCGCTAGTTTAGAAGAGGTAGACACTCTCACTATAAAGTTATAGATGGATGGTTGGCAGGTAAGAAAAGGAGGTATAGCTGATCACATTTGATAAGGTACATTAATAGTTTAGCCTAGTATAGGGCATTCCAAACCCATTATCCAATTATAGGAGAGAGGATTCCAAGATTTTAATACCAAAACCACATCCCATGCCTACTTTTCTAGAGTTTGAAGAGCTACCCACTAGGGCACATAGAAATGATGTTAGGTTTATAGATGGGTACATGGCATGGTACTAGCCCATATATGTAGCTATAGATATTAGTAGAGATGATAGATGAGGCTAATGGCCATGGATTTGACTGGTCATGATGGATAGGAAAGAGTAGCTCTAACCACTGTATAGGTATAGGTACAAGTATTATAAGGATAGGTGGCCACACTATAGGGATAGATTATCATACTAAAAGGTTAGGTTGTGACTTTACAAGGTCATATTGCTATTGTCATAGGTGAAAGGGATTAAGCCAAGACCTATCTTAGCTTGGTGACTTAAGAGAGGGAAGATCTAAGGTAGAGAGGAAGAGGAGTAGTGATATAGGCAACACCACCTATATTTTCCCCTATAGCATGATACCTAGATATAGTGGAGGAGATATAGTAATATGAGGCTATTATTCTATCATAATTTCCAAATGAGCTCTGATGGGTTGAGTATATGACCAACTTAGTAGGTGGTGCTAGTTTATCAACATCAAATCAGTGGGCAACATCTATATTTGGGTAGATAAGGATAGTCAAGGGATCAACAGGTGTAGCAGGTGGGTAGGCATTAGGATCTAGTAGTGATCTAAGAGGTAGTGGTTCCCTTGGGGCATAAATATAGTTACAATATAACATTTTATATATCATTTTGATTTCAAGCTACAAGTCGATGCGGTGAGATGTACATTTATGTGAGAGAGAGATATGTCTACCTTCTTTGTACACATTATTCTATGTTTATTTGACTTATGAGTTTATATATGATCATTTATTTATGATCATATTCATTGTTTATGGCTTATGGTTTGATGTTGATGTTTAATGCTTATGATGTGATGTTTATATGTGATCATAGATTATACATATGCTATGGTGGCATAGACATTGATATAGGCTTAGCTAGGTATGAAATGGTTGTGATATATGGTTGTGCTTATGACATGCTACATCTTAATGTGTATATACTACATTTGTATACTTTTAGACATGTGGTAGAAAATGGTGGATTGCTTAAATGCTCATGGATGTTATGGTTTTATTATGTATGTCATGGTTATGCTTTTGTTATGGTTATGCTTGTGGTTATGGTTATGATTGTGTTTTGTTGCTATTATGGATAATAAAATACATGAGGTATTTTAATTAACAACACTAGATGAGATACAGAAAGAATGTAATCAAGAGACACACATCACAATGAAAATATAAACTAGTTATGATAGGATAAGAAGGAGGCATGATGTTCCTTCATTGACAAAGGCTAAAAAAAACCCAATGTTGGATTGGCTTAATGAACACAAGCTCTTTGAATGCTTTGCATGAGTGTACATTAGTAGGTTAAAAAGGTGTCTTGACCACATAATGTCAAGTAAGATCAAAAATCTCTTGTATATAGTGTAGAGGGGAGACGGGTGAAAATGGAACCTTTTTTCCAGACTAGCATGCCTTTTCTGTAGGTGTTCAGAAAACTAGGTTAAACAAGCCTATGCCAAAATTGTGTAGACTAATAGATGAAAGAAGTATACTTATAAAAGCTAATTACAGATTTCACCTTATTATTTTTTTAAGATCCAATTGTGGCTTTCAAAATTAGTTTGTTTTTGCTATGATTTTGATAATGGGTCTTTTACTGATTGTTATATATGGGAAGTTGATCGATGCAGGAAGCTTCTATAAATTGACATGGTTTTGACAAATGCTTACTTAGCCATCCTTCAAGGGAGTGGTATAATTTTATTATCTTTGTTTAATGCTTTTTTATAGTTATCCTTCAAGGGAGCATTCCACCTTATATTTTAGCAATTTTAAATAAATCTTCAATAGTTTTCCTTCAAGAGAGTAGCCTGTGAATGCTAGGAATGACCCATGATTGCTAGTGATATAAATTTTGTTATTTTTCTTTGATTTTTCTTAACATAGACTTTTTTAGGTTGTCTTGGTGGTTCATCTTTATAAATGAAAAACTAAAATCACAAGAAGGTTAATTAGGTGTGAAGAGGTTAACCATGGGAATCCATCCTGTGAAGGTGTGGAAATTACCATGAGAACCATGCCATAGGTAGAGCCATGATACCCATTGTTTAATATAAGGATATGTTAATGAAAACTAATCACATGATTTAGTTTTAATTGATTTCCCCTAAACTATGGAGATGGAGTATGGGTAGATAGCAAGAGATGAGCTTAAGTTAGACAAAATGTGAACATGATCCTTCTCAATAAAAGAATAGATGTAGATACAAAGCATTGAGGGGCTTAGGTTTTAGGTGGCCTTCAAGAGAAGACAACTAATAATCTCTTGATCCATACTTATGGGGTATGATATAAGTTCCAAGCCAATTGAAAGCAAAATTGCCCAACTTGATTTTCTCCATATTAGTGACATGTTGGTTTCCCTTTAGGATGAGATCTATAATATTGAATTCTTGTATTTTAAGGTTTTTTTTATAGGTATGATTGATGAATTATTGATTAATATGGATATGGGTAAGGACTTCTAGACATCTCTCATCAAGTAGCTTGAGTTGGGCTATACAGTGATGATGATAATTGTCCTATGAAATAAGATCTTACAAAGATATGTAAAGAGAGGGGATTTATAATTCAAGAGGTAATGTTTCCTCTACTCCAAACATAAGGTAAAATGGTGTGGCATCCATGGGGTTTCTTATGCTAGTAGGATATGCCCACAAGGTAAAGGGGATGTGTGAATGCCAATCTTGATTAGATGCATTAACCATTTTAGTTAACATGTTATTAAGAGTTTTGTTAGAGGATTATACCTATCTATTTTATTGATGGAAATAGGGTGAGGAAAATCTTAGCTTAATGTTGAATGTATCACATAGACCCTTGACTTGATTATTCTTAAAGGATTTATCATTATCGATGATAATATTATGAGGAACATTGAAGTAATAAATGATGTGATGGTTGATAAAGTTGATAATATTATTTTCTTTGGTTGAGACTAGAGGAATAGCCTATACCCACTTGGTAAAATACTCATTTAGGTGATGATAGAGTGGTGTCATTATGAGGAATGGGGGTTAATTTCACCAATAAGGTTTAGACCCCATTATGAGAAGGGTCAAAAATCAGTGGAAACTCAAAGGTTATGACTAGGTGCGTGATGTAAATAGCATTTTATTAACATTTGACATACTTTTTCACATAATCACAACAATATTGGTTAAGGGTAGGCTATTAATAGCCATGGTGAATGATATGCTTAGCTATAGTGAGGCCACTAAAGTGTCCTCCACAAATTCCATCATGTGTTTCCTTGATAGCATGAGAGGCTTCTGGAATACAAAAATAATGAAAGAAGATCCCATCAAAGTTGTGTTTATATATAATTCCTCACATAATTGTATAACATGAGGTATTGTGAATAAATTCTCTTTTGATCATTCCTAGAGAGGCCAGAATGAACTATGCCAAGGTTAGGATAGTTAAAGGTTTGTTGATACCAAAGGTCAGGTTGGGTCTCCTTGACATTAGAAATGGTGGGATAATTTGGTTTGAAATAGGAAGGTTGGGTAAGTCTATGGATAATGATAGATAGCTTAAAATATAAGGGTGCATATGGGATTTTTGAGGCAAGGGAAGTTATGGTGTTGACAAACTTGTTGGTAGATCACAGGGTGGATTGGATGAAGTAGTGTTTAAACGATGCTAAGATTTCATCAAATAGTTTCTTATACTATTGTATAATATCATTATTACATAGGTAATATCCATTTATTTGATTGACCACAAGTTGGGTGTCACCAAATTTGTTGATCATTTTGACTCCCAGGGCTAAGGTAGTCTGAAGGCCTATCAATAGGGTTTCATACTCAACCATGTTGTTGATACATTAAAAATCAATCTTTAAGGATAAAGGTAGAGGCTCACTATCAAAGGGAATAATGATGATATTGGATCCCCCACCACATTGACACTTTCATTTGTCAAATAACATGGTGACTTGATAAGTGAAATCCACTTAAGAGAGGGTCACAATGGACTCATCTGGGAATTATTATCACTCTAGAGAACAAAATGATTAAAGACATTAAGGGCACACCTTCTCTCTAGCTGATATAATTAGATATTCTCATAGTTTGGATGACTCTAAATTGAGAATAACCTCTAGAGAGGGCTAGATCCCTTAATATTTAGCTCTAAAACTAATCTACTTTGATTGGGATGAAAAGGGAGAAGGAAACTAAAATGGGAAATCCTATCTAATGGGGTGATGCACATGAATGATTGGTATTATCTAAAAGCTTTATAAAACTAATTAAGACACACATATGAATCTGAAAGAAAACTCTACATTCAAACCTAAACATCAATGTTTCAAAATAAATCCTAAAAGAAGTTTACAAAGCAAATTTTTGATCTTATCTCTTTCAATGACCTATAGAGGATGAGATTTTCATAGTAGGCATGGAAAGGAATTGCAAAAAGGGAAATTAGATGCTAATTATATGATGGTATATAGTCAAATTACACTCCAATCTAATTCAAAATCATATGCAAAAGATCTTCTTTATTTGATAAAAATGGTGTCAATTATAATTTCTTCTTTTCCTTTAGGAATTATAAAAATATGCCTTGAAAAATCCAATATATATGTTTAAAAAAAGGTTTAAGCCAAAGTGGCATTGAAAGGAGATCAGGATTAGTCTTGATTGGTTAAATCAAGACCAAATCCCCTTACAATATTAAAATAATTCTCCAAAAAAACTTCAAACTCCACAAAACATGTAGAAATATCCATCTTGGCATAGAAAAGAGGTGGTGGGTCCATGTTGAAAATTCAAAAGTCATTTTCATGAAATGATAGACTAACCTTTTAAGTATTAGCTCAAGATTGAAGTGATTAAAATTGTTTCAAAACCTTGATTAACATAACCACCAAGGAGAGATGCATGATGATTACCAAAAATGAATTGAAGCTTTGATTGCTCAACTCCAACTAGCTCCACTTTTCATGAAAAGGGACATTGAAGGATGAATATGTGCATGAATAATACATAAAAAACATATATGTAGTGTGGAAATTCATTTGGAACTCTTTGATAGGCAATTCCAATGCTAAAAATCAAAATTTGACAATTTGACCAATTAGACCTAAAGGCTAATCTATGCACCTGGACACCATTAAACCTAAAACAAGAATCCATGAAACCTTAAAAAACAATGAATTATACCTATAACAACTTTCCTCATCACCAAAAATATGATTTGATGAGAAAATTGTAGCCATTCAGTCAACAAGGTTGGCCAAGCCTATTTTGCTCCATTTTCTTATAGACTAGCCATTTTAATTGAGTTATTAGGAGAACTTCCAATATTATTTCTGATCAAATTAAGATTTTAAAATTCATAAAAAGTCTTAGGCTTCAATCTCCATTTATTAGATTTCATTGAACTACCCTGTACTTCATTTTACATGCCTTTTTCCATAAACAACATAATTTTTTCCTTCATCCATATAGATCCATTCATAAAATTTACATTTATGTAATCCTCTCTAATTTTCCTTGATGTTTTAAAATGTTTTAGGTTGATAAATGGTGAATTGATAGCAATAAAATCAACCTTTTACAAAACTAGTTTTTTTAGGGTTTTAATGTTGAATCTTCAAAATGATGATTCATGAAGTAAAAAACTCCAAATATTAAACTCTTACAATTTATGTGCAAAAAACTAACCCCATTGACATCCCTAAAAATATTGGGTTTCCATGCAAAAGATATGAAAAGTTATCATGTAGAGGAAATTTGCCTATAGGGTTTAGCTTGCATTTTGGGCTGCCTATGCTCTTAATTGTTCATAAATTTTAGCCCCTCAACTGATCTAAATTTTTTTTTATTTCTAATGCTATAGGGGTCCTCAAAAAATACTAATATAATTTGGCGAAACTCTACATGTGGTTAACCACATGAGCGTCTAAACAGGAGGCTTGGAAGGGTATCTAGAATTGCAAAAGTGAAAAATCTTCACCAAGATGAAAATGATTCTTTCCATTCTTCAAAAAACCTAAAAACATACTTATAAGACCTGTACCATTCTACCAAAACACTTTGAAAGTACATTTTACTTGAAATTTTAAAAAATCCCTTTCTAGCCTATATGCCTATTTGTTTGCAAAAGCCTGTATGAGCATGGCTTACATAAAATTTGGAGTTTTGACAATATTTAAAGGTATTATTATTATTTATATCATCATCCCATGCTTTTAAAACTTTCACCTAGACTTAGAAGCCTCTGTAGTACTTCAAAATCATACATGCTCCTATAGTGACCTCAAATGGATAGGGTGTGGTCTGAGACAAATTAGTGAGTATCTCCACTCATCCAATGGTTACTAAATTTTTTCATAATGTTTCCCAACTCATGATTACCTTGTGTAAAAAATTTCAACTCCTGATTCTACCCATAGCTCTTAAAATCCTCAATTTTCCCTAAAAGATTACCCCTGTGCATGGACTATCTGCATACATGACTATAATTTTGATATTTAGGACTGATTTCATCGTTTCTTATATGTTTTCAAGGTTAAAAAAATCTTCAATAACCTCAATAGTTTCTTCAATAATCTTGAAAATAACCCCTACCCTTGTTTTAAGCATGCTTAGACCTCCAAACAAGGCAATTATGCTTCAAAATTGACATATTCCATACAATGGGCCTATAGGTGCATGAGGTAAAGTGAATGAATGATTAAAAATATTTTAAATTTCCTTCTCCATGTTCTAATTTATTCTTACCTAGTATATTATATTTCATTATTGGGCTCATTGAAAAGCCATTGTATATCAACCTCCTCTAGTTTGTGGATAAGCCTATAGTACTTAAGGTTATAGGGTTTCAACTTACTCAAGTATATGATTGTTTTTATCTCTTTAAATATTCACTTTAACATTTGATTATGGCCTCAAAAACCCTATTTCTTCTTCATATACCTTTTAAACATGGAAACTAAAACATCACGAAATCCATCAAAATTGTCAATTTGAATTCAAGACTATGCTTCATATCTATAGATGCAAGCCTTAAGTGGGTATAATTTATCATATACTTGAAAATTCCTCATGATCCCAATTCCTCATGATTCTAATTATACATCTCCTTAAGCATGTCATTATTAAGGATTCTATCTTACTTCTTAGGAACAAACCACAAGATAGAATCCCTGTTTGACTGTACTTGACTATATGATATAGGCTTAATGGATGTAAGTGTACATTTCCACCTGTAAATCATTACACATGCTTTTCAAATATCCCTCTCTCCAATATAACACAATCTATATACCTATCAATCCCTTAAAATAGTTTCATTAGGTCCCATGAAGGATACCAAATTCTTAATCAAACCTACAGCTATGGTTTCTTCTAGAAGCCTATAGTTATACATTTAGGTGGTTATGGGCTCTCATTTGACTGCATACTTGACTATAAACCCTCAATTGACTCTTTATTTTATCCTTATATTACATGTATTATGATGTTCTTATGAAATAGGCTCCTAAGAACAAAACCCTCTTAAGAACTCACTTCAAGCCTTTCCCTCACCTCAAACATAGAATATGGCTGGGTATGGTGGTTGTAGGTGAGTATTTGAAGGTCTTAGTGTTTCAAGTGGTCATTTTGTACAATTTATGATTACCTCCTTAATATCCCTTATATATGGATGTAATCTTCTAAATATTGATAAACATATATTTTTTTTACTCTCTTCATGAATAACTTGATATCATGTCTAATCCTTATAAGTCTACTATATGGCTATGTCCATTTCATTTTTATAGCTCATGATTGTCAAAATCCATAGAGAGGTCATTGGATATTACTATGTATCATTTCCCCTCTCTCCTATACTTCTTGATGAGATCATTTCTATAGTATAGGTCATTATATCCATGGATAAAATGACTTTCATTCAATCTTTAAATTATGTCCCTCATGATTGTGTCCTCTACAAGTGCAGGTCTTCTTGATGAATGTAAATGATGCTTATAGGTGCCTATAATCTTTCTCATGATTTATCATTGGGATTATTGATCTTGAAACTCTTCTTTGAGGCTATATAGTCCATGCACTTAGTGATGTTTGTAGGGTCCCAAAATCATTGGATGATTGTAGGCCTATATGGCATGGTTGTAGATTAGTATGGCTAAATGATCTTGACCTTATTGAAACCCTCAATAAACCTTGAAATTCCTTCTCCCATTTAAAACAACATGAAACTAACAACCTCAAATTCCACTTATGTTTTTCCAATCAAAACTGGCTTCCTTAAACCTCAAAGACCATTCTCATCCTATTTAGGTCTCCTTAACTTTCATGAATTAGCCTTGGTTGTAGTCTTTAATTAGGGATGGTTGTAGCTTTAAATTATGCCTCATATCCCTTAAATACTTCACATGTTTTTTACCCTAGTTTTCTCTTGAATGATGATCACCTTTTTTTCTCAAAACTTCCTTGAAGTTTATGAAACCCTTGAAACTCTAAATACTTTCTTGAATATGGCACCTCTTTGGTGGCTATAGATGATGATATTGTCAGTGTACAAACTAGGTTTGATGCTTGATTGGTCTTCAAAATCCTTTCTCATACTTTGATGGCTTTACTTAACCTTAATTTAAGTGGATTTATCTTCAAGACCTTGAAATCAAAAAGTTTCCATTCTTGAGCCAAGATGGCCTTGAGAATCATACTTTGACTGCACACCTCTATTATAGGTCATCATTTATGACTGTACTATGTTCTTGAATGACCTAAACCCTCTTCTCGTGTTTGATGGTTTATCTATCCCTTGTTATATAATTATTATCTATTATATGAAGGTGAAATGATGGGTAGGATGAATGGAGAAGTGAATGAAAACATGAGAATGGAGATGGAAAAAGTGAAAACATAGTGAAAAAGGGTAGAGTAGGATAGTGAGGTGGGGTGGGTGAGGTGGACGTGATGAAAGAAGATGGAGGAGCATGAAAATATCAAGGTAAGGTGTATAATATTACCATAAACTTATGGACATCATACCATCACCATTTTGAAGCCATTGGAGGAGCTTTTAGAGATTGGAAATGAACCCTAGTTTTCTTCAAAAATGCAAAAAATTCTTAATTTATGCTAAAAAGCTCCATTGAGACACATTTAAGCATAGAGATGGGAATTATTGGCCATTAAACAAGATTAAAACATAATTATTATGCCTATAAACCATGAAAACTTGATGTATACATGAAAAACACAAAACTCTCAAAGATTTGAGGCTACCTTTCTCCTCCAAGATTGTACAATTCACCTTTTGCAAGCATGATACACTACAGATTGAGTAGCTAAGTTTGTGACCATTATTTGAACTTGAATTTGATTAATAAAACCTAAAGGAGACCATAGAAAGGTATAACAATTCTTCAATATTTTGAAACAAGTTGATTTTCCTTGAAACTCTGCCTAGGTGAGGAGAAAATGAAGAACACTAGTTGCCTTCTTGGTTGCAAGGTAGTAAAATTTGACCTATATTCAACTAAACGGTTCATAATATTGGATAATACAATTGAATAACCACTTAGACCATCAATAATCTCTCTGAGTGTAGTTTTTTCATGCCAAATTTTAGACCTTCACTCTCCTGCATCAAACTGTACCATCAAAAAACCTATAGGTAGGTCTCTTTGTGTAAACTAGGCAAGTGCTAATAAAAGACTAGTTTTGGGTTTGTATGGCCATGAAAAGCCATAAAACTCCTATGGAAGCTTGGACATGCCCTAAAAATTATAAACCCTACATTAGATGTACATATGTTATACTATCTCTTGAAAAAATGAAGAAAAAGAGTTCCTTTTGGTCTTTAAAAGCCAATTAAACTCTTCTACTACAAATTTTAGAAGATTTTAGAAGAAATACATACTAGTCATGCAAAATTAGATTTTTCCATGTTTAAAACTTACAAATTTGGCATGTGTGGGCTATTTTGGGGCCTTTTTGTGTTATTTAACATATCAAAACACTTTTTCATGACTTGAACTTTTAGAATTAGGATATTTTCATGTTTTTGAACATATTCAAAGCTTTTTTGAAATGATTTAAAGAATTTTGAAACTATTTTTTGACCAAAATTAGTTATTTTAGGCCATAAATGATTGGTTTGACTAGATAAAAAGGGATAATTATTGATTTTAAGAAAGTTTCATATGATAGGGATAGTAATTTGACCTTGATAGGTCAAATTACTAACAATTTTGGCAACTTTTTGGGGTTGACCAGCCTACTAGTCAAAGAACTCAAAAATTATGTCTATGACAAACCTAGATATACACTAAAAATAGGAAGTATTTTGTAAACAAAGACACAAAAAGACAACTAACACAAACAACAATAAACATGTGCATGTGTGCACTTAGAGGAAAGGACAACAACAACAAGAAAAGAGTTAACAACCACTGAAAGCATGTGTAGATATGAACTTAGAGAAAAAAAACAAAAGGTAGTCTATTATGTAAAAATTAACCTCCACCTTTTTGGTCCTCTTGGATCAAATGAAAAGCTATTTGATGTACCATGGAACTTTGAAACATATTTTCTTCCTTTTCAGCTCTCTTCTAAAAATGGGAGTACTTATATGTTCATGTGTTCTAGGTGATGTAGCTAGGCCTCCAACTTCCATTCTTAGGTGTATGGATTGAATATATGGATCCAAGATCTAATCATATTCCTCCCATATTATTCTTTCTTAAATCAATAATTCTAACTCTACCTCATTGATATGTTGGTCATTATTTTTCTCATTCTCATCCAATTATTGAATTAGAAAATCAACTCGTGTGCTTATATTAGTATCTTCGTTATGATCTATTTTAAGTAGTGGCTCACTGAGATCTTCAACTTCTTAGTATGGGTTTAAACATTGCTGAAATATTTCATTAATTTCTTTAATTTTTTCTTGATGAACAGCTAAAATAGTACTCTTTACAAGACATTCATCAATCTCTACTTGGGGTGGAGATGGACTATCAAACTTTATACAAAAACTCTCCAAATCATCCTAAAAGGCCTCTTCATCATGATCAACTGAAAGGACATAAAATTCATTTATAATCTTACCATTTTAAACATGTTGATCACACATTTATAATTCTTGGATGGAGTTAATTAAAGATTCTTGATTTTTTGCACTTGTCTCATCTTCTTCAGGAATATTCTCCATCTCAGCAATGGCTCTAAGTGAGTTGTCTTCATGGCTACCTTTTAAATTAATTTTTTTTTGTACTTTATCTATCTCAACTACTGCAAGCTCTTTAAAAACCTCTTGTAACTCCTCTTCTTTAGAATCATTAAATATTGAATCATGTTTATCCTTACTAAGTGGTGATTTCTTTTTCTTGATCATTCAAGTCACCTTTCTTTTTTGTCTCTTTGGTTACGTCCTCTTTACTTTCCTCACAAATAAGAGGTCCTTGCTCTAAAAGTGTCATGGTAAATCCTTAAAATTATTAAATAATATGATAAATATCTACAAAATTTACCGTAGATACCTGTTTTTGCTCATGAGGTTGTTCTTCTTGGATCACCTTCACTTCATCTCTCTGTTGCACTTTTTCTTGAATGGCTTTCCATGAAGGAAAAGATATAGGCTTCTAAAGAGGAAGGGATGAAGGTTTAATGATATCTTTCTTAAATTTAACATCTTTAATGATGCTTTATTGTTCTTATTTCTTATTTGACTTCATGATTTAGTTCCAAGATGGGAAAGATAAAGGCTCTTTTTTAATCTTTTGATTCTGGTTCTCCTCCTCTTTCCTTATCTTCAGCTCCAACTCTCTAATCTACTTATCAATATTCTCTTAGAATATATTCTCTTTAAATTGGTCAATTTTTTCATGAAGATAAATAATAGAAGAAGACTCTTGAAATAAGATGGAGTCTTGTATTTCAATAACAAGTTATCCCATAACAATCTCTTTATTTGAAAATTCTCTTGGATAGATCTCCAAGAAGGGAAGGTCTGAGAAACACATGAAGAAATTTTCAAACTCAAATGAGCTCTTAGAATGGTCTCTTAAGGAGTAATGGATGGCATATAATAAGAGTTAGGTTGGACCTATTGCTCCTTGAGGCCTTTTAGTTTGTCCTCAATACTTTGACTGTAACCACCTACATCCATCATCTCACTAGTGAGGTTGCCCCAATTTGCTCTCTCAACAAGTGCCCATTTTTATTTTATTTTATGAAATGACTCTCTCACATAATGGATATGATGATTAGGGTTATCTTGGTCATAATATCTCTATGATTACAGCTCTAGTGCATTCTTTTTAAGGCTCACTAAAGTTTGTTTAAGTGCTGATATGGATTGGGTAGATGCAAAATGGCCATGATTAGGTTGGATAGATGAGTAAGATGGCCCATGATATGGCTGGTAAGGGGAATTATTATGATGGAATGGATATTCATAAGGAGGATCTGGGTATTACTCTTACATATATGACTGATATATATCTTCATACTACTGGTGGGGATCATAGTGTGGCTAGTCATACTAATCATAGAGAGGATAATATGGATCCCTACTGAAGCAAGCCATTGGAGACCATTAGTAATCCAAATGCTGAAATTAATCAATATTTAAATGATACCTAATGTTAATAATTATATTTGAATGCTTGAATGTTGTATTAATCTTTTGAATGCATTCAAAAGCTATTGTGTAGAAAGATATCCCACTAAGTGTGCCAAAAACTGTTATCACTCTAGAGAGCACCCTGATTGAATACATGCAAGCCACACCTTCTCTCTAGATAATAAAATTGGATCTTCCAAGAGTGTGGATGACTATAAATTGATAATAACCTCTAGATAGGGTTGGTTCTTTTAAGATTTATCTCTAAAACTAATCTACTTTGATTTTTGGGATGAAAAGGGAGAAGGAAAGTGAAATGGAAAATCCTATATAATGGGGTTATGTACCTAAATGATTGTTATTATCTAAAATGTTTCTAATAATAAATAAGACACACATATGAATTTGAAACAAAACTCCACATTCACACCTGAACATCAGTGTTTCAAAAGAAGGCTTGAAAGAAGTTTGCAAAGCAAATTTCTGATCCTAGCTCTTTCAATGACCTGTAGAGGATGAGATTTTCATAGTATGTGTGGAAAGGACCTAAAAAAAGGGAAAGTAGATGCTACTTATATTTTGGTACATAGTTAAATTTCACTTTAATCTAATTCAAAATCATATAGAAAAGATCTTTATTTGATAAATATGGTGTCAATTAAAATTTCTTCTCTACCTTTAGGAATTATAAAAATATGGCATGAAAAATATAGTATAAATGTCTGAAACAAGGTTCAATCCCAAGTGGAGTTGAAAGGAGATAAGGATTAGTCTTTTTTGGTTAGCTTAAGACCAAATCCCCTTACAATATTAAAATGATTCTCCAAAAAAACTTTAAACTCCACAAAACATGCAAAAATCTCCATCTTGGTGTAGAAAAGAGGTGGCGGGCCCATGTTGAAAAGTCAAAAGTCCTTTGCATGAAATGTTACACCAGCCTTTGATGTCTTAACTCAAGCTTGAAGTCATTGAAAGTGTTTGAAATCCTTGATTAACATGACCACCAAGGAAAGATGCATGATGATTACCAAAAATGAACTGAAGCTTTGATTGCTCAACTCTAACTAAATCCACCTTGCATGAAAAGGGAATTTAAAGGATGAAGATGTGCATGAATACTCCATGGAATATTAGATATACAACATGTAAATTCATTTGGAACTCTTTGATAGCCAACTCTAATGTTAAAAATCAAAATTTGATAATTTGACCAATTAGGCCTAAAGGCTAATATGTGCACTTGGACACCTTTAAACCTACAACAAGAAGCCATGAAACTTTAAAAATAATTAATTATACATGGAATAACTTTTATAATCACTAGATATGTGATTTTGATGAGAAAAATCTTTCCATTTAGTTAATAGGGTTAACCAAGCCTATTTTACTTCATTATCTTACAGACTAGCCATTTTGATCGAGTTGGTAAGAGAAATTCCAAGATGCTTTCTAATCAAATCAAGATTTTAGGACTAATAAAAAGTATTAGAATTGGATCTCCATTGATTATATTTCATTGAACTACTCTGTACTTCATTTTACTTGCCTTTTTCGATAAAAGACATGATTTTTGCCTTCATCCATATAGCTCCATGCATAAAATTAACATTTATTGAATCCTCTTTAAGTTTACTTAATGATACATGGTGAATTGATAGAAATAAAATCAACCTTTTGCAAAACTGGGTTTTTGAGGGTTTATGAGGGTTTTTAAGTTGAATCTTCAAAATGATGATTCATGAAGTTAGACCTCCAAATATTTAACTCTTTCCATTTATTTGTATCAAACTGACCTCCTTGACATCCTTGAAAATATTATGTTCTCATCCAAAAGATATGAAAATTTATCCCGTGGAGGAAATTTTCCTATAGGGCTTAGCTTGCATTTTGGGTTGCCTATGCTCTTAATGATTGTTCATAAATCACAACCCATAAACTGATCTAAATTTTTCATTAATTATAAGTACATAGGTTCCTCAAAACATACTAAGATCCTTTGGCCAAACTCTACACATGGTGAACCATGCGAGCATCTGAACATGAGGCTTCGAAGGGTATCTATAACTGTAAATGTGAAAAATATTCACCAAGATGAAAATTACTCTTCCCCTTATTCAAAAATATTGAAAACATCCTTATGGGACCTATACCATGCTATCAAAACACTCTAAAAGTACATATTGCTTGAAAAGTCAAAAAATCCCTTTTTGGCCTATATGCCTATTTGCTTACAAATGCCTATATGAGCATGGTTTTCATAAAATTTTGAGTTTTTACACTCTTTAAAGGTTTAATTATGATTAATATCATCATCCCATGCTTTTCAAACTTTCACCTAGACTTAGAATCCTCTATAGTACTCCAAAATGATGCATGCTCCAATAGTGACCTCAAATGGGTAGGCTAAGGTTTGAGACAAAAAAATGAGTATATTCACTAATCCAATAGCTATTAAACTTTTTTATAAGGTTACCTAATTCATTATGACCTTGTGTACAAAATTTCAAGTTTTGATTCCACTTGTAGCTCCTAGAATCCTTAATTTTCCCTCAAAAATGACCCTTATGCATGGACTGTCTGCATACGTGACTATTTTTTTGATATTTTATGACTTATTTCATGGTTTATAATATGTTTTAAAGGTCAAAAAAATCTTAAATTATCTCAATAATTTCTTCAATAATTGTTAAAACAACCTCTACCCCAAATTTAAGCATGCTTAGACCTCCAAATAAGGCATTAGGCCTCAAAATTGGCATATTTTGTACAATGGGCATGTAGGTGCATGAGGTAAAGTGAATGAATACTTTAAAATATTTGTAATTTCCTTATCCATGTTATAATTTCTTCTTACCAAGTATATTAAATATCATCATTGGGCTCATTGAAAAGCCATCGTATATCAACCTCCTCTAGTTTGTGGATAAGCATGTAGTACTTAAGGCTATAGGGTTTCAACTTATTAGTGTATATGAATATTTTTATATCTTTAAAACTTAAATTTCACCATTTATTATGACCTAAAAAACCCTATTACTTATTCATATACCTTTTAAACATGGAAACTAAAACATCATAAAATCCATCAAAATTGTCAATTTGAATTCAAGACTATGTTTCATATCTGTAGATGCAAGCCTTAAGTGGGTATACTATAGAATATAGTTTAAAATTACTCATTATATCCATTAATAATGGTTCTCATTAGACATATCCTTAATCATCCATTATCAAGGACTCTGTCTTACTTCCTAGGAACAAACCACTTCATAGAATCCCTATTTGACTATACTTGATTGTATGGTATAGGCCTGATAGACGTAAGTGTACATTTTCATTTATAAATCCGTATACATGAATTTTTCATAGCCCTCTCTCAAATATAACACACTCTATATACCTATTAACCCCTTAAAATAGTTTCTTTAGCTCCCATGAAGGATACCAAATTATCAATCAAACATATGGCTATGGTTTCCTCTAAAAGCCTGTAGGTATACATTTGGGTGGTTGTAGGTTCTCATTTTACTGCATACTTGACTGTAAACCCTTAATATACTCTTTATTTTATCCATATATCACATGTATTTTAATGGACTTATGAAACATGCTTCTAAGAACAAAACCCTCTTAAGAACTCACTTCAAGCCTTTCCATCACCTCAAACATAGAATATGGCTGGGTATGGTGGTTGTAGGTGAGTATTTGAAGGTCTTAGGGTTGTAAGTGGTTATTTTTGAAAATTTATGACTAACTCCTTAACTTCCCTTATAAAGTAATGGAATCTTGTAAATATTGATAAACATATATTACTTTTTTGCTTTATTCATGAATAACTTGATATCATGCCTAATCCTCATAAGGCTAGTATATGGTTATGTCCATTTCATTTGTATAGATCATGATTGTCATAATCCCTAGAGAGGTTATTGGATATTACTATGGATAATTTCCCCTCTCTCCTATACTTCTTGATGAGATCATTTTTATAGTATAGGTCATTATATCCATGAATAAAATGACTTTCATTCAATCTTTAAATTATGTCCCTCATGATTATGTCCTCTATAGGTGCATGTCTCCTTGATAAATTTAAATGATGATTTTAGGTGCCTATAATATTTCTCATGCTTGATCATTAGGATCTATTCTCTTGAAACTCTTGGTTGAGGCTATATATTCCATGCACTTAGTGATGTTTGTAGGGTCCTAGAATCATTGGATGATTATAGGCCTATATGGCATGGTTGTAGCTTAGTATGGCTGAATGATATTGACCTTATTGAAACCCTCAATAAACCTTTAAATTACTTCTCCCATTTGAAACATCATAAAACTAACAATCTCAAATGCCACTTATGTTTTGCCAATCAAAACTAGCTTCCTTGAACCTCAAAGACCATTCTCATATTATTTAGGTCTCATTAACTTTCATGGATTATCCTTGGTTGTAGTATTTACTTAGGGATGGTTGTATCTTGCATTTGTGCCTAATTATCCCTTAAATACTTCTCATGTTTTTTACCCTATATTTATCTTAATTGATTATCACCTTTTTTACTCAAAACCTCCTTGAAGTTTATGAAACTCTAAATACTTTCTTGAATTTGGCACCTCCTTGGTGTCTATAGATGATGATCTTATCAGTATAAAAATTGATTTTTATGCTTAATTGGTCTTAAAACTCCTTTTTCATACTTTTATGGCCTTATTTACCCTTAATATAATTTTTTTAATCTTCAATACCTTGAAATCAAAAAGTTTCCATTATTGAGCCAAGATGGCCTTGAGAATCATACTTTGACTGCACACCTCTACTATAGGTCATCATTTATGACTGTACTATATCCTTGAGTGACCTTCACCCTCTTCTCATGATTGATGGTTTATATATACCTTATTCTCCCATGATTATCTATTATATGAAGATGAAATGAGGGGTGGGATGAATTGAGAAGTGAATGAAAACATGAGAATGGAGATGGAAAAAGTGAAAACACAGTGAAAAAGGCTAGAGTAGGATAGTGAGGTGGGGTGGGTCAGGTGGGGTGGATGAGAATATCAAGGTAAGGAGTATCATACAACTAAAAACATATGTAAATCATACCATCACCATTTAGAATCCATTAGAGGAGGTTTTAGAGACTGAAAATGAACCCTAGTTTTCTCCAAACACCTCAAAATATGTCAAAGTTCCTTAATTTATGCTAAAAAGCTCTATTAAGACACCTTTAAGCATATATATGGGAATTATTGGTGATGAAACAATAATAACCTCTAAGGATTATGCCTATAAATCATGAAAACTTGATGTAAACCTAAAAAACACAAAACTCTTGAAAATTTGAGGTTGCCTTTCTCCTCCAAGACCGTATAATTCACCTTTTGCAAGCATGTTACACTGTAGATTGACTAGTTGAGTTTATGACCTTTGTTTGAAATTTAATTATATAAATAAAACCTTAATGATACCATGTAAATGTAGAACAAGTGCTCAAGATTCTGAAACAAGTTGATTTTCCTTGAAACTCTACCTAGGTGAGAAGAAAATGAAGAAAATTGGTTACCTTCTTGGTTGCGAGAAAGTAATATTTGACCTATATTAAAATAAATGGTTCATTATATTGGATAATATAATTTAGTAACCACTTATACTATAAATAATCCTTTTGATTCTAGTTTATTCACCCCAAATTTTATACTTTCACTCTCCTCTAGTAGACTATACCTTCAGAAAACCTAAAGGTAGGTCTCTTTGTGCAAACTAGGAAAGTGATAATAGAAGACTGGTTTTGGGATTTTATGGCCATTAAAATCCATAAAACTCATTTTTAATATTGTATATTCCATAAAAATTATAATACCTATAATGGATGTATGGATTTTGTATGGATTCTATACTATCTCTTGAAAAAATGAAGAAAAAGAGCTCCTTTTGGTCTTTAAAATCCAATTCAACTCTTCCACAACCAAGTTTATAATATTTTAGAATAAATACATGATATTCATGTAAAATTATATTTTTCCATGTTTAAAACTTTTAAATTTGGCATGTGTAGGCTATTTTGGATCCCTTTTGGGCTATTTAACATATCAAAACACTATTTCATGACTTGAACTTTTAGACTTAGGATATTTTCATGTTTTTGAACATATTAAAAGATTTTTTGAGATGATTTAGAGAATTTTTAAACCATTTTTTTACATTTTTTACCAAAATTAGTGCTTTCAGGCCATAAATGATCAATTTGACTAGTTACAAAGGGCTAATGACCAATTTTAGGAAAGTTTCATATGATAGGGATAGTAATTTGACCTTAACAGGTTAAATTAATAATAAGAACTCAAGAGGAGGAGGTTGATTATCTGTTAAAGGTGATTCAACCAATTGGTTAGTAATGACTTGCTCTTTAATTAACTTTTACTAAAGAAACTCAAGGTCAAACTCTACTAAGAGCATGAGCCACTTGGCCATATGTTGGTTTTGGTATGGCTTAAAGTGCATGTACTTGAGTGGGTAAATGTTGGTTTTGATGTAGGTTTTATGGTTAAGAAGTTAATGGAAAAGTTTGGTAGCCACAAAGACTAAATATAATCAAAGGTTCTTACTATGGGTGTACCAAGTTTTGTACTCTACAAGTGTGTATCTAATGTAGTATATGGCTTTCTCTCTATGTTGTTTGTCTCAGTGAGCTAAAATTTCCCCTAGGCAATAGTTGGTGGAATATATATATACGTAGAAATGTTGGTCATCCTTGGGAAGGGTGAGGATAGGTGTTGACAAAAGGTACCTTTTGAGTTAATCAAAGGCCTTTTGATATTTGTTATTCCACTTGAAAGACACATCCTTCTTTAGGAGGTGGTGGAAAGGTTGGCATTGATTTAAAAGTTGGGAAATGAAATGATGAATGGATTAAAGTTTTCCTTACAGTCTATAAATTTGCTTAAGGTTGGTTAGAGGAAGCATGTCTAGGATGGATTTTATTTTGGTTGGGTTGAATTTGATTCTATGAAGGGAGATAATAAAGCCAAGAATATTTCTTGATAAAACCCAAAAAATGTACTTTTTGGGGTTTAGGTGGACATGATAATGGATGAGATGTTCAAAGATGATCTTGAGAACAGTTGAGTGATCTTTTCAGAGTTTGGATTTTCTAAGAAGTTCATCCACATAGTACTCTACAATCTTATGGATGAGGTAATGAAAGATATAGGTCATGGCACATTGGTAGGTTTCACCAATGTTCTTTAGTCTAAAAGGCATGACTCTATAGTATAAGGTTCCCCATGGTGTAGTAAAGGTGATCTTGTGCTAATCTTCAGGAGCAATCAAGATCTAATTATATCTTAAGAATGCATCCATGAGAGATAACATCTCATGGCTGACTATAAGATCAACTAATTGGTCAATGCTCAATAAAGGGAAGTCATCTTTATAATAGGTGAGGTTGAGGTCACAAAATTCCACACAAATTCATAGTCCCCCAGTGACTTTGGTGATAGGTAGAACATTTGAGACCCATTGGGGGTAGTCAATGGTTTGATTAAAGTTGATAGATATAAGATGCTAAAGATATTCTTTGATGAGAAGGGATATGTGGGGATGCATGCATCATATACTTTTATTGATAGGTTTAGCATCATGGTGAGTGACTATGTTATGGGTAGCAATGGTGGGGTCAATTCTAGGCATATCATTGTAAGACCAAGCAAAGGCTATATTGTGGTCTTGGAAGAAAGAGGGTAATTATTGAAGTTCCTTAGTATTCAATGATTGGCCAATTTTTCCAATGTGGGGGTTCTTTATAGTACCCAAGTTGATATCCATGGTGGATTCATTTAACATAATCAAGGACTCAGGAGGAAGATATTTATGGATTGAAGAATCTAGGGCACCACGATAGGTGAGAATAGAATCATCATCTTGGTACTAAATAGTGTTAATACTAGGAGAGTCTTCTCCTATAATTTTAGGGTGGGTCAAAGGGATGGCTATGGTCATCCCCTCCTTATGATAATTCAGGGGTCTAAGGCTAATCATGTTGAAAAAAAAATTAGGTGGGATTATGTCATCATCCTCACATATAAGTGAAGGTGAGGTCGATGAGGAGGGGATATCTTCTTCAATAATGGTAATAGTGAGTTATTTGGATTTATTATTATTAGGTAAGATGAAACTAAGTATATGCTTCTTGTGTGGATTCTTGGTTTTGATGGTGACCAATTTGTGTGGGTCATGCTCATATCGCCCAAGAACAAAGACTTTCCAAGCACATTGCTAGAGACATGTCTTAGTGAAGCTCAGTTTGTCTAGGTAGGAGAAAATAGTGGTAAATGGTTAGGGTGGATGAGAGGTGGTAAGAGCACCAAGGTATTTGTCAATTCTTTCATACACAAAATAGGCTTGATGGTGGGGAGGTCTAAAGTAAACAATAGTCATGATATTGGGGTCATATCCCATCTAGTTGGTAAGTTCTCCATACTCATGAGGAGCAGGGAAAGAATCAAGTGATAAAAGGAAATACTCCCCCAAAAAGGCAAACGAACATCTATTACAAAGGGTCTATGGTGGGGATGTAGTCTAAAGGGATAGAGGAACTAGTTTATTCCTCATTGATATAAGGGTATATGTTATTTGCTTTGATGGTTGAATGTTGGGTTTAAGCTACTAAATGTATGCTAGATGGGGGTATGAAGATATTTTTGGGGTGATAGGTCATGTTTCATGTTTAGAAAGGACTTGGGTCAGCCTAGATGGTGATGACCTAGCCTTCATGCTCAAACTTAATGTAATGGTGGAGGGTAGAGGGAACACAAACCGTGGAGTGAATCCAAGATCATCCCAATAAGATGTTATATTGAAATTAACCCTCTATAACATAGAAAAGTTTGAGGAGTGTGAGGGGTCCTAAATGGATATAAAGGATGATAGTTCATAAGGTAGTGGCCATGGTATTTGTAAAATAATGAAGGATGGTCAAAGATTTAGACATGACATTATCTAGAAAGTTGAATTGGTTGTAAGCATGAGAGGAGATGATGTTAATGTTATCTCCCCATCAATCATGACCCATTTGATGTGGGTTTGGTTGATGTATAAGTGATAAAGAGAGGAATATCTAGGTCCTCAAAATGGATAGAGGGTATTTTTGAATACTTAAAGGTAACAAGGTTGGAAATTTGAAGGGCACCGATAAAGGTGGATAGAGGTTGGGGGTCCTTAGGTTAGATCTCAATAGATTAAAAATCCTTTATTAGTGATTGGTAGTGATGGGGAGAGGTAGATATTAACTCATATAAGATCATCTTTACTGGTGTTTGATAAAGTTTTTTAAGGATAACTCTTTTGATAGATTCTGAGGGGTTAGATTGGGAGGCACCTAAGATAGACACCTTGGGTTTGGTCAAGGATAGAGATAGTTTTGTGTAGGTTGGTTGGGAGTTTCAAGAGGGGTAAGTATAATGAATAGACACCTTAGGCTTCCCCTTATCTTTCTATAATTCTCTTTTGATGACATTTATAGTATAGATAGAAGGAGAGATTGAGATAAAGGATTGGTTAGATTCATCTTCACTCTTATGTAAGAGTGGCAGAGTAGGTGAGCATTGGGTAGGTATGGTCATTGGTAGGATTATTATGGAGTTCATAGGGGGTCATTTATTAATAGATCATCCTCATCATAAAAATGGTAGATGAGGGTTTAAATTATCTATATCATGGTTGAATGTCCTATGATAATAATACACATGGTGGTCATTATACCAGATGGGTATAAAAGCTAGAGGACTAATGGGTTTGATGGGAGGTAGGGCTAAGTAAGAGGTTTTTAAAACCTATATAAAATGGTCAAATAGGATTTGTTCAAGGGTAGTAAAGGTTTATCCATGTTTTTTTTTTATGGTTGAAGTAGGAGGTTATTTGGAAATAGGTTTGGTGGTAGGTGTTTTGGGAGGATGGTAAAATTGGTTGATGTCTTTAGTTTAGGCAAGGGGGTTGGTGAGCTAGGGGTATAAGATCGGAAGGTATGTAGCTTAGGTATTTTTGTCATGGTGAAAAGAGGTACATCAAAGAATAATTTCAAAGGTGTAACCAAAAGAGGTTGTGGGATGTTGGTAGAGGAAATTATTGGTTTGGTAGGTTTGGTTGAGGTTGATAAGGTAGGAGTTTGGATAGTGTAAGTGGTGGGTTGGTCTACCAAAGGTAAGATCAAAGGCTCTTACTTGGTGATATAAGGTATCCCTAATTAATTTTAGAAGGTTGCTTGATCCATGTTAGGGTTGGAGATAAATTCCAATTTCTACACTAGCCTAGAGAATGGTTTGTAGGTTGGTTTGATTCCCTGAATATTAGACCTAAAATATAAGCCCCTAGGTGAAGGCATATGTATGGTAACCTTGTCATCTCCTTCAATTAAATGATGCAAGGCTTGGATGAGTGAATCCTTTGTGGGAGGAACATAGATAAGGATTTTCTCCTCGAGAATGGTTTTTGAAGGGGGAGTGGTTTGCTCAATAGTCAAAGGTGAGGGTGAGGTGAAAATGGTTGGTTGTTTTGGTATACCAACTAAAAGGGTGGTTAATGACTCTACCACCTTAATAAGTGGAGGGGGAAAAGATGGTGTTTCCTCATTTTTGGTTTTTAAAGGAGGGGAAGGTAATTATGCTACCTTAATTAGTGGAAAGGGTGAGGGATAAATAGGTTGGTCAAGAGGATTTTTAGTAGTGAGTGTGCTAAGAACCATGTTAATTATATGGGTATCATGAGATAATTCAATGCTATTGCTCTCATTCTTGGTAGGAGCATGTTTTGGGAAAGGTTTATTGAATATATTAAGGGTTCAATTTGATGGTGCATTTGGGTTGTCCAATGTAAGTTCCCCCTTGTCAGTAAGGGATTGTATAAGGCTCTTGAAGGTGTTACGCCTATTTGCATCATTCCTTATCACTCAGTGGAAGGCATACATATCATTATCATTATACAAACTAGGTGTAAGGTGAGAAGACTCAAATTGTTGGGGTGGCTTGATAAAAGGAAGTTGAATGATATTGGCTTTCAATAACTTCTCCAAGATGGAAGCATAGGATTATTTGAGTGCAGTGAATTTCTTTTGGTTATTCTAGGTTTGGTTCTATGGTTTTTGCTTTGAGAAACTAGAGGAATTATATTGGTTTACATAAGGTGGGGGAGTGGATTTTAGGACAACTACATCTATGGTTCCCTTAATTTTGGTGTTGGTATTAGGATGGTTTCTTAACCTTGAGGAAGAGCTCTCATTTATTTTGTAGGTTGAGTTATTATTTTTTAGGTTCAGATTACCCTCATCAATGACTTGATTATCTCACTTATGCACCATGGTAAAAGCTTCATTGAAGGTTCAGAATCTTTAGACATGCAATGTAGATGAGATATGCTTGGCACAGGCTTGAGAAAAGAGCTCTATGAGTTTGGGTTGAGGTAAGGAAAGAGAAATTTAGTTAATCAATCTCCTCTAATGAGCCATAAAATTGGTAATGGATTCATCCTCAAACTTCCAAATAGAGTAGAGGTTTGTGATAGAAAATTTCTTGGAGATATTGATTGAGAATTGGTCTATGAAGGTTTGAGCCAGTTGGGTGAAAGATAAAAGGGAGTGTTTAGGTATGACACTATACCAATCCAATGATAGGATACATAGGGACATGGGGAAGGTATAGAGAAGAAGGGTATCATCATAGGTGATGAGATAGAAAGCATGACTAAATGACCTAAGGTGCTATTGGTGATCCTCCTTTGAAATTTAGAGAACTTGAGAAGTTCCCATTGGGGAGGATATGGCTTGATAGGTATTGATGGATGGATGGGCTCATTACAAATTTGGTCATATGACAAGATTTTGTGAGAACCTAAAATGGATGACTCTAAGGTGGCCATCTTATCCATAATCATCTTCATTAGGTTTTCTTGGGGTTTTACACCTATAGGGTTGTACTATGCATACTACTATGGTGGTTGAGATACATGTTAATAGTGGGTAGGAGGGTGGGAAGTTGCCATATATGGGTAAGTGGATGCTAATGGTTGGGTGGAGGATACATAAGGGTAGGTAGAGGTAGGTGGTTGGGTAGTGGGTACATGCCCTTGTAGATTAGTGATGTAGCCAAAGGTTGGTCCAAGGGGCGTTTGTTGGATAGGAACAGTAGTTGGGTTGGTGACTAATGGAAGGGCTATGACCCTTGTGCTAATTAGTGGCAAGGTAGATGGTATGGACACCATAAGTATTTGAAATGGAGTAGTGGTTGATGGGTTAAAGGTAGCTAAAGGAAGGTTGGTAGTGTTATAGGTAGGCACTCCTATTACAGAAGAGTGGTTGGTAGAAGGTATAAGGGTAGTGGTAGTTTGAGTTGGTTGGGTTTCAACAGTAGTCTCAAAGGGGTTATTGGTTGATGAGGAAGCTTAGGTAGTCAATAGTTGGGTAGTAATCATAGAAATGGAGGTAATCCCAATGAGATGGAGAGGCATGCCATAAGGTGGATTTGTAGATGTAGATGAAGCTAGGATACAATAAGATGTGGTTGTAAGGTAATATTGTAAGGCCATAGGATTGTTAGCTAGGAAAGTGGAAAAATCCACATCTCTTAGAGGAACCTCCCAAGGGAAGGTAGGACTTCCTAAGGGGTGAGGAGAGTCTATTTGTTTGTAAATTTAGTCCATGGATGAAGAGGTAGAAGAGGTAGGTTGGTTTGGTGATGGGTTTTCATTTGTAAGGTCTCTCCACTACTGGTAAGTGAGAACCATATGAGAAAGGGGAGATAGAAAGTACAAATAGCCTCACTACTCAAACAAAGAGAAGACAATAAAATGATCAAAAAAATAAAATCATAGTCTAAAAGATACATTAATTCCTAGAGTTTTAATTAATATCACTTTTGGATTATGCCTTAATAAAATATGTGATTGAGATTGGTTTATAGATCAGGTACTAAAAAATAAGTCTCAGGTTGGTTTTAGGTTGTGTTTAGGCACTCAAAAAGAACTTATATTGGAATAAATACATGACTTAGTATTGGGACCTACCCCTTCACTTCACACACTATAGAGATAAGGGTTTCAAGTTCTTAGCCAATATATATTTATATCTAGAGATTATATGCAATGAGAGAGTTGAGTTGGTCCTCCCCTTGGTAATGACCTCCAAGTAGGATAACCAGAAAAGGGTAAGGTTACTAATAGGTGATGAAATCTGAGTGGGTCCTTATCTCAAATTTGTTTGATGTTTAATTGGTGAAAATGGTTTGGTTGAGTATGAGCAATAAAGAGTGAAGCTATGATAGATTGCTTTGCTTTTAAGTTAAGCTACCTAAACTAAACTTTCAAGCTGTCAATCTATGCACTTAATTTTAATCCCAAAAGAAACTTTTGATTTCATTAATGAGCATATAATAGAGAGTTAAAATTCAAGAAAAAAAGAACCCAAGTAGAAACATAAGGGTTCTACCGAGCATGCTATAATTTTTTAGTGAATTTGTACTTATTATTGGAAAGGGAAAAAAAGAAACTAAGTACGGGTATGGTTGAAAAACCTATTTGATTATGTGCACATTTTATCAAAATATTATTAAGATCTCCTCTTTGGCTTGGGAGGATGACTTGTAGATAATAAATCACTAAACCAAACTTTTTTGTTAGATACATAGTTGAGTGGATTGCCTAGCGATAACTAGATCCTAGAAGTGAGAGCTTACTTAGGGGTTGTCAATCCACATATTTTAAATAATTAAGATTATAAAAAAAATAGAAGATACTTTCATCAATAATAAAAAGGTATTGAATTTGGACACAAGATTGTTTGCTAATAAATATGCTATAAATGATTAAAATAGTGATTAAGCTAATTAATTCTAGTGTTAGGGAGTTGGGGTTCACTTTAAAAAACTAGACAGGGGTCTATGAACATGGAAAAACATAGAAAATTGGGTTTGATTAGATGTAGGTGGGTAAAATTAGCTTGCTGATTTTCACTACCATAATAACCATTAGTGTTTTTTATAACCATCGGTGTTTAAGGTGATCATCAATGGTTAAGGTGACCATTGGTGGTTGATTCAACCATCGACAGTTACTATGTCTAGATCTAGGTTGATAAAAGGGTTGATTGATAAGATCCAAAATATGGATTCTAAGAGATGGGTAAGTTCTAGATTGATTGAAAAATGGAAAAAAAATTAAATGATTACTGATAAATAAGTACTCATCATACTAAAAGTTGATTAGGTGGATAGTTGAGGTAGTTAACTTGTTGGTGGAATTTAGCTTGATTTTGATAGAGTGACAATCCCTAAGAAATTGGTTGAGAAGTAGTGGAAAATTGATTCTTGGATATGATTTATAGATTTTTGGATTGATGATGGTGATTGACCTATAAAAATAAAATCCTATATGCATAAACTTTTGATAATGATTGCCCATCCTTTCACCTTCAGGATCCTCTCTTCTTATAGGCATAAACAAGAGGTGGAAGTGAAGGTTTAACTGGTCTATCTATTTATAAATAATCCAAGCAATGAATCACAATAGGATTTAGATAACTTATATTTAGAAAAGCAAGGCAGGTAGTTTGTATGCTCTTGGTTAAAGAGGTGGACATTGACCATCAACGGTTAGGGTGACTATCGATAGTCAACTTGACTATCGGTGATCAAGGGTAAAGGGTAAAAAGAGGTAAAAGGTTAGGTTAAGTTAGTTTATCCAAACTAAGGGAAAGTTTGGTTAGGGGTTAGAGGATTAGGTTGTGTTCAAGAGGGTCAAGGGGTATTTTTACACTTAGAGTCATAGTGTGTAGATTTATTGTGTCTACATAAAACCTAGGTTTTCAAGGCATTTTTACATCATCCCCAACCTAAACATTACCTCAAGGACCTCAAGAGGTAGTAACAATAACTTAATCAAGTATTTTGACCCCCTTTGAGTGCATATAGCCATGTTTTCTAACATTTGTACCTTTTTACTTACTAAAATAGTCATGGAGGTCACCTTGATGAATATTGGAGGGCTTGGGTAGATGCTCCATGGCTCATTCTTCCTTACTAACTTCATTATGCACACAAATAGTATACTCTTAATTTCAAATTAACACTTTTAGGCCTATTATGTACTATTTAATTCTTGCACATGCTAACCAGTGAGTCATTATGATTCTTAGAGGACCGTAAGAAACCTTAAAGGTCATTTTATGGTCAAACTACATCATTTGGATGGGTTTTGAGGGCAAATTATACCATCAAGTCATTTTTAGGGTTTGTGTAGGGTTTGAGACATCCATCATCTTAACAATGGTTCATATCATACAAACCTCCAAACTAAAAACTAATTCCATGAATATATAGTGCACTAACCTCCTCATCTTAATGAATGGCCTAGGTTCCCATGTAAAGGATGTATAGAGATATGAATGTTGGAATATGACATTAGGGTTGTTTGTAGACAATTCTGAGTGCTTATTTTCTTAAGGTTCACTCATAAATATTATACCCCAATTTCCAACCAATATTTCATGAATATTTTGTCCATAAGGAGACATAAACTTCCATAAGATATTTATCCCTAATCAGTTATGTGGTGGAGTGGGTGAACATTTAAAGGTGAGCTTTGAATTGACTATGTTTAGGCTGACTAGATCGAGTAGGGTTTGAAGACACCTTGATCAACTTTCTCACCCATTTGTACTAAAAACATTTTTAATAGGTCATAAACACCTTAATACACCTCACATTTACCATTCAAATTTCTATAAGAGCTTGAAATAACTTGTTGGTGATCTAGATTACACCCTAGCTAGCAGTAGAAGTGTTCAGGTCCTACCTCCAAATCTATCTCAAAATGGGGCTGACCCTAGGCTATGGGTATCCTATAATGGGGTAACAAATCTATGATTTTTAATGAGGATAAACTCTTTGATGCATAATTTTAGCTCATCTCCACTACTAAAACCTACTAATGACTAGGGAAAAGGTAGAGAGAGAGAGAGAGAGAGATAACATGAAATGGAAACCTAAGCTAAAGATGGTGATGTACCTAAATAATGTTGATCCACTCTATTTGAACTCTTAAACACTAATGAGACAAGCAAGAGACCAGATCTAGGACTCTAATTATATACCATACATCATTATTTCATGTAGAGGTTCACCAAATGATCAATAGTTGAGGGAAGTGATGGAGAAGTCTAATGCAAGACACTAACCATTTAAAGTATCCACATATAAGCTTTGATCAAAAGATATAGAAATGACATGACTCGAATAACAAGATCAACTAGTAACTACATGAGATAGAGACTTTACAAGGGAGAAAATCTCTACCACATATGAAAATTAATTTACATGTACACACTATACCAGAATAATGAATTCTAAAACTAGTAATGTATTCATCTCAAGAGGTTACGGTTACAAGCTCCATCTTGGTGAAGTTTAGTCATGCTTAAGAGAGGGATCAAAGGGATCATTTTTTAGGATCAAAATCCTCTATATATATCATAAATAGATAAATAGAGAGATGTGATCCTCTATTAGAGAGTGGAGAAGGGATCTTAGTCATCAAGAAATGTGTTGATAGTTCATTGGTCCCTTTTTGTATGCATGTCTTCTTTTAATAAGAATAATCTTTATCAATAAGCTAATATCATTTTATTCCAATATTCCTCAATCTCCTCATTTGCTGAGAGATTCACTAAAATACAAGGTTTCCTTATGCATGATGATAAAATTTATTTGAATAGAATCAATGCCCTTAATTGCTTCTCCAACTACCAACTCACCACCATAGGACCCTAAGCCCACTTGACATGTTCATGGAGGTCAAATCCTTGAATCCTAAAACTGATAGTACCATGCCATAAATGGAGGTTAGTACCTATTTTATTGAGGATGGAGCCACGTTGATAGATGATACCCTTTGCATTAATCACATATCTACTTTATCTCCATGTTTGGATCATAGGTCCATCCTATAGATGGAAAACCAATCTAATATTATTGGTTTTTTTATAGTTTCCATATTAATATAGACCTATATGTTATATATCCCTCTTTATATATTATAATAGGTCCAAATATACCCATTCTATCTCTACAAGAACCAATAGTTCATTGTATACATAGGTTCTCCTTTAAGAATGGTGAATAGAGTCATAGATGAACCCTACAAGCTATAAAATGTCAAACTAGAGGTCCATATTAAGCTCCAATGGTAGTCCCTTTATGTTATTTATACTTTATTACATGTTTATGTCTACTTCATGGAATTATATCAATATCTAATAGTAGAATGATGACCCTATAAGACTGGTTTACCTTGGTCAAAAACTAGTCCTTTGGTTTGACCTTCTCCATCAAATAGAGCTCAGGCCAATCAAAATTCTCCAAAATATCTTTGCTCTCATTGGAATTATATATCCTTACTATCAAATCTTGACTCTTTGACCTTACTCACTCTGTTGATCTTGGCTTATATGATTAAAAATGCTCTATCGATCTTATACCAACTTGAATGTGCTCATATCATTTATTAATCATGTATTGATCTCAGGATCCTATTATTAGTTTATTACTTTATGCGCTTATGCCACATGGTGGCCTCTAGAGCTCCTTGACCTTTTGACTCATCTTACACCATTTGATCATAATGTACAAATTATCACTGATCATTCATCTAGATTGGACCCACCTTATTATTAGTAAAGCTTGCACCATTAGATCTCAGTTTGATTGATCTACACTATTAGATCTTACCTAGCTTGTATCTTTTTAAGGATTTTAACCTAGGGACCTTTTGACTCATTTTACTCCAACATAAACCATTATATCTTATTTGTCATTATGCAAGCTCATGCAAACCATTTGATCTTACTCAACTTTGAACTTGTTAAGGGGTTTTTAAAAATAAATGGTTACTTTATGGAACTTAAACTTGACACTCACATAGACATCTTGCTCTATAGGTTCCACTTTGAAGCTACATAACATAGGCTATAAATTTCATGTGGACATGAAAATTGTAGATCATGTTACTGGTATGGATAACTTTGATTACATAATAATATGTTGGCTCATGAGGCTTTTTGAGTATATTTATAAAATGTGCAAGTACACTAGTCTATTTGTTCTTACATGATGTCTTAGTGATGGTTTGGCCTTCCAAAGCTTGTATAATTCATTTGATCATTAGTCTAAATAGGAACTTTTCTCATTTTATCAATCCATGTAAAGAGCTTAGTATGTGGGCCAAAATTATCCAACATCTTTGGTGACTCATAAAAGTTGCCTGCATGTCTATGCAAGAGATCCCAAACCATGTTGCCTTGTCCAGTTCATTGGGCATGGAGTCTCTAATTGGGTCCAACAATTATCTATCAATCTTGTTCTAACCTCATTTTGAAACAATACAAATACCAAAAGGAGCAAAAAAAAAATAGAGTGCCCAAGGCACTTATTGAAGGGAAACACACATAATGGAAAGGAAACTTAAATTAAATAGAGTAAACTATGCAAACAAAGCACTCACTTGAAACAACATACAAACAAACAAATTTTTATAGAGCAATACCTGGAGGAATTTGAATAAAACTATCCTAATATATACAACCTAAAATTATGTGTAACTTTCCTCCTAAATGAGAAATAAATTTTGAAAACCTTTCTACATCATGAGATGAGGGATTAAATGAGTCATACAACTCTTTGACCCTTAGCCTTGATGCCTACTTCTTCTTTATTATATCTACCAACTTCATTTTCATGATGCTCAATGAGAACCAAGTAGCTCTAAATAGGTCAGCTATGTGCATTTAGATAGTCTCAATTTCTTCATATGGCTCCTTAATTATGACCTCTAATGGTGGTTCAACAAAGCATACCCCATTTATTTTTATAGTGTCCACATTAAGGTTGGGCTTCTCTTTAACTACAAGTTTTTCAATCTCATCAAGGGACTCTACATATTATACCTAATATTGGTCATTATCCTCCATGAGAAACTCTTTTTCCATCTTATTTGACTCTCAGCTTGATAAATATCTTCAAGCTCTTGAAAGAGATTCATTTGTAGCTTCTAATCATCATTGTCATCCAAAACCACTACTTCTTTAGTCTTCTCTTTTTAATGGATGAGGTCATCAAGCTGGTGTTCTTCATGTTCCAATGCATCTGAGGGCGATCCAAAATTATATGGAGGTATTGAGTCATCTCCAAGAAATATGTCTTCCACCTTGGTCTTATGAGACTCTTTTAGAACTACAACTTCTTGAGGAGTGACTTGACCTTTAACTTTGATAGTACACTCCATTTCATACTTGAATTGGTCATATTCTTCATGGAAAGATAAAAAAGAGTCTGTAATATGTTTCTCCTCATTGAAAAATGTTAAGTTGCCCTTGTGTTCACCAAGGGGAGTTCCTATGGTGATCTCTTCCTCATAGTCACTTATGACATCTTTTTCATCAGTCATAGCTTAGATCTGCTCTTCTTCACTTGCTTCCACCAAAAGGGGCTCCTTATCAAGAAAGGATGGGGTGTAAGGTTGATGAATAGGCTCATGGGTTTGAGGTGAAGGGTAAGATGTGATGGAGGGATGATAAGTTGGAGATGGAGTATGAGGAGTAATGGATGGTTTATGGATGGGCTTGTGAATGAAGGGTTTTTGCAACTTGGAATCCTGGGAATGGTTGACTATTGATATAAATTTTATAGGGAAAGTAAGTTAAATTAGGAAATAGAAGGCATACTTTATTTTACTAGATCTTCATTTTCCTAATGGCCTCATTTTGACTCTTCAACAGTTTTAAACTACTCTTCATCCTTTGCAATTGAAGTCTCTTTCTTATTTTGAGAACATCTTTGGATAGACCTCCAAGATGAGAAAGCTAGAGGTCTTTCTTCAATCTTTTGATTCTAGTTCTCTTCCTCCTTTTTGTCTTTAGCTCTAACTCTTTAATTTTCCTTTCTATATTCTCTTAGAATAACTTCTTTTTAATGTGGTCAGTGGCTTCATGAAGAAAAGGGACACAAAAAGATACCTAAGGAGGGATAAGAGAGGTTTATAGAAGTTCAGATCTAGGTTTATCTTGGGATTTCAAATCTATATTTTCCTCAGTTTGCCTACCCCGTGACTTCACCACTTGATTATAGCTTGGAACCTTGAAGGACTTCTTAAGGTATTCTTGATGAAGAATGGAATCTTGGATCTCAATAATAGATTATTCAACAATAGTCCCTTTCTTTCTCTAATAACTCTCTTGGATAGATCTCTAAGGGAAGGTATGAGGAGGAATGGTCATACTCAAAAGGGAACTTGGAATGGTCTCTTGAAGAGGAATGGATGGCACATAAGATTGACAAGGTTGGACCTATTTCTCCTTAAATACATTTAGATTATCTTTAAAGCTTTGAATGTGACAACCTACATCCATCATCTCACCTATGAGATTGTTCCAATTTACTCTCTCAATAGGTGCCCATTCTTATTTTACTTGTTGTAATGACTCTCTCACATAAAAATTTATGTGATTAGGGACATCTTGGCCATAATAATTTTGTGAGCACAATTATAGTGCATACTTTTCAAGGCTCACTAAAGTCTACTTAAGTTTTGGTATGGATGGATTAGGATAGGGTTGATGAGAAGCAATATTATAATGGGATTTTTATTTATAGGAAGGATTGGGGATATATTCTTACATATATGACTAAATTTTGTCCTCATATTGTTGGTGAGGATCATGAGTAAGGTAAAATATCTTTACTTGATAATAAGGATCATGAGAAACTTGACAAGTCTCCTCATAGTTTTGACAAAAATATTGGTAAGGTTGATTAGGCTCATATGGATTATGAGGATCAAATTGAGGCTACTGATAAGTAGGTGGATAGTAGGGATATTCACCATGGTTATTCATATTGACCTAATATATTAAATGAGATGTAGGATATAAATAAAATTTTAATGAGACATACCTAGTTTTCTTGTAACCAAAAGATTTGATTTGGAGTCACCATTGGTGCTAATAGCTTACTTCCAAAAGTTGATTAGAGGAAGACACGCCAATATGTTCCACTCTTTTGGACCTTGTCCCATCAGGCATGCTAGAATTTTTGGTGATCTAGATTTCACCCTAACTAGAACCAAAATTTGTTAGGTCCTGTTATAGGCTTGATTCACACCCTTGGAGAGGGTTCTTCATGTTTTTTACAATTAATCTTATAAAATTGGGACAACCCTAGGTTGTGGGTAACTTATGGTGGAGCTAAACCTCTAGAGTAGGTCATCTTACTATTTGACGCTCACCTAAAACTAAAACTAAACCTAATGCTTCATAGGAAATAGGTTAGAAAGAGAATAAGGGTTCTTAATATAGTTAAATAGGTGATGCACCAAAATTATGAAGGAAACTCCTTAAGATCGAACCCACACTAGATCAGAAAATGAAAATACTAACTTACACAACCTTAAGATAAAGCTAATTTGTGTAAGTATTTCATAGAAGATGTTTAGAATATAACACTAATCTAGACCTATAAACAACATTAAAAACCCTCTAAATAAGGTCAAAAATAAGGACCATGGATGAGGAAGATTATCCTTCACATAATTCCATAATTCACAACTCATCAAACATAGATTCAAGGAAAATATAGGCAAAGAAAGTCCTTATTGCATTAAGAGGTAGTTTTTACAAATGCTTGATAGGGTTGAGCCTAATCAAGCTGAATATACTTTACAGTATCTCAAGGAATGTATCATCTCTCAAAAATATAAAAAATTCTAAAATTTGAGAACCCCTTATAAAATTGAAATAAAGGGATAATATAAGATAAGTGGGAGAGGAGAGAAAGGGGGAAGCATGTTATTTATGATAATCAATGAGATATGTTATTCAAGAGATATTTCACTAGGATTTTGGTCTAATAAAAATAAGTTATTATGAAAAAGATATTCATTATTTTCCTAGATAGCCTCTAAATCCTTCTATTGGTTGAATAAATTGCACTAGAAAATAAGAGTTTTCCAAAAAGTGGCAAGTCATGATCCTACTAGAAATGATTTCTCAAACTACTTTCCAAATCTCCAAGTTATGTTGTATTAGATCTTCCACTAGATTTCATTATGAGGATAAAAACCTCATATCTTAAAACTATCAAGTACACATCATGTTTACTCTAAGTGGAATTTTATTGAAGACATGACTTGGGATGATCTACTCATTAATCATATATCTACTCTATGCCTTGGATCCTAGACCAAAATAACTATAATTAAAAACCAATATAAGAATATTGGTTTTCCTATAGTTTTATATATGTATATAGCATTCTGTTTAATGCTTGGTCCAATCTTAGTCTATATCAAGACCCTTTCCTTTACTTCTTTATCTAACTTAGGTCAGGCCTAAGTTTAGGTCCTTTCACTTTACTTGTTGATTCAAGTCCTTTTTTATTTATCAACTTTCATCGAACATCTCAACTCATCCCTTTGATATTGGTCATAGGTAATCAACTTGGTTCATTGACCCCTTTGACATTATTTTAATCCATCAAATTTTAAAATTCAATTAAACATAGACCATGGATCTTTGGGAACCACTATCATGAGCTCAATTTCTCATTAGTTTCTAGGATTTGCTAACCATTTGACTTATTTTTGTTCCAATGTGCTTGACACTTGTTAGCCACACATTCTTTCTCAGATTCTAATCAAGGATTTTGGATCCAAATGATTACTTATGGGCCTTAAAATTATGTTCACATAGACATTTACCATTTTTTTACCAGCTTTGCAATTTTATAACTTGAAGTGCAAAGATCATGGGAACACCAAACTTGCAAGGAATGGACCTAATGTTGAAAATAACAAACCATTTTGATCCATTGGACACTTGAGATTTATACATTCTTTTATAAAATGTTTAATTTGACTATTCCATGTGATCCCACATGATGTCTTGATGATGGTTTGGTATAAAATGGCTAAGTATGGAAACTTAGCAAATTATGCATTAAGAGCAAACTTTGAACATGCGTATATTATTTTTCACTTTATCATGTGAGCTATAACTTGGTGAATATGAACTAGACTCCAAAATAAATATACCCATATGATTTATTCTCCCTAATACTAACACATGTGTAATATTTAGCACCTTGAAAAATCCTACTCAACTTTCCTACTGCTAGAACCAAATGTCTAGACAAGTTGTAGATAGAATGAGTGGACCAAATGAATTCCATGCATTCCTATGCTTATCCTGAGCACTCTATAGAGTCTTTGAAGTTCTAGACTAGTCTTTATAAATTGATGAGTTACACTTTAAGTGATTCAAAATATTGTGAGCTTCATGATTTATCTGTTCCACTCATTCCATCTAGAGCTAGCTTAGACCATTTTGATCAATCAAGAATTCTACCTCTTTCTCTACATCAAGACCATTAGTGACTGGGTACATGATTGGTATGTGGGCCAAATATGGCCAACATTTTTGGTGACTCATAAGGAAGCATTCCTACCATGTTTGAGAACCTAATTCATTTTGTCTCGACTAATCCATTAGGCATGTAGTCACTTCTTTGTAACTAAGTTGATCATGAGGATGATGTAAGGATAACTCTTTATATAAATTCCTCTTGAAATAACAAGGACTAAAATAAAACCAAAAAATAAAATGCATGTAGGCAAATGCAAGAAAGAAAGAACAACTAAACTACTAAACAAATGTACATAATGGAACTTAGAAAAAATCATGAAACCTACCCTAATGTATATATAAGGTAAAAAAAATTGATGTAATTCCCACATATATCAAATGGAAAGGATTTGGCATCACTTACTTGTGATGGAATAGGCTGTAAAATGCCTTCCTTTGAGAGCTCCTAATATGTGAGCTGAAATGCTTGGCTTTTGATCTCTTTGGCATACTCTCAAGTGGATGAAATGGGATAAACATGTCTCCAATTTAGACATATTGGTCCATTTATTCAATTATTGCTCTAAATTATGACATATGTGCCCATGTAACCTCCTCCTTTGAATTAGTGCTTGGTTGATTGTCTAGACTTAGGGAAAAAAGCTCTAAGTCATCCTAAAAGGCAGTGTCTTCTTTGTCATCCGAGACAATGCCAATTTCAACACCATATTTGGTCTATTTGTTTTGAAAGGGAATATTTTATAGTTCACCAACCCACATAAGTCCTAATATTTCATATCCCTATGGCTCTAAATTTGACCATTTTCCATTTTTTAATACATCAGTACTGCCTTTAAAGGACATCTCATCTTAAGATTGGTCAGCATCCTTAACCTAATGGGCAAGTTTCCCTTCATGTTCTAGAGGAGGTATAGGCTTGTTTAGAAACTCTACCTGATCCATTAATTCATACTATAGTTGTTTCCATACTTCATCTTGGTCATATTTTTCCTTTACTCCTTCCTTAGGCTCATTTATGACCTCTCCAACATGGTCAGTTGGCTGATTAACTATATCAATCTATACATCTTGATCATTTTAATTTGTATCCATACTAGATGAAATATCTTAGGGCCAAAAAAAATATCCCCTACTCCTAGCTACATCTTTTCTATCCATATATTCAAATGTGAAGGCATTAGTATTGTCTTTAGGCTCTAAAATATCAAAAACATACTAAGAAGTCAGATTAAAACTTGACTCTTCCCATTTTGAAATAAGTGGACTACCTATCATTACCTATTCATCATAGACACTTGTATCATCCTCTTTATTTTATACTTTAACTATAAGGTCCTCCTCTATCCTTTCTAAAACATGCTCCTTCTTTATGAGGGAGATGGTGGGAGGGTGAAGAAGTTCACCTTTTTTGCATATCAGGAGAGTATCCCTCCAGCTAGGCACTTTAAAGGATATTTTAGGTAGCTTATTATGGAAGGAGGGAGAGTCTTGAAACTCTTGTACAACAAGATCATTGATATGAGCTATAGTTTTTTTTCATCTCTTGTGCAACTAACCCTTCTTCTACAAGGACTAGTTCTTGCACTTTCTCAGCTAGCATTTCCTTTTTTTACTTTGTACCCTCCTTGATTGATTTCCATGAGGGGAATGTGAAATATTTTGTCACCTCCTCATTTTTATTAATTGGGTTTTGGAGAGGGTGGTTTCATAATAGAGGGTATAAAATAGTTGGGGTCATTGACATAGGACAAGATCCAAGATGGAAGGATTTTATGTTCCTCAACTACTAAAGGTGAGACTTGGCAAGGTTGACTAGAGGGGTAAATAAGTTGATATGGTGAATAGATAATCTCACTATAGGGTTGGTAGGAATGATTATATGGATGTTTCACTAAAATTTTAGGACCACTTGGGGTGAATCCATGAATATTGTTAACTTGACATGAAGGATAAGGAATGAATGAACATGTGTTTTGATCAAATGGGTAATGATTGTACATACCAAATGATGGTGATTAGGCACTTGGGATACTTAAACTAGATGATATATGTTAGGAGTTGCCATTAATGTCTGCCAGAATGCCTCCAAAGGCTAATATGTAGAAGAACAATACCAAACATTTTTCCACTGCTTTGGACCTTAGTCCCACCAGACATGCCAAAAAATATTATAAGCTTAATTCATACCCTTGGATAGGGTTATTTAGGCTCTCTCTAACTAGGCTTATAAAATTGGGACAACCCCAGGTTTTGGGGAACCTATGGTGGGGATGAACCTGCAAAGTAGTCTGACTTATTCTTTGATTCTCACCTAAAACTAAAGCTAAGCCTAATGCTTCATGAGAAAAGGGTTAGAAATATAATATGGGTTCCTAAGAAAGTTAAATAGGTGATACACCAAAACTAAGAAGGAAACTCCCATAATCTTGAAACCACACTAGATCAATAGAGGACAATACTTGCTTACACAACTTTAAGATTAAGCTAATTTGCATAAGTATTTCATAGAAGAGGTTTAAAATAGAACACTAATATAGACCTAAAAAAAATAATAAAAACCATATAAAAAAGGTTATAGAGAATGACCATGGATGAGGAACATTCTCCTTCACATAATGCCATAGTGCACAACTCATCAAATACAAATTTAAGGCAAAATATAGGCAAAGAAAGTCCTTATTACATTAATAGGTAGTTCTTAAAAATGCCTGATAGAGTAAATCATAATCAAGATTAATATGATTTTTAGTATCTCAAGGAATTTCCCATCTCTCATAAAGATAAAAAAATTCTTAAATCTAAGAACCCCTTACAAAATGGAAAGAAAGGGATAGTATAGGAGAAGGGGAGATGAGAGAGGGGGGAGCACGTTGTTCATGATAATCAATGAGTATCAGCTTCAAGAGATGTTTCACTAGGATTTTGAACCAATTAGAATAGGTTATTATGATCAAGATATCAAGATATTAGTTGAACAAATTGCACTAGAAAATAAGAGTTTACCAAAAGTGGCAAGTCATAATCCTTCTAGAAATGAATGTTCCAACTGGTTTCCAAACCCCCAAGTTTTAGTATCTTGGATATTCCACTAGATATCATTATGAGAACAAAATACTCATATATTTAAACTATCAAAGACACATCATGTCTTATTTGAGTGGTATTTTGTCAAGGACATGAATTGGGATGATCTTCTCATTAATCATATATTTGCTTTATGCCTTGGATCCTAGATCGAAATATATGTAGGTGAAAACCAATCTAAGGATATTAGTTTTTTTATATACGTATATATCACTTTGTTTAATGTTTGGTCCCATATAAGTTTGCATCAATCTAATTTCCTTTACTTCTTCCACCAACTTGGGTCAGACATGAGTTCAAGTCCTTTAGCTTTACTTGCTGAGTTGGGTCCATTTTGCTTTATCAACTTTTGTCAAACATCCCAGATCATCCCTTTGCTATTAGTTGTAGGTAATTGACTCAGGTCATTGACCCATTTGAATTTATTTCACTTTTTCATTGTTGAAATCTGATTAAACATGAACTATGGATCATTGGGACCTAATACCTTGAGCGTGGTTTGTCATTGGTTCCTAGGATTCATTAACAATTTAACTTGTTTGAGTTCCTACATGCTTAACACTTTTTAGTTGTGTAGTCATTATTAGGTTCTCACCAAGGATTTTGGATCCAAATGGTCAATTTTGGGCCTTAAAAATTACATTTGCATAGACATTTACCATTTTTTGACCAGCTTTGTAATTTTATAACTTGAAGTACAAAGATCATGAGAACACTAAACTTGTAGGGAATGGACCTAATGATTAAAGAAACAAACCCTTTTAATCTATTTACCAATTGAAATTTTTACATGATTTTATAAAATGTTGAAGTCAACTGGTCCATGTGATCCCACATGATGTCTTAATGATGGTTTGGTCTAAAATGGCTAAGTATGGAAACGTAGAAAATTTTACATTAAGAACCAACTTTGAACACATGTATCTTCTTTTGTAATTTATCACATAAGCCACAACTTGGCACATATAAACTAGACTCTAAAATGAATAGACCTATATGATTACTTCTCATTGAGACTTCTGCATGTATGAGATTTAGTGCCATGAAAAATCTTACTCAAATTTCCTACCACTAGAACCAAACATCTAGATAAACTCTAGATGGAATGAGTGGACCAGATGAATTCCACATGCTCCCATGCTTATCTTGATAACTCCATAGGGTCTATAAAGTTTTGTACTAGTCTTTAGAAATTGATTAATTACACTTTAAGTGATCTTAAAGTGATTCAAAATATTGTGAGATTCATGATTTCTCCATTCCACTCATTCCATCTAGAGATGGTTTAGACCATTTTGATTGATCAAGAATTCTACCTCTTTCTTTGAATCAGGACCATAATGACTAGGTATATGTTTGATATGTGGGCTAAATATGGCCAATAGTTCTTACTTCCAAATCTAGCTCAACATGGGATTGGCCCCAGGTTATGGGTATCCTATAATGGGTTTAAACCTCTAGGATTTTTAACAAGGCTAGCTCCTTTGATGCATCATTTTAACTCATTTACACTACTAAGACCTAATAGTTACTAGGTAAAAGGGAGAGAGAGATAAAATGAAATTAAAACCTAAGCTAAAGATAGTGATGTACCTAAATAATGTTGATCCACTCTATTTGAACTCTTAAACACTAATGAGATAAGCAAGAGACTAGATCTAAGATTCCAAGTATCTGTCATACACCAGTATTTCATGTAGAGGTTCACCAAATGATCAAGAGCTAAGGGAAGTGAAGGAGAGGTCTAATTTAAGACACTAAATATTCAAAGTATCCACATGCAAGCTTTGATCAAAATATATAGAACACTAAACATGACCTACATAATAAGATCAACTAGTAACTAGGTTAGATCAAGACTTGACAAGGGAGAAAAGATCTACCACATACACAAATCAATTAACACGTACACACTATATCATAACAATAAAATCTAAAAGTATTATTGTATTCATCTCAAGATGTTACAGTTACAAGATCCATCTTGGTAGAGTTTAGTCATGCTTAAGAGACATATTAGAGGGATCATTTTTCAAGTTCAAAAGCCTCTATGTATAGAAAAAAGGGAGAAAGAGAAAGATGGGAACCTCTATTAAAGACTGGAGAAGGGATATTTTTAATAAATAAATGTGTTGAAAGTTCATTGGTCCCTTTCTATATGCATGCCTTCTTTCAGTAAGGTCAATCCTTATCAACAAGATAATCTCCTTTTGTTTCAATAGTCCTCAAACTCTTTATCATTGGTTGAGAGATTCATTAAAAGAAAATGGTTCCTTATGCATGATGACAAAGTCTATTTGAATGTAATCAATGCCCTTAACTACTTTTCTAACTACCAACTCACCACCTTAGGACCCTAAGCCCACCTGACGTGTTCATGGAAATCAAATCCTTGAATCTTGAAATTTACAGTGTCATGCCATGAATGGAAGCTATACCTAACTTATCAAGGATGGGACCATGTTGATAGATGAGACCCTTTACATTAACCACATATCTACTCTATCTCCATGTTTGGATCATAGGTCCATCTTATAAATAGGTCCAAATAGACCCATTCTATCTCTATAAGAATTAAGAGTTCATTATATACACATGTCCTCCTTTAATAATGTTGAACACAATCATAGATGAACCCCACAAGCTATAAAATGTCTAACCAGAGTTCCATATTAAGATCTAATGTTGGTCCCTTTATGTTATTTATACTTTACTACATGGCTATGTCTACTTCATGGTGCTAGATCAAGCTCTCATGGAAGAATGATGATCCTATAAGACTGGTTTACCTTGGTCAAAAATTGGTCCTTTAGTTTGACCTTATCCATCGAATAGTCCTCAAGCCAATCAAAATGCTCCAAAATATCTTTGCGCTCATTGGCCTCACATATTTTTGATATTAGATCTTGAATCTATGACCTCAATCACTCTATTGATCTTGATTTGTATGATTAAATTCACTCCATTGATCTTCTACCAACTTGAGTGTGCTCATTCCACTTGTCAATCACATGTTGATCTCAATATCCTATTATTAGTCTATTTCTTTATTTACTTACACCACATGGTGGCCTCTCAAGATCCTTGACATTTTGACTCATATCATACCATTAGATCATAATGTATAAATAAAATATAATCATTCATCTATATTATACCCACCTTCTTATTAGTTGAGCTCACACCATTGGATCTTATCTCGATTAATATGCACTGTCAGATCTTGCCCATCTTGTAGATTTTAAATGGATATAACCTAAGGACCTTTTGAATCATTTAAATCCAACACTAACTATTAGATTTTACTTGTCAGTATATGAGTTCATGTGGACCATATTATCTTACTCAAATTTTAACTTGTTAAAGTTTTTTAAACCCAAATAGTTATATCATGGAGCTCAAACTTGACACTCATACAAACATCTAACTCTACAAGTTCCACTTTGAAGCTCCATAACTTAGGATAAAAATCTCACATGAACATGAAACTTGTAGAGAATGTTCCTAGCATAGATAAATTATATTGTATAATAATATTTTAGCTTATGAGGCTTTGTGAGCATATTTATAAAATGTGCAAGTACATTAGTCTGTTTGTTATTAAATTATATCCTAGTGATGGTCTGACCTTTCAAAGATTGTATAAGTCATTTAATCATTCATCTAGATAGGAAATTTGATCATCTAATCAATCCATGAAAAGTTTATAAAATTGGAGATGCACCATTTCCATAAATTAATACTAGATCAGATGGGATATAACACACCTACACTTCTGATTGGGGAGCATATAATTATTAAGTGGGAGCATGACCAATGTGAGGATCTACTAGACCTGATTAGGGGATCACTTGTCACAACACACCATGTGAGGTAGGGTTTTAAAGCCTACAGACCAACACAATCTCACAACCCTAAAAGAGTCCTATGATTTAATATTTCACTAATTTAATAACAAGAAAAGTAAATCTAATCTAGTTCACACCAAATCTTGTGGTAAAAAGTGGGGGTTAGAAATAAAACAAATAAACAACTAAACTAAACATGTATTATAAGATATATAATCAAGTCAATATATATGTAATATTAATACATGGAAGATAAGAAACAAATGAACTATCTATCTACTCTTACAAAGGAGTAATAAAGTTAGGAATACTTACCTTTGAAGACAAACCCACTGAGCCTCAATCTCTCCCTTGGCCAAGGTGCTTTGTAAGAGATTATCATGGTATGTAAGGATAACTAAGATAAATCAGCTCTAAGATACACAACCTATCCAAGCATCTAAAATACTTATCTAGAAGATGAGATTGGAGCTCCAAAGAAATTATTTAACCCTAAAGATTTATTCCACAAGTAGAATGGTCAACAAGCAGATATTTATTCACACTTAGGTGGTAAATGATCTTGTATATATAGTAGTAACTTAACCCAAAATAATTTGGGAATGTCAATTGTGCTAGGTTGACGTAGTTGACCTAACATGTTTTTGGGTCTAACTCACTAGGTTTATGTTAGGTCAACCAAGAGGCCAACAAAACAAAAGAGAGAATAATTCCCTAAACTATGCTAGGTCGACCTATTTGACCTAGCATAACTGATAGGTCAAAAGTGATAAGGTAATATATGAAGGATAAAACATAGAAAGTGATAGGAATAGGTAGGAATAATAAGAATAAGCTTAGGTTCAATGGTTTTAGGAGGCTAGTGTGTGGATGGAAAGTTGAAAAAGGAACAACAATCTTATGAAGCACTGATGGTCTACCCACCCCTTTCTCGATACATCCCTTAAGGAATACACTTGTAAATATTGAGAGTTGATAGGTTCCTACAAGATAAAAATTTTTAGTAATAAATAAAAGTTTGAAAATATTATGTGTATACATATTTCCCAGCCAAAGCTCATCATGTGTCATGTAAGTGAAACATGGGATGGTGCTTTGGAAGAGAACATGATAACTCACAATGTTGATTCTAAGTATGGTGAAATAAGTAGAAAATAAGATAAATGAAATAATTTCATTGAAAAACACATACCTTTAACTTACCTTAGTGTTGTAGATAAATAAGTAGACTATAAGAAATGAAGGTGTCCAATGTAGAGTACACTAGGTGAACCTATAGAAGTTAGTGCAAAAAATAGCCAAAAATTGAAATTTTTGGAAGATAGACATATGATAGTGGAAAATAATCTCTACTCCATCATGATTCCAACTCGTTTTATGGTTTTTAAAATGGATGAGCAAAAAAAAAAGATAGAGGCAAAACAAAGAGTCTACCTAAAAATAAATGAAAGAATTGAGTTGCTAAAAAGCATTTTTAAATAGGGAAAAAGAGAAGTCATTTGAAATTTTGAATTATGAAAGATAGAAAAAAGAGATATAAGACCAAAAAAGGATAGAATGGTGAGGGAATGACATGATAGATGAGGAGGACACCTAGAGGTGGTAGTAGATGCACTACATGTATGCAACTATAGATCTCAAACCAATTTTTGAAATTTGTATTGAATTAAGTAAAATTTTTATCAAATTTGTTTTTAAGAATTTATATATGTCAAAATTGAGCAAAATTAGATTCTAAGGTTAAAAAATAGGAATATGGGAAACATATTGGAAGGGTTTAGGAAGAAAGTGAGTGAAATGTAGATTTTGTGAAAAATGTATTGGGTTTACACACATAATATACTAGGTCGACTAGGTCGACCTAGTAAGATGAAATAAGGTAGAATCCATATGGTCGAATTAGTAGGTATGGGTTGACCTAGTATAATCTAAAGGCTAAAAAGCTAGAATGGAGTGAGTAACTAGTTCATAAGGGCCAAAATGAAAACTTAGTACTAGCGAGGGGAAGATAATAGGGTTGACTAGGAATTTGAAGTCAACTATGACAAAAATAGGGAAATTTTGGTCAAACTAGGTTGATCAAGGAACTAGAATAATCATGAAAAATTGTGTAAAAAATCAAAAGAGGGATAAAATGGCCTGAAATGATCAAAAGAGGGAAAGAGGGACCAAGTAAGCTAGAAATAGGATAAAATGAAGAAAATGAATAAGGTAAAAGTAATTAGGCCTGTTTTTAATTAAAATAGTAAAAAAATGATTTATAAAGAATGTATTATGATTATACATGACATGGAAGAACTAATACATCCTTTATTATTTTTTGGTTGAAAAGATGGCTAAGATTCTAGAGGTTAGTGGGCATGTCTTGATTATTGGATTTTTTAGATAGATTTTCAGATGGAGATCAAGCTAGATTAGTAGCCATGGGTCTAGGAAGTATATCTGATATGTATAAGATACCCCTTAGCACTAAGATATTAGTCATGTTTCTAGGATGCTAAGAATAATTTATTAACACCTTTAGATGGGAGGTAGATGGGGATGTGATAGAGGTGGGTATCACATTAGAGGATGTCCATGCCATCCTTGAAGTACCCATAATAGGAGCACCAATGACCATAAGGATACTAGATAGCTTAGAGGAGAGGATATCCTCAGCCATGTGGGCTATAGGCTTAGAGGTGATATTGAGAAGATGGAGAGTTAGTATGGATGACATGTATATATCATATATTCTAGACCTCTAAAAGGTGGTGATAGGCCTTGTGACATAATGAGTGTTCTGTCACAAGTCAAATGGTAAGGTACCACTACTTGTGGTATCCTTGAGCAAAATGATGTTGAAGAGGGAGTAATATATGATTTAGGATCTATCATATAGGTCTATCTCATACATGATCTATTTGAGATGTTGGTTAGAGGTAAAAAGACTACAAATGATCATACTATTGACAACATGGATATATGAGATATTTCCCATGTATTGACTAGCTAGGTTATCCCATGTAGTCGATGATGGGTTACCTCAAGTGTAGAGATGGAGGGAGGACTAGGTATCATATGTTGTAGCCCATGTGCCATTGTTATAGTTAATTATATTTGAAAAAATTATGTGGTAGTTGTATGGGCACATAACAGCTACATGGGCAAGCTAACACACATTTTCACTAACACTAGAGAGGGAAAAGGTGGTCAAACACTATACATGGTGGAGAGATCCACATATGGTGGTATGAGTGCTAGGATATATTAGCCTACCTCATCTGGTGACATTGATACTAATTCCTAACTAGTGGGTTTGACATATGAGGGAGACATGAGGGAAGAGAAGACTTAGAATACTCATAGTTAGGTTGATACTAAGGCCATATTGGGAGTGACCATGGACTATTCAAGCATGAAAACTATCAGAGGAGAAGGTGGAGGCAAAGATACTAGATGTACCACTACCAACCCCATATTGAAATGAAAAGTAGCCATTGAGGACATGATGGTGATAGAGATAGGAAAGATATGAGACTATAGACATCCTAAATTATCCCATAGATGAGCCATAGAATATGATAGAGAGACCACTTAGATAGAGGATAAGATAAACACAAGCCATGATATCTAGGTTCAAGCTAAGGAGGTGAACTATCGAGGAGTTACTAGGAGGATTTGTAGATGGGCAGACTATGATAGGTGATTGTGTGGATGATGATATCATGAAAGCTAGGACATAGATAAGTATGAAGATGGTTAAATTATTTTTGAAGTTTTTATTTGGTAGTAGAGAGATATAGATAGATATTTTGAGATATGATAGTGATATAATATCCATCTGCTATGATTTTATAGGTGTACCTAAGGATGAGGAGGAGAGATGGGGGTCCCTGGTGAGGGGAGAAATCCATGATATCTTAGATGAGACTCTATAGCCATATAACCCCATGACACTGGAAGATCTAAGTGTACCATCTACCCCAACTTAGGTGAGCTAGTTTAGATTTTCTAGTGAGGTAGAAAAGTAGATACAAGTTCAAAGAGAGAGGATGAAGCCATCTATAGAGATGGGTGTATGTGAGAGATAGGTTTGGTAGGCCTTGGTAAATGAGAGAGATATGCATCTAAAGATAGTGACATAGATGATGTAGGCATTAATGATGTAGACTTTGCTAACACATGCACATGCAATAACCTAGGATATTTTGGTGTAGGCACAGGTGAAGATAGCATGCTTACAAAGATAGGTAGAGAGATTGAGATCTTGGATTACCTCATTACAATGTACTATTTGAAGGAGTTAGACTGAGGCCTTAGTAGGAAGCATGGATAGGCCATGAGATGATAGGATAGAGGCCAACCCTAGTTCTGAGGATTTGTATATGGTTGTATTAAACTCATGGTGTATATATATGATGTATCATTTTGGCTTATTGGTGTTGGTTGTGTATATTGTCCTTATGATGGTTGTGTTTGTGGATGTTTTTGGATATATTTATTTCAATCACATGTATTTATCTTTGTTGCATATGTTATAGGAAATATATATAGTATGGTTTTTTTATAGTATTAAGGAGTACACATGCATGGTTAAAAATAAATAGGTGAAAAGGACTTGAAAAAAATAATCAATTGAAAATGCACTACACACTAGTTCAAATTGGGAAATGTGTAATAAAAACAATGACTAACTATAAAGATTCAAGAAAATGTCAAAGAATCTAGTAAAAGGGGATTTGTTTTTAAACTAATGTAAAAGATTTTTTCACCAAAGGAAAACAAGTAAAATCATACTAAATATCATGTTGGAAAGTATGACAAATAATGTAATAAAATGGAAGGTATGTAAAAAGGAACAAATGGTAATAAAAACAAATCAAAATTAAGTCAATCAATTATACTATATCATGATGGTAAGTACAAAAGAAAAACAAATTTTTCAAAAATTTGGTCTTAAATTTATCATACTAATTCAAGCTGAGAAGTATCATAAATTCAATAAATGGTTGTAATCTTACATGTGATTAGACAATAAGAAAATAAAATATGAAATAAAAATGAAGCATAAAAAATAATAATTTAAGATGGAAAACATGTAAATTATGTGTAACCTCATAATCTATCAAATCTTATCTCATATTTGATGCATGTAATTTTGGATGGTGACTTGATTATTGGAAACTTTTATGAGAAGGGTTAGGTCCTATCCATGTTCTTACACTAAAACTCATAAAAAAAAAACCCCAAGGGATACCAAATCAAGATTGGTAAGCAAAAGGATAAGTAATGGTAAATCAAGGATGTGGGTAATAGGATGGAAAATATGGTAATGTACGAGGGATGTTGGGTCCTATTTGTGGTCTTATAAAGCAACTCACAAATGATATCCCATGGGGAGTGATTAGTAAGCAAAATAATATTTCCAAAAAGGAAATATGAAGGAAAAGGAATGAAAAAGGGATTGTAAAAAGCAAGACTTAGGCATCTTATGAGAAGACTTTATGAGGAAAGAGGCAAACTAAGGACATGAAAAGACACTAAGTGACTAGTGGTCATCTATTCATAAAGAAAACCTACTTATTATAGACCCAAATCTTTGTATGAAAATAAGTGTGATACTAAGATCAACTCATAATGGTAGATTTTTACAATGAAAATTAAAATGGACCTACCTTCCCATAATGTGTTCCTCACTCCTCAAAACCCCTTATAGAGTCAATGATCTACTAAGAAGATTGGGTAACTACATGAGAAAGTAGGTAGCACTAAAATATTTTTTTAGTCTCCTCTTCTAACCTACTAGCCTACTACACCCTAAAGGACCTCGGATTTACTATGAGGCCAACTATGGAGTTTGAGCTTCGACTAGAAGAAGGATATGTGCTTTGAATCACATCTTTTAGTGTGATTAGACTTTTAAGAATATTCAATCAATAAATCAATCAATATATATATATATATATATATGATATCATTGCCTTTTATTTTCAAATGATTTGACTTTTAACTTTATTTTGAAGGCTTTTTAAGATTTCTCCTCCACACAGATTTGGAATGACCAATCATGAGAGATACAATGATACATATGAATGAGTTGTAGGCTAAGGATAAAGGAAGCTAAGTAACCCAAAACAAAATACTAACTAGAACACTTAGAATTGACAATGAACTAATCATGTGATCTCAAGTCTCAACCATGTATATGCTTAGTTTGCAAAAAAAGGAAGGGGAAAAGGAGATCCAAATGAGGACTAGTGAAAATAAATAGTAGTGAGAAATAATGCTTGTAAACTTATCACATGGTAATAAGAGATAGTAACCAAAGGGAAGAGGGTAAGTATATCTAAGTCACCATGATAACTATCTATAAAAAATAGAGATAAGAAAGAAAACAATCATGAAGACATAAGGGAAGAGTTTTGAGAAAAAATCTAAAGGAAAAGAAAGCAAAGTAATAATAAGATAAAATAAAATCATATGCTAAATGAAAAAAAATGATAACATAAGCTAAAATGGTACAACAAGAAAGAGAAATATGATATAAGATAAGAAATAATTTGACATAGTGTCAAATGATATAATGAAATAGATGGATAAAAAAATATGAGTGGAGCACATGTCCACTCCATATATAAATAAGAAAGAACCATACATGTGCTCATAAATATTGGTAAATCTATCCACATACATTATCCAATACATCAAATAAGTCTTTATGAAGATGAATTCATACTACAGATAATGTCTCATCAATATTTAGTGAATACTAAGCAAATACATTTTTTTAATCTCCTCAGCTGAAAAAGTAGGAATGCTCAAAAGATCATGTTGAGGAAGAAAATTAGGAAAAGGTTGTTAAGGAGAATACATGTAAATAGGATCTATAGGAGAAGGAATCACAAGTGGAGAAAGATCCACTAGTTATCTCACAAGTGGATAAGGATCCATAGGTGAAGGAGTCATAGGTGGAGGCATAGAAGGTGGTGAAGGGACCACATGAGGTGATGGAGCCACTAGAGGTAGAGCCATGGGAGAAGGAGGAAACTTCTTGTGAGAATGACCTATAAGAGGAATGATATAAGGTCTAGGAATGGCTACAAGGTAATTCTTGAGATGTTATTATAGAATGTGATAATGATCAGTATGATACATGCCATATAGGTTCCATAGACAATATACCTCACCATAATTAGGTAAATATTTAGGAAGTACCTTTAGGGGATATATGTCTTTGTCTAATGATGGGGAAGAAGGATATAAGGTATCAAGATATTTTCATAACTTGTGACAATGGGTAGAAGAGTGATATCTATCCTATGGAAGTAACAAATATGCCTTTAAGTGGTTTTAGGATCACTCATAGAAGGAGGTGAAATAGGAATGGAAAAAATTGAAGAGGACTCATCAGCCCATTTGGTAGGCAAAGGATCCCTCTCAGGTAATGAAATCAAACCATCATCAAGAGAGGATGATGATGAGGGAGGAGTGGAACTAGGATTAATAAGAGGAGCACTAGGATGAGAAGCAGGAAGAGACTCAACAATATTAGGAGAGGAAATAGGTTCAACTAGAGTGGAAAAAAGGATAGGATTAACTATATCTAGCCCTATTGAAGGAGGGGAAAGATTTGTAGAAGGTCTAAGGAGGACTACCCTAGGTGTGGTAAAGTGATAAGGTCTGGTTATAACATGATCCAAGAGCATAGTCATAAGTGTTTCCTCAGAAACTATAGGTATTGGTACCATCTCTACCCTATGATAATGAGTGAAAATGCAAGAATAAAGAAATATAAATGAAAGAGAATTATGAGATGCATGAAAAGACTCAAGTAAAGAAGCGTAGTAAAGAACAATCTTAGTATTACATGCTTGGATAAGGCTACCTAAAAGAGGATCATCTAAAGAGTATCAATCATCATAATCTAGAGTATGAAGATTGATGAAACAAGTTAGGATGACCTTATCATCAGAGGAAGCTTGGTGATAGAGTGCCTAGTCTTGGTTAAGACTATGGGAATGTCATCAAAAGGAGGCTTACAAGAATGAGGCTAAAAGGAATTAGGGAGCTACAAGATGAGATGAGGTGAGAGATTATAAGTTTTTATATTTAAGTTATTATCATCAAGCTCATCATCATCAGAGTCTAAAAGGTTGGGAGGAATGTTACTAATGAGCTCAAGATGCCCATTGTAACCTCTAGTTGAGTTGACAAGAAATTTTAGATGTTATGACTCATCAAATAAAACACTAGGAAAATCTCAAGAGTAGGAATCTTGAAGACACCATGATCTTAGAATTGTTCAAAATTATAAGGGTTAGTGTCTCCTTAAATCTTATAAATGGTTCCATTGTGAGTAAATTTAATGCATTGATAGGCAAAAGATGTGATGCCTCGCATACGATGAGTCCATAGACTACCAATCAAGATATAATATGAAAGGGGAATGTTTAAAATCATCACATTAACATGAATGGTGATAGGTAGGATGATAATTTGAAGCCACACATACCCTAAAGGAGGCATTTTCTTTCTATCATATCCTTGACAAATGTTACATGTTGAATTGAGATTACATTTAGAATACCCAAGAGTTTTAATGAAATCAAGGGCGGTGACACAAGTGACAAAAACCTAATCAATCAAGGCTCTCTCAACTTGGATATCACTAATTTGGGTGCTAATAAATAATGGAGGATCATCTACACAAAGAAGAATATCATTTGGAATCATAGATGCTATGAAAAATCATAAATAATGGGAAGTGTCTATAGTTTCATCAATGTTAATAGGCATCTCTTCACATTGTTATAAGATACTATCCTTAGATCCATATAAAGTATCCTTCCATCCTATTAGTGGAGGGTGAGGGATATTCATCTTGAATAAGTGTTACATAAGGTAGTTTTTATGATATGGAGATGTCCTCATGAGTTTAAGAAAAGGTATCTGAGATTGAAGATTAGTAATTTTTGCAATGTGATCCCACTCATCATAACCCATAAATATATTGTTAGATATAGGTTTTTAATGATTAAGAAGTTATTTAGAAGGTGGATCTAAAGATCATTGTAATTTATGTTGATAATAATTAGAAGGTTGAGAACAAGGTTGTATATCATTTGGTGATGAATAAGTAGTTGGTTTAGATTGATTTTGAAGTTTGGAAGAAGAAGTGTTAGTAGAAATTGGATTGTTATTAGTATTATAAGATGATGGGAGAGAAGTATAAATATTATGAGATGTGTCATCCAAGAAAGAATCATAAATTAGATCATCAAAAGATATGATATCTTCTTTCCCCAACTTATTTAAATGAGTTAGAGAAGAATCCTGGATAGCATGATATGTCTTATGGGAAGGAGGAGTGTAGATAGGTTATGAATCAATGAAAGCCACCACTCTTCTCATGTTGGTCATGTTAACCACATTCTCTTGAGAATTTGGCTCAACAATAATTTCTACATTATTGGTGGAATAAGTGGTCTTATCTTGACCTTCTTGGATCAGTTGATGATTAGGTAAGGGGTTTTAATAGATAGCTAAATGAGTGTTTACTTGATTTAAGGATTGATTTGTATCATGTGATATATAGTATTTGAAATCAATCTCATATTTTTGTTGACATTTATAGATAATGGAATCATGATTAAAATTTAGAAAAAGAAGAAAGTCCATATCTAAATTGTGAAGCTATCTACAAGTCTTGTGAGAGTGACCCCAACTACCATAAAACTAACAAAACTTGTTAGGATCATACCATTATTTCATAGATCAAGTAGGGTCAAGCTCTCATGGAAGAGGCCCAGGTAGACATTTAAGCAATTCAACAAAGGATAAAGTTTTATGTATATTAATGTTGTTTGTTGATAAATTAGGATTAGTGAATTATTGAGAAAAAACTAGTTCTAAAGAAGGGGTAGGAATAACAACTTGCACATTGTTAATGGTGTCAAATGAATCAATGACACCATCAATGGTAATATTTCATTTTTTTTAATTTACTAATAGGTAAGGGCCCATGAAAGGTTAGGGTGACTTGAATTGACACATGAGTAAATCCTTTCTTTTGCTTGATCGATAACTTCCTCCAATATAAATGAAGAAAGGGTACGAACTCAATATTGTAATTTAGGAAATAAAGAATTTGTAATGAGATGAAAGATATTATCATCTATCATGCTATGTTCAAATTTATTTGACAAAGTCTTCCATCACTCAACAAAATCTTGGGCAATTTTAGTTTTGTTTTGTTTGTAATTGATGAAATGGGCCAAAGTGTTCTCTAGAAGATCACTAGTTTGAAATTATTATACTAAATCATTTACTAAGTCCTCCAAAATAGTGATAGAGTGTGTTATAATTTTATTATACCAATCCAAGGCATCCCTTATGAGGGTTTTGGCTAAGAGTTTGGTAGCAGCAAAGGTATTTAACTTGACCCAATCCTTGTAAATATTTCCAAATGTTTTGAGGTGAAGAGTGGGATCGGTTGATCCATTGTAATAAATTGTAGGTGTTATACCTCCAATGTCAATGTTAGTAATCTAGGTGGTAAATTGTTCATTTTTCAAATACTTGATGACTTTGTTGACTAATGGAGGTTGGGGAATGAGATTACCTTGAGAATCTCAAAGAGGAAGAGGAGGAAAACTTTTGTAAACTAGTCATTGGTTGAGGATTGGATTGAAAAGTAAGAAGCTATTTTTTCATCTACATCATTTGATTCATATTATGAGCTTGGAATGTATTCATTTGATTAAGAGTTTGTAACAATAGTTGATGAGTTTGATTAGTATTAGAAGAAGAAGTAGTATTGGTGTTTATGTTGGTGTTAGTGGATTGGGTACCACTATTAGTGTTGATATGAGCTCGAGAAGAGCTATGAGAATTTGAGGCACTAGTGGCAAAATTTGCTTATGAAGAAAAATATGGACTAGTAAATGGTTGAAAGCAAGAAACACTAGAAACATGAGTGCCTTCGATAGAAACTAAAACATTAGTGGAAGGATTAAGGATAGTGGATTTTATGAGAGGCCCACTAGATGTAGAACATGCCATATTAGTTGAGATACTAGGCATGGAGGTGGAATAAGTTAAAATATATGATTTCATGGCATAAGAAGAATTAAATATTGTAGGAAGAGGTTGAGAAGAAAAAGTATTTGTGCCCCTAAATTTAGTTAAGAAAGTGGGAGTAGGAGAATGAGGATCTTCAACTTGACAACTAATCATGAGGTTATAGATGGTGGAAGGATCCTTCCCTTTATGTTAAAGGAATTATGTGATAAAGAAGATAATTTCAAGAGTATACTCTAACTCAATCTTATCCTATAAGATAAGAGTAGGGTTTTGATGTAAAGGGGTATGAGGAGGGGTCCCATAGTTCATTGTGTGGGTTGCAATATGAACATTATTAACATTCACAAAAGGATCCCTACTTTATCTATGGGAGACCTTATTAGGACTAGTGAATTACATCAAGCCTATTGAATAAAATTTAGGGTTGTCACCAAATAGAAAGTCCATGATGAAATAAAAGGAAGCAAGATGAGAAATCAAAGAATCAAAAAATTACTAAAAATAGTACTAGGTTGACCTGGTCAACCTAGTGCAAAAATAGGGACTATAAAACTATATAGGGTCAACCCATTTTAATGAACTGTGATTGGTAGAAAGAGGTGAAGATGATGTAAATAGTACTAGGTCAACCTAACATAGTGTACAAGGGCTAAAAAAGAGATAGGGTTGGCAAGATCGACCTAGCACAATAGACAGGGAAGAAAAGAAAGTTGATAATAAGCTATGAATTAAAGAAAGATAATTACAAGTAATGTAACAAAGTAGCAAGTAATAAAAGGGAAATAAATAGTCAATTTAATAGAAAGATAATTACAAGTAATCTAATTGATGCACACAAATCAAAATCATGTACTAACACTAGCTAATGTAAGATTTTGTACACATAATTAATCAACATGCAAGTAAAAAACTTGAAAGTAAAGTTAGCTACTTTGTTAATCTAGAATGGTGATTAGATTATTAAGAGTTATTTTAAATGTAAAGGGGAGATTGGTTATAAGCAAGGTACTAGATAGTAATCAATGGATAGTTTTAGGTAATTTTAGGATGAAAGGGACTGTAGTGGTAATGATACAAGCTTGGTATTTGGGCCTACCCCCTCACTTCACACACCACAGTAATAAGGGTAACGGGTTCTTAGCAAAAATATACCATTAACCATTCTTTATACTTGACCATAGCATTAAGTCAGCTTTCCCCTTAGTGATGAAATCTAAGTAGGTAGACCTAGGTAGTCAAATGTTTAAATGCTTGTTGATGTTTATGTGGTTTGGACATGTGTGAAAAAGAATAGAAATAGTGCAACTAAGAGATTGATTTAAAATCACCTAATTAGACTATGTGAACTATTCTAAGCATGCAAGCAACTCAAAAAAAAAAGATGTGATTAACATATATGGTTCATTCTAAATTTGAAACAAGGTATAGTTGAGAAACTATAGGGATAATCATACAGAATAGGGTTGATAGGGTCGAACCTGTACTATGGAAGTAAAGTCTAAAAGTGAACTAGGTTAGTTAGGTCAACCTAGTTATTTCTAAAAACATAGAACATAAAACTAAGTCTATAGGGTTGACCTGGTTGATTGTGTAGAGACAATTTTGAAGATTGCAAACTTGAAAGGAAAGTATAAAAAAAAGATATACAGGAATAAAAATTGACCTAAATGGTTTAGAGATAAAAAATAGAAAATTTTTGATCTAAGACCTTCGAGAAAATTGGAAAAAAACTACAAATTGGGTCAATCTGGTTGATCAATCTATATTGGAACCTACTAAAAATGTGATAAAAATGCACTATGTCAACCTAGTCAACCTAGTAGGCTGAACAAGAATTTTAGGAACTTGAAAAAAATTCATTGGGTTGAGTTGGTCGACCCAGTTGTCTAAAGAGAATTCTACAAGTTTTGGAAACCTGTACTGGGTCGAGCTAGTCGATCTGGTTGCCTATTCTTATCAACCTATGCATATAGATTAAATAATTGGGTTAACAAGGTCAATCTAGCATAATAAAAATAATGATGAATAGAAATGAAATTAGTGAAATAAATATTACAAGGGTTAATTTCACATTGGGTTCACTAGAATGTATACAATCATAAATTCACCATGTCCATAAATCAATCTTAGATTGGATGGGATAGAGCACACCTACACTTGTGATTAGCGAGCATACAATTGTTAAGCAAGAACATGACCAATGTGAGGATCTGCTAGACTAGATTAGGGGATCACTTGTCATAACAAACCATGTGAGGTAGGGTTCTAAATCCTACAGTCTAACACAAATGCACAACCCTAAAAGATTCCTATGATTTAATATTTCACTAATTTAATAAAAAGAAAAGTAAATTTAATCTAGTACACACTAAAGCTTATGGCATAAAGTAGGAGTTAGAAATAAAATAAATAAATAACTAAAATAAACATGTATTAGAAGACATATACTCATGTCAATGTATACAAAATACTAATACATGGAAGAGAATAATACAAATGCACTATCTATCTGCTCTTACAAAGGAGGGAAAAAGTTAGGAATACTTAATAATACATGGAAGAGAATAATACAAATGCATTATCTATCTACTCTTACAAAGGAGGGAAATAGTTAGGAATACTTAACTTTGAAGACAAACCCACTGAGCCTCAATCTCCCCATTGGCCAAGGTTTTGTGCAAGATATTGTCATGGTATATAAGGATAACTAATATAAATCAGCTATAGTCTAAACAACCTATCCAAGCATCCAAAATACTTATCCACAAGATGAGATCTGAACTCCAAAGAAAGTATTGAACCCTAAAGCTTTATTCCCCAAGTAAAATGGTTAGTATGAAGTTGTTCATTCACACTTATTCACTTAATTATTCACTCTTCTTGAAAGTATGGTAAATGACCTTATATATATAGTAGTAAATTACCCTAAAATCATTGAAGAATGTCAGTTGTGCTAGGTCAACCTAGTCGACCTAGCATGTTTTCAAGTCTAGCTCACTAGATTTGTGTTAGGTTGATTGAGAGGCCAACAAACTAATAGAGAGAAAAAATCCCTAAACTGTGTTAGGTTGACCTAGTAGACCTAGCAAAACTAATAGGTTAGAAGGGTGATAAGGCAATAAATTAAGAATAAAACATAGCAAGTGATAACAATAGGTAGAACTAAGAATAATAATCTTGGGTTTAATGGTTTCAAGAGGTTAGTGTATGTATGACAAGTGGCAAAAAGAACAATAATCTTATGAATTATCGATGATCTTCCCACCCCTTTCTCAGTACACTCCTTAAGGCATGCACTCAAAGAGATTGAGACATGATAGGTTCCTACAAGATATGAAGTGTCAGTAATTAATAAAATTTTGAAAATATTATGTTTATACACAAAGATCTTGGTATGTGGGCCAAAATTGGCCAACAAAACCTTGAGATGGCATTAGGATATATGAGAAAGCTTATGTGACTATCTACATTAGCCTATATCCAATGCATTTGAATAGAGATTTGAATGATATACCTTTTGGAGGAGGTTTGAGGACCATGTTTCATTGAAATAACACCTCCTATGTATCCTAAACTATCTGCAAACCCTACATTATCTGATCTAGGAATTTGACTCAAGAGAGGATGGTTAGTATGGTGTTTTAGTTCTAAAATGAAAAAAAAGTAAATAAACACACTAATAGCATAAAATCTCTAGGCCTAGACACTAGGGAGAGATTAGTTAACAAAATCAAATGACAAACACAAGAATTCCTTCACCTTCCTTGGATGCTCCAAATGCCTTTGTAATGGTGGCTTGCTCAGCTTGTGCTCATGAAGTATTCATCAAATGAGGCTTAGTTATCCCCTCTTCTCCTTGACACCTTGTGGATTATGGTTTGGCTTGGATTAAAATAAATTTTGCATGGTAACACTAGTATAAATGGCTTCTTGAAGATATTTGTGCATTATAGCTTTGCACCAAAATAGCTTAGAAATGATGTAGTGAGGCCTCTTATTTATAAATTTTTGAGAATGATCAAAATAAACCTAAACTATCCATCTCAAGATTGAGATGTGTGGTTGAGGACTAATTCAATTTTTGGAATTAATTTTTTAATTATCCTCATCATGACATTGGAAGAAGGGGAAATTAAGAGGCATGGAGGGCATCATGGAAAGCATTGATGAGGCATGGGATGCATGAATCCTGATATTTGTGACATTTATGGCCTTGGAATGTATTTCCAAGAAATGAGGTCACTTTATGATGCATATATTCTATATCCATTTCCAAAAATAAGTAGTCAAAAATTTTCCATGGAATTATTCATTATGCCTTGATTTGGGTTAATTAGCTCTTAAGCATGATTAAGCACTTTGTGCACAAATTACTCAAATTGATTAGAATGTGTTATTATTGGTCTAAAATTTGACTAGATTAGAATTGGAAGGTGATTTCAGATGTGTTGGAACCATATTTCCATTTAGAATATTGCCAAAAACAAATAACAAAGACATGAGTCTCATACAAGAGATTTGATAGGGAAGAGCAATCCAAAGCACCCAAGTGCAAATTTGGAATTTTGACTCGAATTGAACTAATAAAAGTTAGTTGGCCCATAAATGGAATTACCCCATTTATGGATACCCTAGCCAAAATTGGCACTTGAATATGTTAGTTTCAAATCGTTTAGCATGTTTTAGTGTTTTTAGGCCAAAATGTGCATTTTGGGTGGAAATTGGCCAAAAACCTATTGGAGGTTATCAGTGGCTAGATTTAGGTGTTTATAGTTTCCCCCTATTTGGGAAGGCATATTAAACCATAGGCAAAGCAATGTCTTCTCAAATAATGAGAGATGGCATGTATGCCAATAAGAAGATGATGATTAAATAATAAAGCTCCAAATGATTTTGGGAAGCCTATGATGATGCCCCCTCGAGGGAGTAGCTATCACATTTGTTGATCGATGGTCCCTCAAAAAGAAACAAAAAGAAAGGTGGAATTAACCCATGGTTAAGATTAATCCAAATGAGAAAATACTTGCATGCATTGATGTGAAAAGGATGTTGATTTTCCCAAAGGTAGTTATAATCAGGAATAAAAGTCAAAATAACGATTTTCCCATCAGTGGTTATAATCATTAAGAGGACCTAGATTGGCTAAAGATGGTTATTACCCAATTAGGGCTGATTATCAAGTATAACTCAATGATATAACCTAGAATATAGATTAAAAATGAGCAGGTGCAAAGTGATGAAAGAGATAGATAGAAGAATAAGATTGATCATTAGAAATGATTCAATCATACCTACTAATGAGGAGATGTTCATCCTTATTAGTAATGATACAACTAGAATGGTAATTGGGTTTGATTTGATCAAGGGTGGGATGGAAGGATTTGCCAAGCTGTTAAGGAAAAACTTATGTAGTTCCATTGATTGTAGACCTTCTTGAAGCTAATTTTTGCTATAGCATGTGATGGTAGGCTTTATGATAGAACACAATGAAAACTTGGCCAAAATATGCATAAGGACTAACTCTTGGTATCCAATAAACACTTAAAAATAATGCACCAATGATAAAAACCATGATGACAATATTGACGTATGAATATGGATAGACCTAAGAATAATGTGTTCAAGGAATCATCCATTGAACACATATAGACTGAGTCAAGGCAACAATGCTGAAAGCAAACAAACAAGCAAGAGAACAAATTAAAAAACAAACAAATAAACAAACAACAACTTAAGATAAATAAACAACATAAAGCTTGAAAATAAAATCAAAAGAAAGCATCCTAACAATGACCATGCCTAAATAAGGTGGATCAAGGATAACTGACTAGGCTTAGACAAGACAAATGTTTTCGGATTTTTGAAATATTATGATTTTTTTTGGCATTTTGAGGTATCTTAATTTGTTAGAGAATGAAAAGATACCTACTCGCAAAATAGTGAGAGCATATGGAAATGGGGACTGAGGTGACCTCAACATGAATTGATCATGACCCACATGGTCCTGAAATAACCTCAAGTCATAGTAATTCCATCCACAAAAAAGGTAGGGAAAAACCAATTAGGTCCCAACAAGTTCTCAAATCTAGCCAATGGCCAGTCAAATGAAAATAGTAATGGTAAGGTGATGCAATAATGCATGTTAAATAAGTGTTGCCCCTAGTTTACCCATGGGTAGTTATAACTAAGATACAATGGCATAGGTCAATGATACTAATTTTCCCATAGGTAGTTATAATTAGTAGAAAGACTAGTGAGACATTGATTTACCCATAGACATTTATAATCAAGCTCACATAAACAAACATGGATATAGGATGCAATATATCTTACCAAATCAACTATCACACTAATTTAATAGATTTCCATTATAAACATGGATTAGATTTATTTTTGAAACTTGATTGGAATCCTCCCATAAAAAGTGTAGGAAGAACTAAATGAACCAAGAGCAAAACAAGATTGGGTAGGATGACCAAAAATAGGCTTTGGTCTAGATATGAATGGAATTATAGGATGGCATGGTCTTGCTTTTTAGGATAATCATGGTTTGATAAGTTGGATAAAATGGTAAGAGGGTTTCCCATAGGTGATGGGGTAAATGGCTAGGATCTACAATAATGGTAAATAGGCATATGTAATAATGGCAATGACATGGTACGTGTTTTTGGCCTAAGTGTGGTTTTTGATTCTATTAATCCCTATTGATGGGGAGATGCACGTCCTAATCAAAAAATGATACAAATAGAATACTTGATCATGTCAATTGCTATCCAACACCTTGTCTGAATAGTTGCTCTGTCAAAAATGACTTGTAGATTTGGTTATCAAGAATGCTTTTATTATCTTCATTGGTCATTGATTTTGATTCCTTCAAACATCGAGACAAGATATCTTTATAGCCTCTACAAAAGAAAGTGTAACCATGGATGATAAACAAGGATAAATAATGGATGGTAGGTTTGATTTTGAAATAGAATGGGAAATGATAATGGAATGTATAATGGTGGGGAAACAAATTAAGATCAGTACTTTTAGTCACACATAATGTTGTTGATGCCAAGTTTGATATAATTTTGGTTATGGTAGGGTCAAAGACTTTTTCCCTAAATAGAACCACCAAATTTTCCTATTATTTGATCTTGATAGTAGTTACCATCTGATTAGGCTATAGATAGGAAGCCATTTTGATTTTATCTTTGATTTTGTCTTCATCAAGTAGTGAATAACTTTTGTGCTTAGCTATTAATGCCTCAAAGAGGTTTCCACCAATGAAGTTGTCTTGATTTTCCTTTAATACCTTCAAAAAGGTTTCACTACTAAACATTAGCTTTTGACTTTGATTATCTTCTAGCACTTTTGAAAAAGTTTCACTAGGAGAGTGTTGTTATTCTACATGAATGTTGTCTTGGCCTCCTTACTCTTCTTTAACTAATATGTCACCATGGATGCAATTTAAAAAAGTTTTATTCTATTAATCCCAATCAACACTTGTGGGAGATGGAATGTGAATAATATGGATATCTTGGTTGATGGTAATAGCTTGTGGAATGGTAATGGAATGGGGAGAGGCTACACAATCCTTGTAGAAGATACTAGGATAACTTGTGTCGATGCTAAATCACTCATCCTAAAAAACTATATAAGGATCACAAATTTATTCAAATTGATCTATGAGGTCTATGTAACTAATATTATAACAACCATTAACATATTATTCTTTTGAATCTAATTCTAGCTCAATAAAATCTAAATCTGGTGTTGATTTAGATTCTGATTTTGATGTTAAATTTGATGTCAGTCCAAGAATAGAAACTAACCTAACTCTAATTCTTCATCAGATGGGTACTTTATTATAATTATATCTTGTTGAATATTTGGTTTTGGACAAGTAATAGCCTATGATGGCATAATGGGCTCCATAAAAAATAGTTTATCAAAGTGAGACTTTTCTAGGATGGGAAATAGGTCAAGAGAAAATTCTTTAAAAATTGGCTTGTCAATAGGAGGCTCTTGAAAAATAGGCACATGGTTGAGGTAATGATTTGCCCAAAATTAGTTATAATCATTAAGAAGTGACTTGAAAAAGATTGGCTCATCAGTGTGAGACTCCTCAACAATTGGTATAGGATCAATAGGTGATTCATCATAGGTTGACTTATCACAAATGGTTGGTTCAACAAAAACATCTTGGATTGGTTAGTTTTCTTGGATTTGGTTTCTAATGAGTTGGAAAATACCATTTTAAAACACAACTTGGTCTTCAAATTATTGGATTAGTTGAGGTTTGGATTGGATGACTTGTAGTTAGATAATGTTAGGGCATTGGGGATCATGATTGCTCGCATGAGCCGAAGGACAAAGTCTTGAGATGGTAATGATAAGTCATTATGGGGCTTGATTTCTCACACAAGACAAAGGATTAGGTCTAGGAATGGTAATGGTATTCCTTGGATATTGTGGAGCTTGATGGCTCGTATAATCTAAAGGAGGGTTAGGGGTAGTCAATGATCAGATAATAAAAGGTTGTTATGAAACTTAACTACTTTCATAAGCAAAAGAATCCAAGTCTTCCTCATTAACCATATCATCCAAGTCATGATTTGGTTCATAAGCTAGTTATTGACTGTGTTCCATGTACTAATTATTAAAAAGGGATTATGGATTTGTATCCTAAATAACATTATATGTAGTTGGGTCTTCAAAGTCCTCCTTACAAGTCTCTTCATACCAATCAAGGTATTGATTTGGATCAAAAGTTTCTTCATGACTTTGTTCCCATGAATGATTAATATGAGGTGAATATAAATTTATCTCACAAACCATATTAGCATCATTGGGGTCTTGACAAAATCCATAAAATTCATTTTGTGCATCCATTCTATCATAAGTTAGATTGTAAGTGACTCCACCATAAGTGTATCATGACATATCCACGTAAATGATGAAATCTCCAAAAAAAAAAGACTTAGAGTTCTACAAACTCTGAAAAACTATGTCCAAAGGATAAATGGTTCGAGCTTGGTCTAACTTGGTTGAGGGGATGGAGTTGTATCTTCAATGTGGTTTGAAAGTATAGTTGTATCCCTAAAATAATTTGTGCTAATACTTGGCATAAAATATTCTAACATTAAATGTCTAACATCAAATGTCATATGCATAAAAAGTCAAGTGGCTGAATAAAAACTGGCATGTCAAAGGTCTAGGTCAAAGTGTTCCAAACAAGGTCTAAACTAAGAAAGGGAAAAGTTGAGTTACTAGGTCTTTTGTCCAAACATAGAGTCAAAAGCTAGGCTCAAATAAATAGGCATACGCTAGGACTTTTTTCCAAATAACATCAAAATATAGACTTGAAACAAAGGTTGATTTGATTAAATTTAATCTAACAAGTTTGGAAACAATTTTGACATAGACCCGGCACATGATATCAAACATAAACATGATCAATTGGCATAAGGCATAAGACAAAAGGATCTTTGAAAAAGGTTGTGTTCTCCCAAATAAAGTCACAAACAATGATGAGGATAAGCATTTAAATAAATAAACCATCAATAGTTTTTACATATGGGTAATTGATAAACCAAAGTTATGCAACCTAAAAGAAAAAGATCTATGTATCAGATCCATGAATTGAGGCCTAAATAGAAATCAATCAATGTTTGGATCCAAACTTAACAAGGATAATTGAAAACTCAACATTGAAAACTAGGATTTGACCAAACAGGCTAGACAAAATTGGACAACATGATGGTACAAGACAAATGTCCAAATAGTATACATAAAATGGTTTGAAAAAAATGGTTTTGATACAATGGTAAACAAGTCTTGTAATAAATTGAGCAGCCTAATGGTGTAAGTATACTCAAATGATGTGGTCAATGTTATGCTTTAAAGACTTAAAAGGCTCAAAATGTTTTGACATGATTTGTGCAGCATAACACTACCCTCCTCAACTCAAATACATTATTTTGACATGGCTTATGAATAAACAAATTTTATTCTTAAAACATACCAAGAAAAAATGACCAAAATACACTAAGTATAATCATTCAAATCCTAGAAAGGGTATGGCAAAATGGGGTTTACTAAACTAACAAGGTTTTGATCATTCTAGGGGAATCAATTACATAATGACTTTCACATCAATCGATGCAAAAGACAAGCATAGAAATTGGATTAATGTGGCATTAGCTAGTTATAAAAAGGTCTAGTCCTTTTTACAACCACTACATCCTATTATTTGCTTAGTGTAGTGTGATGTCTAAATGCAGATACATCCCATGTGCAACTCCAAATGAGCCAAATGAAGTCAATGCTGGGAGATGAAACCCTAGGTCAAAGCTTCCTTAAAGAACTCATGGGATGTAATTATGTCCCCCTCATAACCCAAGATGCATAAAAATAAAGAAAGCATGAAAATAAAAAAACTTTAGGGTCATTTTCAAGGTCACCCAAACTTTGATGAGTTTTTGGGGAGTGCTTTAGATGACTTTCTTTCTAATCCTTAGACTAGGTTACTTGTAATATGAATGGTGCTTTTGATTCTAAGGGTTCCCTATAGGTAACAAATGGAAGAGCATACATGCAACTTTCCTCTTTTTTCCAAAAAAAATCTAAGTAAACAACTTATTGTAAACAAGAATTAAAAAGTGTGATCAATTTTAAGCCCAAATGAAAGATTTAATGGTGTTTATTTAACCACTTGGTCTTAGTTGCAAACTTTGAAAACATTCATTTAAACATCTAAAACCTTTGTAAAACACCCAAAAAAAGGTTCCTAATTGATTTTAAAGCATGAAAAGGTGATTTAAACATGTTTTGAGAAAATATCAAGCTAGGTCTTATAGAAAAAATGTTAGCATGTCCTTTAACTTTAAGTCTTTTTTTAGTTTGAAATAATAAACTTTGGAAAAAGAGGTCTCAGGTACGTGTTTTTGGAAAAACATAGTGATCGACATTGGTTATTACCATTAATGTCAGTTACTTTGGCTAACTGAGATCTAACTAATGTTATTTTTGCTAACTGGTGTCAGTTAAGATAACTAATTGATGTTGGTATCTCCTATCGACATTGGTTACTATGTAAAACCATGTAAACCAAAAATGGCAAAATAAAGTTAGAAAATCAATTTTCAAGAGTTTTAAGGGCTCAAATAAATATTTTAGAGTTGTAAATGATCTCCTTTAGGTGTGAGATGTGTCTAGTCCCATCAGGCATGCCATTATGTGATCTATGAATTTGACTCAAGAGAGGATGGTTAGTATGGTGTTATTTCTAAAATGAAAACAAAATGAAATAAACACACTAATAGCATAACATCTCTAGGTCTAGACACTAGGGAGAACTTAGTTAACAAAATAAAATGACAAACACAACTAAAAATCAAGGAACCAAACACAATAATTCCTTCACCTTACTTGGATGATCCAAATTACTTTGTAATGGTGGTTTGCTCATCTTGTGCCCATCAAAGGAGGCTTGATTATCCCCTCTTCTCCTTGTCACCTTGTGGCTTGTGGTTTGGCTTGGTTTGGAATCAATTTGGCATGGTAAAACTAGTATCAATGGCTTCTTGAATATATCTTTGCATTATAACTTTGCACCAAAATAGCTTATAAATGATGTAGTGAGGCCTCTTATTTATATATTTTTAAAAATGATCAGAATCAACCTAAACTATCCATCTCAAGATTGAGATGTGTGGTTGAGGATTAAATCAACTTTTGGAATTAAGTTTGTAATTATCCTCATTATGACATTGGAAGAAGGGGAAATTAAGAGGTATGGAGGGCATAATGTAAGGCATTGATGAGGAATGGGAGGCATGAATGTTGATATTTGTGGCATTTATGGCCTAGAGATGTCTTCCCAAGCAATGAGGTCACTTGATGATGTAGATATTCAATATTCATTTTTAAAAATAATTATTCAACAAGTTTCCATGGAATTATTCATTATGCCTTGATTTGGTTTATTAGTTCTTAATCATGATTAATCATTTTGTGCACAAATTACTCAAATTGATCAGATTGTCTTGTTATTGGTCCAAAATTTGACTGGATTGGAATTGGAAGGCAATGTCAGGTGCATTGGAACCATATTCCCATTTAGGATGTTTCCAACAAAAAAATAACAAAGGCATAAGTCTCATACAATATATTTGATAGGGAAGAGCAATCCAGAGCACCCAAGTGTAAATTTAGCATTTTGACTCAAAATAAACTAATCAAAGTTAGCTGGCCCATAAATTGCATTGGCCCATTTAGGGATACCCTAGCCAAAATTGGCACTTGAATATGTTAGTTTCAAATCTTTTAGAATGTTTTAGTATTTTTAGGCCAAATTGTGCATTTTGGGTGGAAATTGGCAAAAATCCTAATTGGAGGTTATTAGTGGCCAGATTTAGGTGTCTACACATCACATGAATGCACTTTGCAACCCATAAAATAATTGTCACAGACAGGGCTTGGTCTAAGACAAAATATTGCATATACCAACTATTTGTCTAGCTAAAATATATGAAAGGGTAAATTTAATGAGTCATGATGACCATTCATACTAATTTTTATGGCTTGGCCATGCCTATAAAGTCCTCAAACTACCATTTTGGCTTAGACTAGCAGTAAACTAACTGTTGATTGTGTGCTTGGACATAAGCACTCTGAGTATGGACTTCATCATTATTTTATGAGGGGTTTGTGATCATGGAGTGTCCATCATATTCCTTAGGGATAGTATCATTCTTAGATAATTATTTTTAAACATTTATTTTTCTACATACACTAGCCTTTACTTAGGCTTAAAGCTCATGTCTAAGTATGTTAATGTGTTTCAAGCCTATGTAGGTGTTCCTTTGCCTTCTTGGATGTGATAAGCATAATTTTTACATCCTAATTTAATATGTAACCTAATAATATTTTCATGAATTCTTCCCTTATACCATAAGTAAAGTATGGTTCCTCATATGCATTAATCTACTATAAGTGTATACTCATAGATGTTAATTGTGTGCAGGGTCTAAGTGTCATGTTTGTATGAGGGAAGAGTGATCAATAGTAGCTCAAACCCTAGTAACACCTTCATATCTCCACTCATCCCCCAAAATTAATATATTATGATGTTCACATTAATCTCCATGCCTTTAATAGTATACATAGTGCCTTTTGGAAATCATTCTACAATAGGCCTAAATGAGTTGGCTATAGGTGGTCATTGGCCTTCTCAATTCACTATATGACCATGTATGACCAAAAATTCATGATCTCATAGCTCTTAAGGGTTACAAAGGGGTACAAAGGTTTGTTGACATGATTTAAACTTGAAAAAGAGGGTGGAAGAGTGAATGAAGATGATTATGGGGGGAAAGAGGGTGAAACATGGACAATAGGGTTAGAATACAGTGTGAATGGTAGTGGAAACCATGTGAAAAGATAAGGATATAAAAATGGTGTGAAATAGAGGATAAGAACATTTTTTAAAACCATCCACATAAACCTTATAAACCTTTACACATATACCTAATCAAATATGGTAATGTGGAAGAAGAAATGAAGAATATATAGATAAAATATGGAACTGAGGAATCTCTAAGGAACTTTAAACTTTAGAAAATACCTTAAACTCTACTAGAGTTGACTATGTGGGTTTTTATATAAGGAAGATGGTTTCTAGGCCTATGAGACCACCATGGGGGGTTGGAAAAGTTGATCATTAGGTAATGGTGATTATCTATTATCACTTTAACACCCCTTTTCCATGTTTTAAGTTACATTTGAAGCTCTACAGATGTCACTAAGCCATACATAATGTTCATTGAATAATAGCCTTCAAGTATGCATAAGGCCTTTTCTTCTTGAGATATTATAAGATGAAAATAGACCATTAGACCTCCAACCTGAGTAAGAAGGCATGGTAAAACATGAAACACTTCTACAAACTTTTCAACTCATCCCATAACTTATGATGAAGACATTAAACCTTTGTCTATTGCACATACCTACTTGTAAATCACACATAAGAGCTAATCTTGAAGGATTTCTAGCCATATGAGATCACACATGTGATTCAAGTGATAAAAATTCTATGTTGGGATCCTCAAGACCTAAGGAAATAACATCGATCATTGGTTTGATCAAACAAGTCAAGAATCCCTAAAAACTATTCAGTCCAACTTGGCCTATGCAGATGAGAATGGCATATAAATTCATTAAATTCTTAAGTAATTTTCATAAAGTTTATGATACTAATCCCCAAACAAATTCCCATGGGTGGAAGTTTACTAATTGTACTTTATCCAGTTATGAGCTTGGGCCCCATTCTCTCTCCTTTGTATTGTACAAGCATAAACCTAATAATATCTTTGAGTCTATAAATGAGTTCAAGGGAGAAATGGGATGGTTTGGAGTTTCCAAGGTACTAACAAACTGTAGACACTAAAATCATGTCTAACCCTTGGTCGACTCTCCCCCTTAGTCCCCTTGGTCCCTTTCCACTTCTAACCACTCCTAACCTATGTCTTATAAATTTAAAATAATTATCTTATTTTAAATTAATAATTCTCTCTCTCCCCTTGCCACCTCATCCATGCCACCTCTCCTCTCTTTGGATTCTTTGCCCTTGGATACCCTCATTTATTACCCTATGACCTATTCCAACTTGCCCTCCACTACCCCTTGCCAAGTCTTAAATGATTTAAGACCCCATTTCCCTTATCCCACTCATTTCCCATGCCTATTAATCCACCTTCGACCATTTCTTCCCCCGACCCGCTGACCCGGCAGTTGGAAAAATGAACAAAAGGCTATTTTTAGCCTTTTTCCTACCTTCCAGCCACCGATGTCGGTCAACTGTTGATCGACGTTAGTGATATTTTTAGCATCAGTTACCTTCAAAACTGTGTTCTATCTCCAGAATGTGGATCGCATTTTTCAATCTTCAATCCGGTTTTCCACTCTCGTTTTCTGCTCCTTCAATCATCCGCCTTTCAACCTTCAACAATCAGCCAATCTTCTAGTATTCAATCCACCAAACCTCTCACTCTCTCTCCCATAGGGCTTCTGCACTAGCTATAGCAATAACAGGGGCTCTGCATCAATCTTCTACATCAACAATAGGTACAAGCATCAGTAACATTTCTTCTTCAGCAAGTATGAGCTAAGAATGTTTCATTTATTTCATTTCAATAATCTAGATATGTATTAGCTGTTAGCTCCCATTTAGCACTTCCAAACCAGACCCAAATCCTTATCTCCTTGTTGGCCTCCTCTATCCCTCTGTCCCTTTTTGACATTCTGTTTATTGCCCCAGACCTCTGCATAGACACCTCAAGCCATTTTGCTAACCCCAAACAAACCACAGACCCATCCACAAACCAAAAACTCAACCAGACCTCGTCCAAAGATTACTACCCCAACCGACATCGGTCGTATAAACCACTGCCTCCATCGACATCGGCAAACTAACTGACGTTGGCAGACTTGACAAACTGACATCGGTAGACCAATCGACGTCGACGACTGTGACCAGACCGACAACAGCCTTTAGGTAAGCATTTGCTTCTATTTCTATTTCAGTCTTTAATCATTTTAGTCTTTTATCATTCTTCTTTTTATCAGACATTCTTTTAATAATCAGTGGGTTGTCATCGTCCAAGAAGTCTTTGCACTTCTAGGACCAAGCTTTCGCTTGGCAGTCCACTTTCTAGTCATCTAATGCCTTCTTTGTTTTAGTCTCTTTCTTCTATAGGTGTCATCCTCCATAACCAAAGAGGAGTTCCTTCTATCATCTGAATTTGGTGCGCAAGACTATATCCAGGTACATACAAGCCTTGGACCATTTCTCTAGTTTCTCATTTCCTTTTTGAATGTGAAAGCAAAAATCATATAGAAACATTCTGGCACGCCTGGTGGGACCCTAGGGTCTTCCTTGGGTTCTTTTCTTTCTATTCATATAGGTGCATTAGGTTTCTCCTTTTCACCTCTTTCTTCTATATCTCTTCCAAAAGACATCATAAGCAGGATTAAAAAGGACTCTTCTTTATTTTCTTGCATCTTAGACTAGTCAAAAGTCATACTCTTTAACCCTTTCTCAACTTGTTTTCATCCGAACGACACATTTTGACTTGGGCTTAAAATCTTTGGCATTTCATTTCTGCTTGTTTGCATTTTTATCTCTCACATCTAGTAATTAGACTGCATCATGAATTAATCATCACTTATGTTACACAACCAAATCACTTGCACAAATCAAACATCAAAACTTACCTGAGACAAGGCCTGATTGGGATTTCATCACCCAACGGATACCTTACCCGTCCCGGCAATCCCACTTGGATTTCACCACCAAGGGGAAAGCCCACTCTGTTCTCTGGCAGAGGATAATCTCTAGGGAAAGTATATTTTGGCTAAGTGAGACCAGCTTATCACTAGGCTCATGAAGTGAGGAGAGCTTTCTCCTTAGCACCAGGCCATGTACGGAACCTAACACAGACTCTTGAGCACCTAAACAAACCTGAAACCATCCATAAACTACTTTTAGGACCCGTCTCAAAAGCCAATCTTCCTAAACACATTCTAAGGCATAAGCCAACACGATCCTAATAATTTATTTTTAGGGATTTAACGCTTAGGATCTACTTGTGTTCTTCATCTATTTTTCTATTCCTATCTGGTTTTTTGAGCTAGTGAGGACATTTTCTTCTTTTTTTCCAAGAATCTTCAAAATTTTTGAGTTTTTGGAAACCACAGTCACCAACATTAGTTTTACCACTGATGTTGACAACCTTCCTTCGCCGGCATCAATTATCTGACCAACGTCGGCCATCTTTTCTCACTGACATCAGTTTTTCAACCAACGTCAGTCACTATCACAGTATTTTTTTCAAAACAGTAACCTAAAACCCAACCCTTTTCTGCCAAAACCACATTCTGAGTTTCTAAAACTGAAAAAACGTAGTTTCTAAAACTTGACCCTTCTTACCTTGAATGGTTTTGACATGCATTCAAACCAAGGCTCTTCTTGACCACATGAGACATCAACCGCTTCCGCCTTCCCCGTCCATAACCAGTCCTATAATGGAGTTTCACTCAGAGACCAAAATAACTCCTACTCAATCGACCCTGACTCAGACCCCCATTGTCCCTAGGGGAAGGGGACCAAGATTTCAAAAGATTCTTGGACCTCAATGTCAAATCCCTCCAAAACTATCTCGCAAGGAACCAAACGTGAGACCTTTCGGGTGAAGTGGTGAAGGCATCAACACCATCTGCTACCCAGCCTTTTATGACCCAGACTATTGCCTCAACCATTAACCTGGCCATGGCCAATACACAAAGTTTGGCCTCCCCATCTTTTTTTAGACCAACCTCCATCGGGGTTTCATTACCCCCTCAACCACACGTAATTTAACCAAGTTCTACATCATACCAGAACTTGATTGTCTCAACTCCACACATTCTTGCACCTATAAATGCAGGTGTGTCTACCTCCCCTTTTTCCAATGCCACCATGAAACCATGTTTGGTGGTATCTAGTCAACTTATGCCTTCTACCTTCATGACGTAACCACCCTTAGCCTCCACTTCTATCCCAACAACTAGTTATCAATACATTGTGCCCATACAAGTGCAACTGACTACATTGTATGCCCCTTCTAGCACCTTTCAAGTGCCCTACAACCTAGGGGGTGCCCCATCTACAAATCCGTTAGCAGATCTCATCAAAATGTTGATGGACAAAATGTCTAGTCTTGAGACTTCCATTTCTAGTTCGAGCAATGTCCTTTCCTATGACCAAATTTGTAATGAACCCATCCATCCCTCCGTCCCTATCCGATTGTATTCCAATCAGTGGGAGCTTCCTAGATTTACTCACTTCTAGAGTAAAGAAGACCCGTAACAGCACCTATGAGCATTCAGACATACTTATTATCTCATAGCCCATGATGATGCATTACTTCTATACACGTTCCCCATGTCACTTTCTGGCCCTGCCCTTGAATGGTATAGCTCTCTTACCAGACATTCTATCTTTTCATTCACTCAACTCACCCAATTATTTCTTGACCATTTTTCTATCAACATCACCAAACAAGTCTCAATCACAGACCTCTACTCCATCAAGCAATTTGACGATGAATCCATAGTCGATTTTGTTGCCCATTGGAGAGGCTTGATTAACCAGCTCTCCTTCTCCTTGCCTTAACCTGAGCTCATCAAGCTCTTTTCTCGAGCATGTGCCAGGCACATCTCTTCTACCTTGTGGATTCAAACATTCTGCACTTTCAATGAAGCTTTCACCATGGCCCGAAAGCTTGAACTCATCGCCATTGAAGAAGATAAGGTCAAATTGCATAATACTAACGCAAGAACTAATGACCCTTCTTCTTCCAAAACTTCTTCTTCCCACTCCAAGTCCAAAGGAGTGGCCAACACTATGGTCATTAGATCACCATCTTCAACAACAACTGACCAATCTCAACCTTCTATATCTCCAAGCATCACCAAACAATTCCAACAACGGTACATCCAACATTCATACACTCCACTTGGAAAATCATACGCTTTTGTTTTGGAAAAACTCATCAAGTAGGGAGTCCTCAATCTCCCTCCAATCCAACCACCTCAATTTGACCCTTCAAAAGTCCTCCCTACATGGTATAGGGAGGCTAACTTCTGTTACTATCATCGCATCTATGGCCATGACATCAACAACTGCCGAACCTTCAAAAACATCATTCAAGACATGATAGACAGGGGTGATCCCATCTTGGACAACCTGAACACCCCACCCAACCAACACATCAACATCTTCAAACAACCTTTTCCTAACCATCCTCCTAATAAAAACAATGTCCAAACCATGACCAATGACCCTCAAGACCATAATATATGCACAGTTGACACTGTCTCTTCTCTTATCCCTGACCAACCTCCTCCACAGGTAGAAGAATCCTCTTCTCCTGTTAGTCCTCCATCGACCTCTCTTATATTGGGGGATGCCTTGACCATACCAATGCCATTAAGCCCACCTCCATCCTTCCTCCCACCAATGGAGGACCCTATCCTTCCTACTCCTCAACCACAAGTAGAGGGCACAATCATTCCTGCCCTCTTGAGGAGCCGCACTCTCCTATTTCTTTTCCACCAAGAGAAGAACCAGTCTCTTCACCCATTTAGATTGAGGAAGACCCAGTCACAGTTTCCTCTTGCCTATTGCTTGAGATTTCTACATCTCACTTACCTCTGTCCACATCTAAACCCAAACCCGTATCTAACCTCACCTCGTACAATGGTGGCCCTCAACCCAAACAAAAGAAGGCCACTAAACCACACCAGAGAACTCCTCCCCCACCTTCATCATTACCTTCAATTTTGGGCCCACATCCATCCACTTTAATAGGAGTGCTGCCTACTCCCATACTTCACAGAGGCAAGTCACCTCCATTGTCCCCTCAACCCATCAGACATATATTTCCTCCAAAACATTCAACACCTATCACCTCCAAAGTGCCATCTACATGTGTGGCTACACCACCAATGAAAATGATGGTACGACCAATGCCTCTTATGCCTCTCAAACCAAAGTCATAAACCCCCACTACAACAAGACACACAGACCCATTAGCAGGTTCTTATGCCCTATTGTTACGGCAATTGTTGCAGTCTTCTCACATCAATCTCCTACCTCTTAAACCATATCAATCCCTCAGACCAAAACTGCCCTGGTTCGACAACACTCAGATTTGTGTGTATCATCGCACGCCTGGGCACGACACTGAGCATTATTGTGCCCTCAAGGTTGTCGTTCACCAATGCTTGGAGAAAGACACCTTTCTTCTCGACCATACTATCAACAAACCTTCAACACCGCCCCACTCATCAACTCTCAGATCAAGACTATCTTGGTTCAACAACTCTAAATTTTATCACTATCATCAAAAACTAGGACATGACACTGAGCATTGTTGCACTCTTAAAATTGTCATTCGTCAACATTAGAGAAAGGATACCCTTCTCATCAAGGATCCTCTTAACCTCCCCTTCAAAAAATCATTGACGTCATCACATACTTCTCAAACCTCATCACCTAAATCAGGATCTCCATGCCAAACTATGGTCTCTTTACTGCCTTTAACCCCATTATTCGACATCAACACAGTCAATCTGACCACCAAGCCTCAACTGACCTTGACCAATCTATCAAACATTCTCCCTAGCTACTGGGGGAATTCAACCTTCATCCATGCCTCAACCAACCTTTCAACCCAGTCTTGACCAAATATCAGTCACTCTTTTAATCTTAAACCTTGACTAGGCCTCAACCAAGCCTCGACCATGCCTCGACCAAACAAGCATCGACCCGACCTCGACCAAACATTCAACCTATCTTCGACCAAACATTCAACCCGACCTCAACCAGACCGTTAACCAAACCTCAACCAAACATTCGACCAAACATCAACCAAACAATGACCAAACATCAACCAACCTTTTAATCACATCATCCAACCTAGCATTGACCAAATATCTATCAAGCCTCAACCAAGTCTTGACCAAGCTTCAACCAAGCATCGACTTTAACCAAGCATTGACTGAATATCAACCAACTTCGACCAAAAAATTGACCAAATATCAATAGACCTCAACCAAACATCAACCAACTCCTTCAACATCAACCAACATGTGACCAATTTGGAACGAAGCAAATGGGGCAAGTTTGCTCCTAATTGATTCAGACCTTGCATCATAACACAAGCATGGGCCAGGGACTTTGCCAGAACCTGGGCCCCTTTATGCCTTGCATCTTTGACCAGTCTACTATTAGTCAAGTAATTATTCACTTGACATTTAACTTGAGCTCGATCCCTTGAGCAATCCCTGTCATTGTCATTCCTATTCCTTTTCAACCCTCAACTCTGCAAACATTCATCACCCCTTTTGTCAAGCATGAATGCTTTGTCTTAATAAAAGGGAAACCCTCTAAACCTCTATAGTCAAGTCCATGACCAAAAGTCCAGTCAACAAAAAAATCAAAAAAATATAAAAGTGGGATGCATATTCCAAGGTCATATAAATCTAAAGTGTAGACTGCTCCCTTGAAGGACAGCTGCATCATCATTGTTGTATTTACTAGACTACTCCCTTGAAGGACAACTAGGCCAAAGTCATATAAAAAACATATAAAATAGAATATAGACCACTCCCTCGAAGGATGGATATGCCTAAATTTTGCTACATACACAGTATTATCTCAGAAGCTTCCCACATCGATCAGCTTCACAACATGACCACAAAGCAAGACGACATCCCCTCGCAGGCTTCCCGCATTGATCAGTCTACCCTAAAAAAAAATGACTGAAAAACTCTAAAGTCATGGACTTGTCTATAGTCATTCTTTGGGTCACCTATAAAAGGGGAAAAGTTGTTCCTGCCCAAAAGGGTTCCCCCTTCCATCCATATCACATAATCAAACCTTATCAAGGGATTTCAAGCTCACTTAACGTCAAGTGATTTGATTACTTCTCTAACACAACCCACTAGTCCCCAACGTAATGCATGAACGGGTATTTTTATTTCTAAACAACCCCTTATCTATGCCATCATTTTGGTCCTTGTCAATGAAAGAGCAACATGCCTTTCACTTCTGACACATCTTGGTCATACATCCAACCAAATAATTATCTATCCAACCAACACCAAACCCAACCAGCCAACCCAAACATTTTCAGACCTGTCACATTATCATAGTCCATTTCACATAGTTTCTATGGACACCAATACACATAGAAACTGTCGACCAGACACAATTTATGTTAAGCATAAACCATTACTTGCTGAGGCATAAATAGACTCAATTCATTTTTATCATACATCCATCATGAATATGGAAACTTGCTAGGGATGAAAGACCACTCAACCAATGTTACAGAATACACCATCACACAATATGGAAAAGGCTGTAACATCCTCTTACGCTTCATCATCATGACCAAACCAATCATCAACCACTTTGACCTCCTGTCTGAACTACATTGGTCTGAGGCCCTAACGACCAAGGGCTATGTAGGTAGCACTCAGATGACATGACGTCTTTTGGGGTTAGCTCGACCACCCTCGTTTGTTCATCTCCCTGATGGACAAACCATTCTTTCCTTTGACCAATCCTTTGACCTTTGACCAATCTTTTAACCTTTGACCATGACCTTGATCTCATCTAAGACCAATCCACCACTTTGACCCTCCTCCTCCCTTTTTGGGAGAACTACATTGGCCTAAGGCCCTTTCAACAAGGGCTATATAGGTAGCACTCAGATGACATGACGTCCTCTAGGGTTAGCTCGACCACCCTCATTTGTTCATCTACCTGATGGACAAACCCTTTTACCCTTTGAACATGACTTAACCTCGACCAAGACCATTGACCACTTTGACCCTTCCTCCCTTTGGGGAGAACTACATCAGCCTGAGGCCCTTCACACAAGGGCTATATAGGCAGCACTCAGATCACACGACGTCTTCTAAGGTTAGCTCAGCCACATTCTTCGTCCATCCATCCAATAGACCATCTATCAATACCCATCACTTGAGATCACTTATATCTCAGTCTATCTCGACTAATGACCATGGAGATTGTGACTATCTCCTTCGACTCCAACCACTTCCAAGACAATGTTGCCTTGGTTGTTTTTGCATATGTGCTACCTCACGAATAGTTAGCAAAATTGTTTGCAACCCATATTTTGACCCTCACAAGTACTAGGATCACAAGCTGGTTGATCCCCACTACTTGTGACATTTTCGTGTTTCCAGGAGCAATTCTTGAGCCTAGGATACTTGGAACATGATGACCCATTAGAGCTATAGCTTAGATTGAATAACTCAATCAGCTATGACTAAATGCTGGGGCCTAGTTACTTTAATTTTGGCACTCCTTGACCCTTGACCTATGATAATTTGAACTGACCATATTGTGAAGTGGTATGCGTGCAATCACAACTTTTGCAGTGTTCACCTCAACCTTCACCATCCTCATCCACTCTCTATCAAATCAGCACCCGATTCCAGGTTTCCTTTCCTCGACTCCTGCTTTGAGGGGGAATACCTCATCCCATAATCGAGGCAACCGACTCATTCATTTTTGTCTTGTAGTTCACTTGAACAACCAATAGGATGAAATCAACCCTATCCCACACCTAGGGCAATCAACCCCTGTTTTTGTCTTGCAGTTCATCAGAACAACTAACAAGACAAAAAGGGGCAAATGTAGACACTAAAATCATTTCTAACCCTTGGTCAACTCTCCCCCTTAGTCCCCTTGGTCCCTTTCCACTTCTAACCACTCCTAACCTATGTCTTATTAATTTAAAATAATTATCTTATTTTAAATTAATAATTCTCTCTCATCCATGCCACCTCTCCTCTCTTTGGATTCTTTGCCCTTAGATACCCTCATTTATTACCCTATGACCTATTCCAACTTGCCCTCCACTACCCCTTGCCAAGTCTTAAATGATTTAAGACCCCATTTCCCTTATCCCACTCATTTCCCATGCATATTATTCCACCTTCGACCATTTCTTCCCCTGACCCACTGACCCGACAGTTGGGAAAATGGACAAAAGGCTATTTTTAGCCTTTTTCCTGCCTTCCAGCTGCCGACATCGATCAACTATCGACCAACGTCAGCGATATTGCCAACATCGGTTACCTTCAAAACTGCATTCTATCTCCAGAATGTGCATCCCATTTTTCAATCTTCAATCCAATTTTCCACTCTCATTTTTTGCTCCTTCAATCATCTGCCTTTCAACCTTCAATAATTAGCCAATCTTCTATTATTCAATCCACCATACCTCTCACTCTCTCTCCCACAGGGCTTCTGCACTAGCTATAACAACAGCAGGGGCTTTGCATCAGTCTTCTACATCAATAATAGGTACAAGCATCAGCAACATTTCTTCTTCAGCAGGTATGAGCTAAGAATGTTTCATTTATTTCATTTCAATAATCTAGAAATGTATTAGTTGTTAGCTCCCATTCAGCACTTCTAGACCAGACCCAAATCCTTATCTCCCTGTTGGCCTCTTCTATCCCTCTGTCCCTTTTTGACATTCTATCTATTACCCCAGACCTCTGCACAGACACCTCAAGCCATTTTGCTAACCCCAAACAAACCACAGACCCATCCACAAACCAAAAACTCGACCAGACCTCGTCCAAAGATTACTGCCCTGACCGACGCCGGCCGTATAGACCACTGCCTCCACCAATGTCGATAGACTAACTGACGTCATCAAACTTGACAAATCGACGTCGGTAGACCAACTGACATCGGTGACTATGACCAGACCGATAGCAGCCTTCAGGTAAGCATTTGCTTCTATTTCTATTTCAGTCTTTAATCATTTTAGTCTTTTATCATTCTTCTTTTTATCAGACATTCTTTTAATAATCAGTGGGCTATCATCCTCCAAGAAGTCTTTGCACTTCTATGACCAAGCTTTTGCTTGGCAGTCCACTTTTTAGTCATCTAACGCCTTCTTTGTTTTAGTCTCTTTCTTCTACAGGTGTCATCCTCCACAACCAAAGAGGAGTTCCTTCTATCATCTAAATTTGGTGCGCAAGACTATATCCAGGTACATACAAGCCTTAGACCATTTCTCTAGTTTCTCATTTCCTTTTTGAATGTGAAAGCGAAAATCGTATAGAAACACAAACACTACTTTCTTCTCTACTTGAGATTGCTAACCTCCCTTTGTAAAACCATGACTCCACCTGAGCTAGTCCATACTACTTAAAAAACCTCTATAAGTTGCCATTTTCTCTATAATTCTCCTTATTTTAAACCTAAAGACATGATTAACACGTGTTATAGAGATAAAATAGGGGTCATGTGACACTTTTAACCTAATGATATAAATGGAGGGAGTTTAAAAATCACTATTTAGCATGTGTGTGTCCCATTGGGGGGATTTAGGTATTGATCATGATGGTAATGAATTAAATGAGGTATGAAACGGTCTAGTAATGGCTTAATGATGATTATTAGGTCTATTGAAGGCATGTGGGGTTACTTTATGGTCTATTAAGGCTATATTAAGTCTCATTATGACCAAAAACCATTGACTTTGGCACACATATATGACCTTAAAAGGTATATCAACTAAATTATCATGTCAAAATCATATTTAAATACTTTTATGACCTATGAGAGACCTTAAATGAATCTTAAGACAATTTCCTTAATATTATTGAAAGATTGAAAGTGAGCATACCTCATGTTATTAGAAAGAACCAATGTGCTTATGAGCCTTTATTAAACTGTCTCCTTAGTTCACCTTCACCATGTCATTTTTTAGCTATTGGGACTCCATAAAAGTGACCAAGGACCATTAAACATGTTTTATCATCATGAAAATACTAGATTCAAATTGGAAAGGACATATGAAGACTGACAAAGCTAAGTTATAACATGATTGAACAATGGATTGTTTAAACAACCCTCCAAACTCATAAATATAAGATGCAATCATGAGACTAATAATAGATCAGGACTCAAGGTATTAGGTTGACCCCTTTCTAGGTTTATGATTATAAAGTGTCCAACAATTATTTTGGGCTTGATAGGGATTCACTTTTTCAAAATTTCAAATTTCAGTGTTAATTAAGATTTTAAACCATAATTAGTAACATATGTCACTTTTGAAATATTATAGACCTAATCAAGTAATTAAATATCAATTAGGTATGTATTATATACCTAGGTGAGCTTTGGGGGGGTATTGTAGACCCAATTGAGGTTTAGACCCCTGAATAATACCATGGGCTTCATTGAATTAACTTGGCATTGTAGTCAAGCTTTAAATCCTACGTGAGACTGTAGAAGACTAGTGGGAGGGGTTTTATACCAAACTAGGGTCTAGGCCTCAATTATGATTATAAATTCAAGGTGGGGACAAGCCCATCGACATAGTCAAGGGATACCCTAATATTATCAAAGGAAAGGGCTCAAGGAGCCCTGATTGACCTAGTCAGGGTCTAAACCTTGAGTGAAATTAAAATTATTTACTCAATAATCTAAATAACTAGTTAGGGTTTTTAACCCAAATAACACTTCTACAACAAAATAAAAAATTATGCAAACCTAAGTGAAGCCAAAGTCCAGCTAACACTAAGGAGAGACACCAAATAAAATGTAGACCTTATCAGATTTTCAATTCTGATTAGGTAAAACAATGAAATTATAAAACTCACCTATATATAATTAGGACTTCCAAGTCTGATTAGTTAAATAAAATTCCAAATATGAACTATGAACACCTAATCAATTTTTTTAAGCCCAATTAGGTTCACAAACTAAGAAATTCTAAGTAAAAAAAGACCTAAATGGGTTTTGTAGCAATATTTTTTAATTATGGATTAAGGTATCAAAAATACATTTTTTATATAAGTGTCTTATATAATATTTTCTCATACAAATGTGTTATTTCCAATAGAGGAGTTTTTTAAGACCCAATTTGACATGTAAACTAAGGCAACCCTTGGGAGAAACTTAAGAGAGTTGAGACCAACTAGCCCATGAGCATAAGTGAGACCAAAGAAAAAATAAAAAAGAGGGGTACCATGGTTCCATATGAATTGATGTGTGGTTTTCAAGAAACAACAAATGGTGACTCTATTGAAAATGACTCTTGAGTATTTTGAAAATAGATAAATGTGTATACAAACCTAGAATGTCTAGTTGAGAAAACACATGTAACATGAATGGATTTGAGAGAGGAAAAAAATGGAATGGATACAAGATGAAAGTTGATATTGTCATTGAAGTTTTATGTGAAAATGAGTTAATTATTTATTTTTGGAACTTGCATGGTCTAAATATTATAGTCTCAATTATTGAGCTAGTGAATTTCATCTAAAATTCAAGATTATGCTTATGCTTTCAAATTTCAAAAATTTTGGATGCTTAAATAATTTTTATAAATTTCCCACAATCTTCATTAAAAATTTCCTTCAATAATAAAAATTATATTTAAAACTAATTAAAAACATACTAAGTAAATGAAAAAATGTATAAAAATGCAAACTAAGATTGGTAATAGAGTTCACCTTTTGGGAGCTATGTCTTTGGGTCCAAGAAATCCCTCAAAATGATATATAATGATGTAAAATCACTTTTACAATATTTTTTTACATAAAAATTACATTTGATCTACAAAATATTTATGCTACTACCTCTAATAAGTCTTGGGAAATCTCTAATTTTCTTCTCTAATTGTCTTCTTTCATTATAACAATATATACTTGTATCCTCTTACAATGGGTTAAAAATTTACATTTAAAATATGAATTTTCCATTTTTATATTTTTTCAGAATTCTTGGTTAAATGGCTAAGTCCTTAGCTGTTTACCCAAGAATTTGGGGTTCAAATCCCCCTTCAAACACCTTCATATCTTTTTTAATTAGAAAATGAATTCAAAATTTATAATACAAAGATAATATATTGCAAGGCATTTACCAAAATTAGATTTAGTGTAATGGTAAAGGGCCAAAGTGGGATGTGGGAGGTTAAGGGATTGAGCCTCCACTCCCCACAATTTTCTTTTGGAAGTTTTCAAAGCATTTTTTGAGGTAATAGTCCCACATTGCTTGGAATAAAATACAAACATAGGTTTAAAATATAGTCTTTCATCCATTAGAATTAGTCATGAGAAACTACCTTAGGTGAGACTTGGAAGCTTTGAACTATTCTTGGATAGTTGGTATTTGATGTGGAGGTGCCACATTGTAAGTTTTTGAAGAAGCCATGTGGTGTCTCAAGGTCTCTCCACATTGTTTTAGTTCCAATCTTTACAAAACATAAAATTTTAGCCCCACATTAATTATGGGTGAACAATATGAAAGGTTTATATACAATTTCACAACCATAACATTTGAAGAAAAGGTGATAAGGTCCCCCTCCTAAAAAGATGACTCCACTAGCTAAATGACCCCTAATAAATAGATAGTGTGGTCCCCACAAACATGTACATGATTGTTAGATATTGGAGGCAAAATTGAAACAAATCCCTTTGTTTCTCTCTCCACCATGTGTCACCATATAATTAATCTATGTGTGAATCTAAGATTGGTCTATGTATAATCCTAGCCAACATGTCAATGTCACCATCATACACGTGTATTATATTTTTGTCTATTTTCCCAAAACCTCAATGGGCCATAAATTTTTCATATGGTGTCGAAATGACTCCATTAAAATTGTGTTAGAAGTATCTAAATGAGTGATTTAATGTGTAGGTAGTTTTAAGAATATTAAAAACCATTTGATTAGATTGGTGTGGGGATATTCTTGGATCACTCCTCATTAAGGGGATTTTGGCCCACTAAAAGTTTGATTTTATGTAGGAAGTAAGTGAGGGTATAAATCTATCACTTTTATAGTTTACATCCACCTTGTCTTACTTAGATTCATTCCATTTAGGCCAACTTGCATGTATTCAACATCTCTTATTTGTGATGTCCTTGTTTTCTTGTCAATGAAAATATCTTCATGTAACTCATCAAGATATTCATGATCATAATAATATATAGAGGGAACTTGAATATTCTCACCTTGAACCATGATCATAGGTGGCTCATATAATTTCAAGTTTTCAACATTTACTATTGAATATATCTGTATGTTATTTCTAACTGAAAAGCATTATTACTAATTTTTCCAAATTTTCAAATGTTACATACCTGATTGGTTTGATAATTTTACATTTTTATTTGAGATGTTGTTTCATTAGTGAAGCCAAACTAGATCACCGACTTAGAAGTGATTATAACCTAATGTTTATCATGCATAGCCTTGTACTTGGCTTGGCTCTTCTCTAGTTACTCTTGGATAGCTTGATGAACTGATTGGATCTTTTGGATGAATCTATTTGATTTGTCTATGTCCTTTTGTCTATCTATCCCAAATTATTAACTAAATCATAAGTTCAAAGGTGACTTAGGCAAATAACCAAAACAAGTCTCAAAATGAGACTTCTATGTAAAAGAATATATGGTATGATTATAATAATGTTGCATATAATAAAAAATGTTCATCCCACAACTTAGGATGCTTATTATAGTAACATCAGATAAAATGAACCACTATTAAATTGACCACTTATGTTTCATCATCAGTTTTTAGATGAAAGGTGTGATTTAGGAATTTAACTCAAGAGAGGATGGTTAGTATGGTGTTAGTTCCAAAATGAAGACAAAATGAAATAAACACACTAATAGTATAACACCTCTACGCCTACATAATAGGGAGAGCTTATTTAACAAACACAAATGAAAAACACAACTAAAAATCAAGGAATCAAATACAATAATTCCTTCACCTTCATTGAATGATCCAAATGCCTTTGTAGTGGTGGCTTGCTCAACTTGTGCTCATGAAGTACTTGGCAATGGAATCTTGGCTACCTCCATCTCTCATTGGCACCTTTAGATTTGATTTGGATTGGCTTGGCTTGGAATCAATTTGGCATTATATCACTATTTTCTTGAAGCTTTTGGAACCAATCCTGCATAATAAGTTTGCACTAAAATAGCTTAGAAATGATGTTGTGAGGCCTCCTATTTATAGATATTTGGATTTTCCTAGAATCAACCTGAACCATCCATATCAATATTGAGATGTGTGGTTGAGGATTAATTTAATTTTTGGAATTAAGTTTATAATTATCCTTATCATGTCATTGGAAAAATAGGCAATTAATAGGCATGGAGGCCATCATGGAAGGCATTGATGAGGCATGGGAGGTATGAATCCTGATATTTGTGGCATTTATGGCCTAGGAATGTCTACCAAAGAAATGAGGTAACTTGATGATGTAGATATTCAATATTCATTTATAAAAACAAGTATTAAACAAGTTTCCATGGATTTACTAATTAGGCCTTCATTTGGGTTAATTATCTCTTAAGCATGATTAAGCACATTGTGCACATTACCCAAATTGATCAAAATGTCTTGTTATTGGTCCAAAATTTGACTAGATTAGAATTAAAAGGTGATGTAGATGTGTTAGATGCATATTCCCATTTAGGATGTTTCTAACAATAAATAACAAAGGCACATATCTTGTGTAGAAGATTTGATAAGGAAGAGCAATCCAAAGCACCCAGGTGCAAATTTGGCATTTTGACTTGAAATGAAATGATCAAAGTTAGTTGGCCCATAAATTGTATTACCTCATTTAGTGATAACCTAGCCAAAATTAGTACTTTAATATGTTAGTTTCACATCATTTTATGTGTTTTAGTGTTTTTAGGCCAAATTGTGTATTTTAGGTGGAAACTAGCCAAAACCCTGATTGGATGTTATCAATGGCCAGTTTTAGGTGTCTACAATTTTCCCCTATTTGGGAAGGTGTTTCAAGTTATAATAATAGTAACATCTCAAATAATGAAAGGGTCCTATATGCCTACAACTACAATGATGATAAACTAGTTGTATGATGCCCCCTCGAGGGAATGATTAGCATAAGAAAGTTGGCAAACTATCCCTTGAAAAGAAAGAATCAAAATGAGGGGATCAAAGAAAAGAACGATGATGAGGTGAAAACATAATTATAGTCAAAAATTAATAAAAATAATTGAGAATACAAGTGGGATGGTGTACAATGGTTTGTCCAAAGGTGGTTATAATCATTGAGAAGATGGAGTTGCCCTAGTTAGTATAGACAAAAAAGATAATAACATGCCCCTGTATAGGTATAAAAATGAAAGTGATGACAATAATATGATTTGCCCAAAGGCAATTATAATAATTGAGAAATGTAGGTAGGATGGTGTGTAATGATTTGCCCATAGGCAATTATAATCATTAGACCCTGATTATGGAAAACATGATAAACTTGGATGAGGATGATGATAAATTAACATAGAGAGTAATGATGAATTGGAACAACCTACTAGTAGGGAGATGGTCATCCAAACTAATAAAAGTTGAAATTCTTTCATGTTTAATTACTCTATTTGGAATATGATTAGGATGGAATCAGGTTGTCAATGCCAAAGAGATGCCACCATTGCTGAATAGACTTCATAAAGCTAAGGTTTTTTTTAGCACGTGTTGGTAGGCATCATGATATAATGTCATGAGGACTTGGCCAAAATATGCATGAAGGCTAACTCTCATAATCCAATATTCAATAGAAAATAATACACCAATGACAGAAACCATGATGACATTATAACCATATGAATATGGATGGATTCAAGCATAAGTGTGGGCATGGAATCACCTAATGAACACACATAAACTGAATCAAGGCAATAGTGCTAAAAGTAAACAAACAGGTAGACAAACAAATAAACATACAATACAATAAAAACCTTACAAACATTGCCCCTAGAAAATAGGAAACAAATTAACAAACTAACTAAATGGGGGAATAGAATAAAAAGAATGGGGTGGCTGAGCTGGCTCCATATGCACTCGGCAAGTGGACGTTGCCTACATAGTTTCATGGATGCAATATCCAATGAAAAACATTAGGCCAAATGTAATTCTCCCAGGGAAGGGGAAGAATGTGATAACTAAAGAAAACAAATAGAATGGATGTGATATAAGAATAAGAATGGTCTTGGAAAATGGAAAGTGCATGAGATAAAAAGGCCAAAAAGGATGGGGAAACTAAATGACAAGTTATTTGCTTGTAACTTAGTAAGGGTTCCTAGAATCCTTAAGGCAAATAAGTGGTTAATATTTCTTTTCTTTTCTAATGATTTTGTAAATGTTTTTTAAAGTATTTTAGAGTGTCTAACTCAATTTAGAATGATAAGACACTAAATGGTTCAAGCTCACAAAATGGATAGAGCATTTAAACTAAGGTTGATCACAAAATGGTGATAGCATTCACACTTAGGTTTCTCATAAAATGGTGAGAGCATGGCTTAGGGTGCTAAAAAAATAGAAAGATCATGGGAAAGAGGGTGAATAAGATGACCTCAACAAGTATTGATTACTGCCTATATAGTCCTAAAGTAGGACCTCAAGTCATTATAGTTCCACCTTTGTAGCGAAGGAACTTGAATAGTGTAGCAACCAATTCAAACAAAATAGGCACAGTGGGTAAAAAGGCATAGTATGACATAAGAAGTGGCAAGTTTATATGTCAAGGTTTAATGTTTCCCCTAGTTTTCCCATAGGTGGTTATAACCAAAACACAATATCATAGATCAAAGGTACTAATTTTCCCAAAGGTAGTTATAATTAGTAGTAAGACCGGTGGTAAGAAAGAATAACAAATGAAGGATGCAACTACCAAAACTTTTGTCACACTATCCTAAAATATGATCTCTATCTAAAGTTATTAAACCAAATGATGAAAGTGATCTAATACCTTGATGCTAAAAATGTAGAACGGATGATGAAAACCAAGGTCAAATGGGCTAGGTTGTAGAACACATGAGGTTGGTAGGTCAAAAATGGAAAGTGGATACAATAAATAGGATAGATAAGGCTGGTATTTATACAAAGAAGACTAGTGACAAAAATTCATAACTAAAATGGTCCTTACAGATAATACACCTTAGCACTCAATCATAGTACCACTTGAGATGAATAATATTCATTAACTCTAGAAGTTCCTCTTCATCTGGTGTATCAATCTTGTATTCTCTTGATCCATAATTTATAGTGATGATGAAAGGCCCTATCTAGTTTGGTTTGAATTTTCCTTTATGTTTCTTCTCATTCATGGTATTATTTTGGTTTTGTTTAAGAACAAGATCACCAAGTTCAAATTTTTTATACTTGACATGCCAATTGTAGTGGCCTTTGAGTCAATCCTGATATGCTTGAAGATTATTGAGTGAGGCTATGTATTTCTCATCTAATAGGTCTAGCTCTTTCAAGTGAGCTATGTAATTGTCATGATCATCTAATACATGCTTAAAATAGATGCGTAGTGAAGGAAATTCAACCTCAATGGGAAAGATGGATTTAGTACCATAAACAAGTGAGTATGGAGTGGCTCCTATGCAGTTACAATGATTGGTATGATATGACCAAAAGGCAAGGAATATCTAGAGGTGCCAATCATGACCAACATCATTAAAAATATTTTTGAGAGTATTGATAATGGTTTTTTTGGATGCCTCAGCCTGGCCATTACCTTGAGGGTAATATGTTGTAGAAAAATGTTATGTGATGTTAAATTTAGGACATATCTAGTCTACATCTTTATTCTTGAATGATCCTCCATTATCATATATAATTTTAGAAGGGATACCCTAGGATGAATTTGGAAATTTACTTTCCAGTCACATAAGTGAGGGGTATAGCTTCAACCCACTTAGTGAAATATTTAGTGGTGGCAAGGATATGTTTATGCCCATCAAATGAAGTGGGGTTGATCTTCCCAATGAGTTCAAGTCCCCATGTAGAAAATGGCCATGGTGTCAACATCAATTTCAAATTTTTTTCTAGGGTATGGATCAGATTAGCATGCCATTGGCATTTATCACACTTCTTTACATATGTAGTAGCATTTACATCCATTATGGGCTAATAATAACCAATATGCAATAGATTTTTGGATAGGATTTCCCAATTATAATGGGTTCCACATACTTTTTGAACTTCTCTTAATGCTAATGTAGACTCTATCAAAGTTAAACAATGAAGTAAAGTTCTATCAAAACTATGACAGTAAAGGGTTGATCCAAGTAGCATATAATGAGTAGAATGATGAATGAAGGATTTGGTTTGTTTTTGAGATAAGTTAGGTGGTATAACTTGGTCATGAAGGTAGTTTTAAAGGTCTGAGTACCAGATATAATTAGGACCAATAATATCACAAATCATGGCAATGGTTGAACATTCATGAGCTGATGTTGATAAATTCTTGATGAAGAACTAATACTCTCTAGCTTTGTCTGTTTGTCGAATCAGAGAACCAATAGTAGTCATGGAATCTATATTTATGTTACTAACCCTAGGTATATTCTCAAACTAAATGTTATAAATTTTCTATTTAAGAGTGTTGACCATGGCTTTGTATGGAACTATCTTGTCATCTTTGGTCTAAAAATGATTTGTAACCTAATTGATGATTAATTGAGAATCACCATAAATTTAGAGATGAGATATATTCCAATGCATTGCTTGTCAAAGTCTTCAGTAAGTGCTTCATACTCAGCCATGTTTTTTGTATAAGGAAAGCTAGTTCTGAATGATTTAGGGATTACATCCCCCTATGATGCAATAAACAATAGGCCTACCCCCAATCCATGTGCAGTGAATGAACCATTAAAATATAGCTTCTAGGGATACTAATCAAGGGGTATGTCAATGAATGTCATGATGGATTCATCAAGAAATTGAAACTTGAGTGGTTATGTGTCCATGAAAGGTGCATCACCAAGTTGATCTATAAGAAATTGTCCCTTAATTTCCTTCTAATTGACACACTCTATGCCAAACTCACTAAGAAGCATGATCTATTTAGCCATTCTATTTTTTAAAGCTATTTTGGATAGTAGATACTTGATTAGATCTACCTTTGAAATGACCATGGTTTTATTATTTAACATGTAATGGCATAGTTTTTGAGCTATGAAAACCATGGCTAGACAAGATTTTTTAAAAGGTGCATAGTTATATTCATATGTAACCAAGGTATATCTTAGGTAGTACACAACATGCTCCTTTCCACTTTCATCATGTTGAGCCAAGAGTGCCCCTAGAGCATGCTCAGTAGCTAATAGGTATAACAAGAATGGATTTTCTAGCATAGGAGGTAATAAAATAGGTGAATTAACAAGATAATATTTGAGTTGTTGAAAAGTTATTTGGTATTGATTATCCCAGTGAAATTCAACTCATTTTTTAAAAATGTGTATAAATGGGTGGCACTTATCTTCTAAATGAGAGATGACGTATCAAATTGATTGGATCTTATTATGCAAACTACAAAGTTGCTTTAAATTGGTTGGTGGTGGCATCTTGGTTATAGCATGGACTTTAGCCAAATCAAATTCAATACCTCTATGAGATATGATGAAGCCAAGTAATTTTCCTAAAGTTAAACTGAAGACACATTTCTTTAGATTGAGTCTAACTTTATACTCTCATAGTCTTTCAAATATCTTACGCAACACTGTTGGATGGTTAACCCTAGTTTTATATTTTCCTAATATGTTATCAACATAGTCTTCAACAATATCATGCATCATATCATGGAATATGATAGTCATGGCCCTTGGATATGTGGCTCTAGCATTCTTGAGGCCAAATGGCATCACCTAATAGTAAAGTGTTCCCCATGGAGTGGTGAACACTATTTTATGTTGATCTTCTAGTGTTATTTTGATTTGATTGTATCCTAAAAAGCCTTCCATGAGTGAAATAATTTCATAACCTACCATAGAATCAATGATCATGTCAATATTAGGTAATGGAAAATCATCTTAAGGATAAGCTTTGTTGATGTCTCAAAAATCAATACAAATTTTGATTCTTTCAGGCTTTTTGCTAATAGGTACTACATTAGAGATCCATTCTGAGTAGTCAATAGATCTAATACATCCTGATTCTAAGAGTTTTTCCAACTCTTTCTTTACCAATATAGTAATGCGAGGATGCATCATACGTAAATTTTCTTTTACTAGTTTGGCATCAAGATTAACCACAAGGTGGTTCAAAACCAAGGTAGGGTCCAAACTTGGCATGTTAGAATAAGCCCATGAAAATATATTTACAAATTCTCTCAATAGACATCATGTTCTTCCTCAGTGAGGGATGCACCTAATTTTGTCCATTTTAGGTCTGATGAAGTCTTGATGTTTACCTTTATGATGTCTTTGACTAGAAGGGTTGAACCATCTTCTAGGATTGTAGGCAATGACTGTAACTATTGGATTATGTTAGGGTCCTCTATTAGGACTTGCTCTTTAACTTCTCCTAGGCATGATGATCTAAGTCCCCTAATGGGAGATCTAGCCATGTGGCAAAAATAGTAAGAAATTCTTGAATAATTTGATCAAATACTTATTGTTGCTCAAAATTGAACTCAAATCTATAGGCAAGTTCATCATTGGTGGTCTCCTAATCTAAATTTGAAGAAGAATAAACAACCCCATCTAATAACACCTAGGATAGGTTTTCACCACTAGAATTGCCTTTATCTTTACTTTTTCCCTAGTTAAAAAGTGCCTCAAAGAGGTTTTCACTCTGAGAACTTAATGTTTTACTTATTTGTTTTTGGCTAAGGGTGTTCACTCACTCTCCAAAATAGGCTGCAAGATCTAATATGATTAAGAATCTTAATTTGTGATCTCCCAATAGAATGTTATCTCTAAGACCTAAGAAATCATAGAATGCCTCATCATTATAGAACTCATCAATCGACAAACTAGATTCTTGTTAGTCCCAATCTATCAGTTGGGGATAATATAATGGTAATAGGTTGTGATGAATGACTGAGGTAAGGGTAAAAATGGCATTGTTATCAAATAGGGTGGTTTCAACTAGGTCATTAAAGGTAAGGCTATGATTAGACTCTACTTCATTGTTAGCATAATCATCACTAGTCATTAGTGATGGAGTTTGAATAATATGTGTGGGGTCACCCCCAAGCAATTTAAATCCAAGTCCATAAGGTCTTTCATACTTGGTCATGAAAATCAGCTCAATGGTTCCTTGCTGATTTGGTATGAGGCCTCTTCTTTCATATTTGTGACACTCCATGATCCTATTGGGAATATGATACCTTGCAATTTTATAACAATCATCTTGGTTTTCATTATATAACCATGATTCATCTCATTTAAGAGGGCTGAGTTCTCAGATAGATGCTATTACAAATGTGATAGGTCTCGTATCTTTGTTCTTTTGTTTCCAATGCCTATGTGGGGTGACTTTAGGTCACCTAAAGGTTTTTGGATTTTGAGGAAGATCAGAAATATGAAATATATCATGGGTCACATATTCTCTTAGTCCATTTTTTGAAATGGTGAAGTGATTAGAAGCTTTAGAGGTGGCATGTGGGAAAGGGAATCTAAGGTATTAAGATCTATGCAATTATCTAGTGAAGGATCAATAAGTATAGCCTTTCCTTTATCCTGCTTGGAATTTGGATTCATGTCATAATGATGATTATAGTTTTGAAATTCAGCCTCAAGATGTTTGCAATGTTTATATGGGTGTAAATCTCCTAGAATATTCACCTCCATCCCTGAATAGGAAAACTTGATACAGTGGTGCAACGTTGATGGGACTACATGAATCTCATGTAACCAAGGCCTGCTTAAAAGCATATTATATGATAACTATAGATCAAGCACATGACAAAGTGTATCATGGGTCAAAGTCCCAATGATAACTAGCAAACTAATAGTGCCTTGTGATTCTCTTTTTTTATTATCATAGGCTTTGATAGTTATTGTTTATGTCTAGAGATCTGTCATTATGTACCCAAGAAACATGATGATCTTGAGAGACACTATGTTGAGGTTGGATCCATTGTCTACAAGGACACATTTAACTTTATGCCATATTATATAAACTTCTATGTATAATGGATTATTATGGAGTGAGCCAATGGAAGATATATCACTTTGGTTGAATGTGACTTGTTGGGCTGGAGCTAGGTGTGCAACCAAAGCTTGGAATTTATTAGGGGATATGTCACTAGCAATAGTAGATTGGGTCAAGAACTCATTCAAGATATTCTTGTGGGTTATTAATATTCATAGAAAATCTAAAATAGAAATTTTTTTTGGTGTCTTCTGTAATTGTTCCAAAATATCAAACTTCTTATCTTGGTCAATAGTGAATGGTTTATTCTGAGGCTACATAATTGGTTGGATAATAGGCAAAGTGGTAGATTATTGTGGGCCTGGGATAGTAATCTTCCACCTTAGAGTTGTGACTACACAATAAAGATCAAAAATTGGACCATTATTTCTAGCTACTATTATAAATCGTGTGGGACCAAAAAGAACAAGTCTTAATTACTGGTGCACTTGCATGTGGTCATGTGGTAAAAATGAGTTAGTGCTATAAGATCCAAAAGTGGAAGTCCTAGTTTTTTGGTTTGCTTGTATGCACTCCTAGGTCAAATAAGGATTATCCATGTAATTTGACTGGATATTATTATTTAACAATGGTCTAGGTTGATTACTGCTTGGTCTAGGATTAATAGAGATGGTATTAATGCTACCCCCTACAATATGACCTAAGACCTTATTGTAGGCATGTGAAACTGCATGGTAGGTTTGTTAGTTATTACCATTATAACCTTGGTTTTATCCATTTTTTTGTCATTGTGGTTTCTACTACTAATTTTGTTGATTCTATTGATTCAGCCTTTGATTTTGATACTATTGATTTTGTTGTTGCATTGGTCATTATTGTTGTTGCTTATTGTTTTGTTGTTACTAATTGTTATGTTGAGGAAAAGGGTTTTGATAAATATCAAGAGTTTGATTAGAAGTAGAAGCACCATTATCTAATGTTATCTCTCCATTCTCTAACATATTTTAAATTAAATGCTTGATTTAGACACACCTTCATAGATTATGCCTATTGACCTGATGGTAGTCACAAAATTCATTTTCATGGTACCAATCAAGGTAAGGAATGCCTTGTGTATAGTGCTTTGGTATAGGCCAAATAATTAGATTATTAGTAACAAGCTTGCAAGATAAAAATTTAATGGGCTCTCCTAGGTCACTAAAGACACGACGTGTAGGCACAGTTATCGTATGAGGAGGGGTTTGCAATGGTAAAATTTGTTGTGTTTGTTGTGTAGGTTTTGGTTGTTGTGCTTATGGCATCAGTTGGAGAGGTTTTTGGGTAAGGGAAAGCTAAAAAGGTGGTGTAGATGAGGTTTGCATAGTTTACACATGATGGGATTTAGTTACTCCATTTCCCACAACATTCCTATTTCAGTTGAATTACTTCAGTCTTTCTTAGTTATTAGCCTATGTTGGTTGCATTACTTTCACTTGAATAGGATGTTATTATTGTACATTTCTCTAATTGGTAGAATTAATTTTTATGAATCCTTTATTGATGAGCACCCACTCGATCAACAAACCTTTATCAATGATCTCTTTAAACGTATGTGCACAATGTAACTCTAGATAGTAAGTTGTCTCACTATGCAATATTTTGGTAAACACAATGGATAATTGTTTATCTAGTAAACTATGGGTGAAATTGCTTGTAAGGGCTCTCCATCTCTATAAATAACTTGAAAAACTCTCCCCAAATTTTTTCATTGATTGTGTCAGGTCCACTAATGAGATCTCATACTCAATATTGTAGGAAAAGTGCTACACAAATTTATCAGAATGATCATCAAAGTCCATTACTAAATTATTGGGAAACTTTAAAAATCACTCCAAGGCTTGTCTAACCAAGCTTCTTGGAAATAAAAGTAAAAGGTATATGTCACTATTGCCACTAGCTGACATACAACTAAGAATTTAGTCAAATGGGCCTTAGGTTCACCTTTCCCTTCGTATTTATTGAATTTAGGTGGTTTGTATCCTGAAGGAAATAATATCTATAAATACTCCATGTTGAATGGATAAGAACACACATCATCCAATTTGAACTTTTTAGTCTGCTTCCCCACCTGAATGGTAGCAATTGCATCCTTCATCTGTTATAATTATTGGGATAGAAAATTGGAAGGGATATTGGTTTGAGTGAGAATATTGTTTTGGGTAAATGGTTGTGAGGTAAAAAGTGGGACACTTTGACCAGGGTATGATGGAGACACCTATTAGGGTACATTGGCTTGGTTGGGGAATGGACTAGGAATACACATACATGGATTAGGATGTACTACAAATTGCACATTTGGTTGCAAAATATTCTAGTTTGGGTTGGTGATAAAGGTTTGACTTGGAGAATTTTGTGGTTGGGATGAAGGGATATAACTATATTATGCCTATTATGGTTGGAAAAGGACATATTATTTACTAATCAAACCTTGTTATTGAGTGGGAACTTGTGGACCAAGACCCTGTCTCTAAATTTGTGGCACATTTTGAACCAATGGTTGTCTAGTATGTATTTGAGAAACATAGGGACATCCTTGTTGTATGAATCCATATGGAAAAGTGAAAGCAAGTTATAGATTTAGCATCTATCACTGACCAATATTTTCATGTTATTGACTAGTCATTACTTAGTTATGAATTGGTATATTAGTCTATGACTAAAAAGGTATGGTCATTATTACTTGGTGAGGTGGTACATTAGTTACCCCTAATTAAGATGATAATGTATTTGTCCTCTATTGCATTGATACACTAGATTTTGTTTACTATTGTGGAATACTACTTGATACTTATTGAAGAGGAGTATGATTCATCACATTTTGTCATTGAGGCACTACATTGGTCATTTTTTGATTACCTAATCCTGTAGGTTATACACTTGAGGAAGTGGTTAGTTGAGGTTGGGTGCAGGAACTCCTATTCCTTTGTATGATGATCTGATTATGGGATTAACTATAGGCACATGTTTTTGCTTAATTATTTGTGCATTAGTACTAATTTGATCAAGAATTGACACTATTTGCACATTATCTACTACTTTTGGCTCATTATTCTATATAGAGGTTGAAGACACTTCTTTAATAATAGGCATATGCATCAAGTTACCTATCAAATTAGTTTATACGAATGGGTCAAAACTCATATTTTCTTGTCCAATTAATTCTATCAACACTCCTATTAAAGGTACTAGGTCAATGAGAGGCTTACTTACCATGTTCATCTGATTGAAATCACATGATAAATTGAATTATGTTTGGTATGCTCTTTGCATTTTGTTACCTCAATTGGATATATTGGGGTCTTGATACATTATTTGGACTACATCCATAGGATTTATAGAAGAAGCCTATTGATCGTAAATGATATTGTGGGGCACTCTTACTATACTTGGTAAATTTTCATGGGGGAAGTGTGCTAGAAACTTGACCCCTAACTCTATGGCTCTAGCCAAAATCTCATCCTTATTTTATAAAAAATGTCACTCAAACAAAAATGGATCAAATGTGGAAGCTATAGTGGTAGAATATGACTGTTGAATAACTGGCTCATCCACTATTGGTATTGTAGCTAGGTATTATGTGGATTATTCTTGGTCCTAATCTGAATAAGGTGGTATGTTAACCAGATAATTAGCCAATGGATCTTAGCTTTGTGCCCTTGGTTGAGTATTATAAGAGGGATAAAAATCCATCTCATAAGCAATATTATTTGCATAGGGGTCTTGTACCATTTATTCCTGTGTAACTACATTATTAATCCCTAGATTGTACATGAGTCCACTACGAGTGTAGGAATACATGTTGGGATCCATAGTCAATTCTTTGTGATAAAAGGTCAAATATTTCTATAAACTCTAAAAAGGATATAATCTAAAACAAATGATGCCTCAACTTGGTCTAGATTTGTCAAAAGGATAAAAAGGTTTATTCAAAGATATGTGAGGAAACAAGTTAGCATAAAATATCTAACATTTCACTATTCACACAAAGATAATCAAGTAAATGGACTAAAAATCAAAATGCCAAACTCTAAGGTCAAAGTGTTTCAAATCAGTCTAATCTAAGAATTTAAAAGTTTCTAGGTCTTTTGGCCAAATGTGACGTCAAAAGCTAGGCTCAAACAAGGCATATGCTAAGACTCTTGGCCAAACAGTGTCAAAAGATAGACTTTGAAAATAGATGAAAGTTTTAATCTAACAAATTTGAAACACTTCTAACAAACACTACGCATTTCATTCTTGGTCATGAACTTGATCAACTAGGTATAAGGTATGAAACAAAAGGCACTTTAGCAATAGTTTATTTTCTCATAAATAATGGTATAAAACTTGGTTCTTTTTGACAAATAGGCTAGACAAAGGTGAATAGTATAACTATGTTTTAGACAAAGGATCAAAAGCACACTTAGATTGCCCTAAAAATGTAGGATCAAATTTAGAATTCTATGTAAGAGGGTCTATGAAACAATATTTGGAATGATTTAGGTAGCATAATAATGCTATACTACCCAAAATGTGTGATAAAAAAGTTTGTTTCAAAAACTCTCTAAGGCAAAGATAATTTTCCACAATTTTGACAGCATAACACTACCTTTCTTGACTCAAAATGTTATGAAATATAGAATTAAAGTGGAAGTGTTTAACATAATATGGCTTAAGTCTATCAAATGAGGACAATGATTATGAGTCTTAAATGGCCTTCAACCTAAATTGTAAATTAAACCTAAGTTCCCTCAAGCTTAGTGAAAATAGTGAACCCACTTAACACATCAACCATATGAACTTGTAAAGGTGTAATTATGAATTTAGATTATAAGTGAAGGACTTAAACAACTTTGGTAAAGGTCTAGTCTCAATTTGACAACATAACTCCACCAAAGTGGATGATATGACTCTCAAGCTTTTGATGAATTTTGAACAAGGCAAATTGATGATCTCACACGGGTAGGATAACGCCTCTTTGTTCAAAGAAAAATAAGGACTATGTGTTTGGTTTGGGATTATTTTTTTACACCAAGTTTTGACTCCCAAAAAGACTTTAATCTAAGACAAGACCAACTACTTAATCGCCCTTAGATCCTAAGCTGACAAGGTTGCTTGGTATTGTTGGAATCCATCAATATACATCATTTGAGAGGATTTTAAGTGTTCATCCAAAATTAAATGCACATTATATAGTAAGGATTTTACAACTCGCTCTTCTCTCAAATGAAAGTACTATGACATGGACCTTGAGGCACACCTTGCACCAATAATACTTCCATGGTAAGTGGGGATTTATCTAAAATCTAACAATTTTTTAAATGATCTAGGGGAATCAATTACATAATGACTTTCACGTCAAACAATGCAAAAAAAAGCACAAATTTTAGGTCCGTATCACTTGGCTTATTGCAAAAAGGTCTAGTCTTTTTTGAAACCACTACATCCTACTATTTACTCAGTGTAGTGTGATGTCCAAAGTGCCACTACATCTCATGTACAACTCCAAAGGAGCCAAATGAAGTCAATGCCAGGAGGTGAAACCCCAAGTCAAATCTTCCCTAAATAACTTGTGGGAGGTGATGAAGTCCCCCTCGCAAGTCAAGATACATAAAAAACAAAGAAATCATGAAAGTAGAAAGACTTTAGGGTCACTTTCAAGGTCACCCAAACTTTGATGAGTTTTTGGGGAGTGCTTTATATGACTTTATTTTTAATCCTTGGACTAGGCTACTTGCAATAGGAATGGTGATTTTGATTCCAAGGGTTCCTTATAGGGGAAAAATTGAAGAACATGCACGTAACATACATCTTTTTTCCAAACAAGATTTGATTAAACAACTATTGAAAACAGAAATTAACAAGTGTGTTCAATTTTAAGCCCAAATGAAAGATTTGGTGGTGTTCATTTGACCCCTTATCCTTAGTTGCAAACTTTAAAAACATTCACCAAAAACACCTAAATTCTTTATTAAACATCCAAAACAAGGTTCCTAATCAAATTTTAAGCATGTAAAAGTGATTTAAACATGTTTTGATCAAATATCCTACTTGTTCCTATAGCAAAATTATTAGCATGTCCTTTAGATTTGAAGATCTTTTGAGTTTGAAACAACAAACTTTGGAAAAGTAAGTCTCAGCTCTATGTTTTTGGAAAAACACAATGACCAACATCAGTTATTACCACTGACATTAGGTATGGCTAATTGAAATATAACTGATGTCAATTTTGTTAACCAACATCAGCGAAGTTAGGTAACTAATGTTGGTATTTTTGTTGACGTCGGTTACTATGTAAAAACCATGGCAAAAAAAATGGAAAAATAAAGTTAGAAAATCAATTTACAAGAGTTTTAAAGGCTCAAATAAAGATTTTAAAGTTTCAAAATGGTCTTCTTCATGTGTAAGATGCATCTAGTCCCATCAAGAATTCTATTATGTGATATAGGAATTTGACTCAAGAGAGGATGGTTAGTATGGTGTTCCAAAATGAAGACAAAATGGAATACACACACTAATAACATAACACCTCTAGGCCTAGACACTAGGGAGAGCTTAGTTAACAAACACAACTAAAAATAAAGGAATCAAAGACAATAATTCCTTCACCTTCCTTAGATGCTCCAAATGCCTTTGTAGTGGTGGCTTACTCAGCTTTTGCTCATAAAGTCTTTAGCAATGGAAGCTTGGCTACCTCCATCTCTCCTTGGCACCTTTGACTTTGGCCTGGCTTCAGTTGGAATAAAGTTGTCGTTATAACACTATTTTATTAAAAATTTTGGAAACAATATTTCATAATAACTTTGCTCCAAAATAGCTTAGAAATGATGTTGTGAGGCCTCTTATTTATAGATTTTTGGATTTGGCTAGAATCAACCTGAACCATCCATCTCAAAATTGAGATGTGTGGTTGAGAATTAATTTAATTTTTGGAATTAAGTTATTAATTATCCTCATCATGGCATTGGAAAAAAGGGAAATTAAGAGGCATGGAGGGAATCATGGAAGGCATTGATGAGGCATGGGAGGCATGAATCCTGATATTTGTGGCATTTATGGCCTAAGGATGTCTTCCAAATAAATGAGTCACTTGATGATGTAGATATTCAATATCCATTTCCAAATATAAGTATTCAACAAGTTTCCATGGAATTATTCATTATGCCTTGATTTGGGTTAATTAGCTCTTAAACATGATTAAACACTTTGTGCACAAATTACTCAAATTGATCAGAATGACTTGTTATTGGTCCAAATTTTGACTAGATTGGAATTGGAAGGTGATTTTAGATGTGTTGGAACCATATTTCCATGTAGAATATTTCCAAAAACAAATAACAAAGGCACATGTCTTATACAAAAGATTGGATAGGGAAGAGCAATCTAGAGCACTCAAGTGCAAATTTGGCATTTTAATTCAAATTGAACTGATCAAAGTTAGTTGGCCCATAAATTACATTACCCAATTTAGTGATACCCTAGCCAAAATCAGCACTTGAATATATCATTTTCAAATCATTTTTCATGTTTTAGTGTTTTTAGGCCAAATTGTGCATTTTAGGTGGAAACTAGCCAAAATCCTGATTGGAGGTTATTAATGACCATTTTTAGGTGTCTACAAAAGGCAACACTCTTCTTGATTTTTATTTCCATCAAGTCCCATAAAGATGACCAAAATTTCTTAATGAATCAAGAAATCTGATTAAAAATAATAGATGTGGACAAGCCAAAATGTACCCAAAATTTATTAGAGACTAAGTTTACAGTGTCTTCACCTATGATAGTCTTTTTCTAGGGCATCAATATACACATTTTATGAAATATATCCACAACCACATAAAAATATTCATTATTGTTTCTAGATGTAAGCAAGCCTCCTATGAATTCCATAGAAACACTCTTCCATGGATGAGTTGGTATGGGAAGTGGGGTATACAATCCCAACTTACTATTACTAGGCTTGTTAGTGGCCTAAAGAATACAACATTTTACACATTTGGATGCATTTTCATACATCTGAGGCCAAAGACAAAATCTTTGAAACTATGCAACTATTTTTCCAATGCCAAAATGACCTAAAATAAGAGAAGTATGTGATTCCCTAATCATATATATTCTTTCATCTTATGAAATGCATAACTTTCCAAGATGATATAATAATTTGTCATACATGTGATATTCTAATTCTTCTATCTTCTTAACATGTGTTAGATCTTCATAAACATCTTTAAAATCAACATCTCTAGCATATTGTTTCTTATAACTTTCATGCATCAAATAACTATGTTGTAAAACAATGGATGCAACAACAAGAGGTATTAAAAGCATATTATCTACCATGTTTCATGTAAATTTTTTATACCTAATCATAAGATGGGATTTTTTTAAAAACCCATCCAACAAAATTTCCTTGACTATTGTAGCTTTGACTTTGATTAGAAATATTGTAAAGGCTGGTGATCTATATGGATAATTATTTATTTTCCCATTAGGTAGTGTTTCCATTTTGCCACATTTTAAACAAAATCATACAAATATTTGTCATAAGTAAGATAGTTCCTTACCACACTTGCCAATTTTTATGAATGGTAACATAAATGTTTTCACTTTTGCATTCAAACTACACCCATGACATAATCACTTACATCGGTTTCAATCTAAAAAGGATGTTGTAAGTCTAGAAGTGCTAATATTGGGGTTGTGATTATTTTTTATTTTATAATGTCAAAGGTTTTTTGGTGATTTCCTCCGCACTAAAATACATATTTATTACTTTTCAAATCATGTAGAGGAGATGCAATCAATGAAAAGTTAGAAATAAACTTCTTCTAAAATTAGACTACCCTGAGGAAGCTTTTAACTTTGATTACATTATTAGGTTTAGGCCAGTTTATTATGAATTCAAATTTAGATGGATCAATTTTTAGTTTACCACCCCCTACAACATAGCCTAAATATACTAAATATGTTTTACGAAATTCACACTTACACATCTTTAGATACATTTTCTCCTTTCATAATGTTTTTAGGACTTTCCTAATATGCATTACATAATATTCCCAAGTTTTTATAAATATAAAAATATCATCTAATTAGACTATTACAAATTCATCTATGAATGGCCTAAATACATCATTCATAACCTGCATGAATGTGGTAGGTGCATTACAAATCCCAAAAGGCGTAACAAGCCACTCAAAATACCGTAGTTTTAAAAATAGTTTTCCAAATATCACCTTCATTAATTATAATTTGGTGATAACCACTTCTTAAGTCTAACTTGGTGTAATAAATAATATTTTTCAACTGATCTAAAGAATCATCAATGCAATGAAGAGGGTAGTAGTTTTTAATATTAATATTTTTCAATGCTCATAAATCCATGTACATCTACTGATAGGGGTCATCAATCCCATTCAAAATAATGTCAATCCAAGGTTGGTATCTAAAGGTTTTATGCAATAGGGGAAAGATATTTTTTGTAAATGGTTCCTTCTATCACACTCCACACTTACAGGAATTGAAAATTATACTTAAAAAAATCAAAGCACACATGTATGAAATTAAATCATACTTGTAAAAAGTAAATTGTTGAACGAAAAATAAATGAAAAACAAATAAAACACTTGCAAGTTCAAAACAAACTGTATGAAAATAAATGTTTACAAAAATAAAAAATAAAATTATAATTTACAACAAAATTATAATTACAAAAAATAAATATATAAAAATACATTGATATATCTTCCTTTGAATGAGTGGCTATCTCATTCCTTGGAAGAGGATTTATTCAGAATATAAGTTTCAGAATAGACTACTCAGAATGATGAAAATAAAAATATATTGATTATTTTAATTCAAGTGTGGGAGGTTGAATTTATAATCTCATACTTCCAAACAACACCTTATTTAAGAGTAACAACCTAAATATCTTATCATATCTCAATCTCCACCAAATATGGAGAGAGATATTTATTATAAGAATGTAATCTATTAGAACATAATCTCAATCTCCACAAAATATGGAGAGATCTATTTATTGGAATGAAATTATATAAATCTATATTTGAATACAATCTGTAAATGAAAATACTATGTATATAAATCTATACATAAAAAGGTTTCAAATGGAAATAATTCTTGTGATAACTAGAATATACCAAGAAATACATTTAGAAATACTTCCCAAACAATTCCATAGCAATTTTGTTAAAATCCATAACAATCTTGATGTAGTTCATAATTTTTTTTATGAAGTCTGTATCAAGGTTGATGAAATCCATAGCTAATCTAATGTAATCCATAGCTAATCTAGTGTAATCCATAGCTAGTCTGATGTAATCTATAACTGCTCTGTTATAATCTCTAACTACTATAAGAATCTGTAGCAAGCCTGTGGGAGTTTGTATCAAGACTTTGGAAGTCCATATCTTGACCAAAATGTTGTATCTATTGTATAAGAATGACACTACTCCAACATCATTATTGAATGGTTAATCTTCATATTTTGAATCATTCTAGCTTAGTATGAACTGTGTGTGCACATATTGACATATTTTTCCCAATAATCATTAGAGATAACTAACAAATAAATAACAATGAATTATAAAGACATAACCATGATATATACTTGTAATTTTATTCTAAATAAAACATAAGTTTAGAATCTACATTTATATCCACTACCTATGAAAAAAAAAATATGTTATTTTATAGATATAATGAGCCATATTATGGTCTCATCATCTCCCCCATACCTAATCTCATGCATGTCCTCATTCATGCCATTGTTTAAAACATCATGGTACATATGCATGGGCCAAATTTAGTATTCATATTTCAAATGGGCTTCCCAAATTTGTACAAGTATAATGACATTTATCTTTTAAAATTTTAGACAAAAGTGTCCAATGGACATTTAAGGATAGGTTCTTGTATAGAGGTTTTTCCTACTATCCTTAGATTCCTTTTTACACAATTTCTTGTGTGGAATTCTCATGTTGCTTTCTCAATTATTATTTTTAAAAGATAAAAGCAGGTTCTTATGTTAAGAATTTCCTATTGTGTCTATACAAATTTTATTTTGAACACAAAGCTACTCTTGACATAAAAAATATTATTTGTTTCAAAAATATGTACCATTATCAAAATCAAAATATATTTTCATTAACTTGTTTGTTTGGATAAGCCCAATTTCTTATATCTTCAAAGTTATTCTCCTCTCCCACACCTTAGATCATGCATGTCCTCATGCATGTTAAATGAATGAAGTGGGAGGAGATTACACAAATCATATGGAAGTTTGATGTCCATTTCCCCAAAACAAAGTTGTTTACAAGAGTGGATCTTCATGTAATAACAAAACTTAAATTAAATTTAAATGTAAAATAGTAAATTAAAATATCTTGGCATAACTTTAGTATTTATTGCTTCTTTCATTGTAGCCAAAGTGAAAATGGTTTGGAAAAGTGTTAATAAAAATAGAGTCTTGCTATACTGAAAAAAAAGAGTACAAAAGTAAGCAACCACATAAAAAGTTGCATCAAGTGTTCTATTTGAAAAATTGTATTATTTTTATTTATTTATTTTCCCTTGAATAACCAATAAACTAGTTTTCTAATCAAAGCTCTTTATTCTAGCACTTGGTTCATCAGTAAGCTGGTTTTCAATCTAAAATTACCAACAATGCTCAAAGTTTCCATTATTGATTTTTTTATTTTTTATTTTAATAATTTTTTGAAAAATGATTATATGTAAAATATTATCCATAGACTATATAAATCCACATACTACTTTTAAATGTATCAGTGAATCTCTTGTATGTTTACATTTCTTCAGTATTGTTCTATGTAGTGATGACCAATAACTGGGATATACACTTACTGATTCTATTACATTCTTTTGTCAAATGTAACTCAAGATAATGTGACAAATGCTTTTTTTATTTATAGACATAATTTTTATCTCCAAAATGAATCCTTATAATGACATTATCTTGTAAAATTCAAAACAAAAAAAACCTTTCTAGACAAGCATAATATCAGCAATGTTAAAGAAATATAAATGTCAGCAATAGATCATTAAGATAAATATTTGAATATATATGGAAGAATGCATTTAAACCTATATAACAATGATTTATGGTTTATAAATTAACATAATTTATAATGAGATTTTATTATGGAGAATAAGAACTTCCTCAGATAATTTCTCTTATTATGCAAGTGGATATGGGTTTAATTCTTGGATATGGATGGTAAGAAATAAAATAGAATGTCATCAATTCTTTTTATTTATGAACTGTGTAGAAAATACTAATTATTATCTGTATAGGGAAGTAAATTTATATTGATAAATTATTTTATGGAAACTAAAAGCTAAAAAACATTCCTGGGTAACTGAATTTTAGAGGTCCTTGGCTTCTTTGTTGAAAATAGATTTTGTACGCCTCTTCTTGTAGCTGAAAACTCTATGTTATTTATCTACAAATTATTCTAAATTTTCATCATATTGGGCAAGCTCTTCACTATCTTATTCTTTGGCTAATAAATCAAAAATTGGGGATCTAGGGGCGGTAACCCCTAGTGAGATCAAGGGTCAAGGCACCCCTCAAATCTAGGCCCAATTTACCATTTTTGTAACTAGATATTTGCTTAGTGTTGAAGATATTTTGATGATTTCATTCCATTTTAGATAGCTTTATGAAATCATGTAATTCCTATAAATTTTTAGCATCTATCACACTCAAAAAATTATTAAATACTCAGTCTCATGTGACTATATGTAAATTCAATGTTCTGGTTTGCATGCTAGTCTGGCTTGGGATGTAAGTCTAATTATTTTTAGATTGTCATCATTTTTTTAATTACAAACTTCATCATCTGTGTATACTAATAGTAAACAAATAAAACTAAATAAACAACTAATATTGAGACCACATCAGTTAAATTTTTTGAGTATTTTAAGTTATAAGCTTATTCTCAAAAAATCATGCAAACAAAATATATTTATATTTCCTATCAAAAATTACTACTATGGTTTAGAAAGAATCCCAATTTTTTTTATAAACATAGCAATCAATTAAATACAAAATATAAATTGAAATGTTTAGATCCTCTAATGTAGGAGCAACAACCTATACATGCCAAAAACTAGTCATTTTGCAATAAAATCAATGATTATGTAAGACTTAACTTTAATATTGATATGTGACTATTTGAATCACACAAAATCTAGAGTAATATCTCTGTTTTGGTGCATGATGCCAAATCTATTACATGACCTATTCTTATAACTACACAAACTAATTATGCTCTTCTTTTAGAAAAAGTAGGATTACGTAAACTAATTACACCAAATCAATTGCATGACCTATATCCACTTCTATCATGATCTACCTTGAATGCATAAATTTATTATTTTTAACTTTTCAAATCTATCTGACCCGTGTGGAATTCATCCAAAATAACTTTTTATGCATGGTGATACATTTGAATGCAATATTTTGGGAGGCTATAATTATACATTCTATCCAATATCTACATGAATCTCTCCTTGTCATGAAATGAATAGTAAAAAAACCATTGAAACCATTATCACATGTAATAAATTTGAGCAACCATACCAGATATGAATGAAATCCATTCTACATATAACACTTTACCAGATAAAATCATAAGGATTTTGGTTGGAGTGATAGTTATTTTTCAACATATGATACATTTTTTAACCATTCAATTTCTTGATCAATTATTGTTATATAAGTCGTTACTAGAAATGAACTATTCTTACATAGGAGATTGAATATCCCACATAATTCTGGTTCAATAATATTACATCAACAACTATATAGACTAGATTGTAGACCAATTTATTTCAGTAGAGATCATCAATGTAATTTTCTTATAAAAAAATAGTTTGTAAATTTTTTATTATCATGATGCCATCTCCTATAGCACCCCTTTCAGTTGTCTCAAAATTTCATGCCCAATTTGCATCAAAATCTTCCTTCGTGATGTTAGCAGTTATATTTTTTACATAATAATGTTAGTATGTAATGGGGGTTTTTTTTTTTTTTTTTTAATCTAAATTTATAATTATAAAAAAAAATTATAATATATGTTTCAAAAAATAAATTATAAATAGACCATTAGCTAAGTATCACCTATCACAAAATTTGCCAAGAGACATTCCCTCTCACTAAAAATTCTCTTAGCATATTTTAAATCTTATAATAACACAATAGTTCTCAGATAATGGCACCAAAAATGATGGGATTCATCAATCTCATTCATTTAATAATGTTAATCCAAGGTTGGTGTTTGAAGGCTATATACAATAGAAAAAAGATATCTTTAGAAAATAGTTCCTTCTATCACACTCCATACTTGTAGGAGTTGAAAATCACACATGCATGAAGATAAAACACACTTGAAGAAAGTAAATTATTGAATTAAAAATAAATAAAACACCTATAGATTCATGATAAACTATACAAAAATAAATGTTTATAGAAATAAAGAAATAAAATAATAAATTACAATAAAATGATAATTACAGAACAAAGAAATAAATAAAAATATATTGATCCATCTTCCTTGGAATGAGTGGCCATATCATTCTTTGGAATAGAATTTATTCAAAATAGACTGTTCATAATGATGAAAATAAAAATACATTGATTATTTTCATTCGGGTGTAGGAGGTTACAATTATAATCTCATGCTTCCAACCAACACCTTATTTTGGAGTAACAACCTAGATATCCAATCATATTTCAATCTCCACCAAATATGGATAGATATTTATTATAATAATTTAATCTATTACAACATAATATCAATCTACACAAAATATGGAGAGAGAGAGAAAGAGCTATTTATTGGAATGAAATTACATAAATCTATATTTGAATATAATCTATAAATAGAAAGTCTATATATAGAAGTCTATACATAGAAAGGTTTCAAATACAAAAAATTATTATGATAACTATAATAGACCAAGTAATATATTTATAAATACTTTTCAAACAAGTCCATAGTAGTTCTATTGAAATCCATAACAATCTTGATGCAGTTTATAACAAGTCTAATAAAGTTCATAGCAAGCTTGATAAAATTTCTAGCTAGTCTAATATAATTTGTAACTAGTCTAATGTAATTTGTAGCTGGTTTGATATAATCCATAGTTGGTCTGATGTAATCCATAACTTCTATGTTACAGTCTGTAAGTACTTTGAGAATCTATAACAATCCTATGGGAGTTTGTAGCAATCTTGTGGGAGTCTATAGCTTGACCAAAATGATGGATCTATTGTATAAGACTCTAACATTACTCCAACATCATTCTTGAATGGTTACTCTTCATACTTTGAATTATTCTAGCTTAATATGACCTTTGTATGCACATATTGACATCTTTTTCCTAATAATCATTAGAGATAACTAATAAATAGATAACAATGAATTCTGAAGACATAACCATGAGATATACTTGTTATTTTATTCTAAATAAACCATAAGTTCATAAACTACATTTATATCTACTTTTTATGCAAGAAAAAGGATGTTATTTTAGATATAATGAGACATATTATTGTCTCATCATCTACCAAGTGCCATATTTTTTTGGCACAAAACTAATTAAAGAGTCACATGGAGAAGTACTTGGCCAAATGAACCATTTCTTAATAAATTATTGAACTTGATTATTTATTTCTTCATTCTCTATCATGGACATCTTGCACATGAACATATTAAGAAGAGAGACATGTTGCTTCAGTTGTATCTCATGGTGGATATGTATTTTAGGAGGTAAACCTTATGGATCCTTTAAAATATCATTATAGTTAGACATAATCTTAACTATTTCATGCCTATGTTTAGGATCACAACATTCTAGATCCTTGGATTTATCATCATCCTTGGATTTTATAATCATTATTACAAAGTTTTTGCTTGCATTGACAAGCCTTTTCATATATCCTATAGATAAAAGTGTTGCTTTTATCCGATGGGATATAATACTATATTTAACCCCATATTGTACAAGAAAATATTTATTTGCTTCCCTATATAAAATTTCTTTTCTATCATACAAATAAGGAATTCCAAGTATAATACCACAAATATCAACTGGAACCACATATAACTCTACCTCATTAATAAACTTAGAGGTGAATGCAAATCTTAACTTGTAAGTTTTCATAAATTATAATTTAAAATCATCACACACACCCATCCTAAAGGGTATGGCTTAGGATGTGGCTTAGTTTGAAGTCCTAATTTGTTCACAACTTCTTCAGAAATGAGATTAGCTTGAGATATACTATCAAAAATAGTATTTATCTTAGTATGCTTATAAATCACTCTAATGTGGAACAACTCATTTATTTTATTTACATCTTTCATAGATTTAAAATTTAAATAAGAATTATAATTAAGATATATAGTGTTATAAGAGGAATAATATGAACCTTGCATAACCATGGTGGTGATCTTGGTTTCATCACCTGAATTAGAGCCAATATCTTGTTAGATTATTGTAGTGTTCTTCTATTATCATAATTCTTATTCACAAATCTTTTTGTCTTGAGTTATGGATGGATATTCCAACACTTTTCATTGTTATGACCTTTTATCTTGTGATAAGAGCAAAAATGTTTCCCATCCTCTTTATTGATCATGGAAGTATGTTTCATCTTAACCTTTCCTTTTCCTTTTCTTTTAGGTGATTTACTTGGTTTCTCTGTGAATTTTTCCTTTTCCTTAGTCACTTTACCCATTGATTCAATATGGGTATCTTGGACACAAACTTCATCAATATTAGTGGGGTTAAACATAAGGATTATATGTCTTAAGTCCCTAGGTAACCCACCAATATATTTAAAAAGAGACTCTTGAGTGTAAAGAGGAATTCTAACACCAAATCCATATTTATAAAATCTTGAGTGTAGTCCTATACACTTTGACCATTACTTTACCTTAAATTGTTTCCAATCCATAGTATTTTGTTGTATATAACCCAAAGGGTAGAATTTATTTTTTAATGTAGAAATAAAATATTCTTATTCTATGAAACACATGGTTGGGGCCCATATAGCCAATAGCTTCCCCCCAGTGTTTCAGGAGATCTTCTTGCATCTTACTCTCATACCAAGTGAGTGTTTTACCACCCATCTGAAGATTATCCAATAGTATTTTTTCTTCCTCATCCATAATATTATGAACCTTATAGTATACTTAAATTTACTTGATCCAATGAGCCAATTGTTTTAAACTAAGCTCTCCATTATAGATTGGAAAATAAAACTTAACATCAAGATTAAGAATGGAAGATATAGAATCATAAACTTTCATTTTATTATAATCAAAAAAAGAAGGAAAAGGTTTGGAGGGAGATGGATGATTTTTAGGATATTACACCATTGGTTGAAGGTTTTTCCTATTTTTCCTCTTTGTTTTCATCTTCAATCATCTTCTTTAACTCATAGTACAAATATTACACCATGATTTTGATCTCTATAAAAGCTTTATGGAAGGCCATTTTTTATTTTAGTTCTTCCCTAGGATATTCCATGGCTTGACTTGCATGTTTTGCACTAATTTTAGGGTTATATTATTTAATTAATACTTTACCATACTTGATTTTAGACTTGATTAGCATGAAAAATGGAAACTTAAAAATCCAAAAATTATTTTAAAATATCTTTGATCAACTACTCTGATACTAAACTTGATTTGAAATGCAAGATTATGTTTATGCTTTCAATTTTGCCAATTTTGGAAAGTTAAATAATTCCTCAATTTTCCATAATTTTTTATTTAAAATTGGATTTAATAATATAAATTAGATATAAAATAGATTAAAAACATAATTAAATGAAAAAATGTATAGAAATTCAAACCAATGTTGTTAATAGAGTTCACTCTTTGGGGGCTACATCTCCATGTCCGAAAAAACTCTTGAACCAATATATAAATGATGTAAAATCACTTATACAATAATCTTTTTTTACATAAAAATCACTTTTTCTATTCAAAATATTCTTAATTATACATATAATAAGTATTGGGCAATCTCTTATTTCCCTCTCCAAGTGTCTTCTTGCACTATAACATCATATACTTACTTTTCTCCTCTTATAAAAGGTTAAAAAATTACATTTCCAATACAAATTTTCCATTTTTATATTATTTTTAGGATTCATGGTTGAATCGATAAGTCCTTAAACTTTTACCCAAGAATTTAGGGTTTAAATCCCCCTTCAAACACCTCCATATCTTTTTTATTTAGCAAATAAAACAAAAATTTACAAGATAAAGCTAATATCTTGCAAGGCATTTACCAAAATTATCTTTGGTGTAAAGGTAAAGGGAAAAAGTGGGATTTGGGATGTTAATGGGTCTATTTTCCACTCCCTATATTTCTAATTTATAAATTTTCAACACTTTTCTTGAAGGAATAATCCCACATTACTTAGGATATAATACAAACATAGGTTTAAAACATAGTCTTCCCTCCATCATAATCAGTCACAAGAGACCACCCTAGGTGAGCCTTGAAGATTTAAATTATTATTGGATATTTTTTAATTATTTCATGTAGGTGTCCTTGTAATTATATGAAGTGATTTGAAGCCTAAGTAACAATGACAAAGTATGCAATGTGTTTGTCCTAGTGAACTTAAAGGAGGCTTGGTTAATTTTTAGTTTTGGCATGATTAGAGATATTTAGGGATGAGTATGTGATGGAAGCATGTTAAATAGGTCCCTAAGATGTTATATATGCTTTTAAATATTTTGTACGTAAGTGTAATTAATTTGGTAGTCCATAGTTTTCATCTACATAGTTTGGGTCTAGTGGTAGAAAATCTAAGTAAGCAGTTTGTTGACATCACCATTGCCACATGGGAATGAGTCAAGGGGATTTGGTCATGTGGTTGTGACAATATTAGTCTCTTGTGGTTATAAACCATATTTCAAGTCATTCATTTAATCTTGGTCCAATATATGAGGATATAAATTATCTTCTCAATTAGAATTCATTATTTCCCATAGCTAAATTTGCATATGGATAGAAAGAACCAAGTAAACATGTTGATAAGGTTAGAATTAACATGAATGGAGGTGTATGGATAAAATAATAATATGGGTTTATTCATTTTTGTTCCTAGTTTATTTGTGCTAAATTTTATATTATATGATGAAACATGTCAAAAGATATGCATATGTAAAGTTGGGCCCCCAAGCAGTTTAACTGTGTTTTTCCATACTTAGCCAAATTTGTGAGTGACAATAAAAGTTGAGTAGGAAATTTGATGTTGTTATATCTTGAAGATGTGAATGTTTCAAGATAAAATGATCATATGGGTTTGTTTAGTTTTGAGCCTAGTTTTTTTTTCTAAATTTTAGATCATGCGCTAAAGCACAACAAAAGTTATGCAAGAACAAATTTGGTCTTCTAGACAAATGTTGACATAGTTGGCTCTATGATAGAATATTTTAAGAAGAATTTTTAATGGCATTATATCTCACACATGCAAAGGTTCCAGGAAAATATTATTATATGGTTAGATTGTCCTATGTGAAGAAATCCTTTGGTCTAAGTTTGAGATTATGCATCAAAGCATAGCAAGAGTTATTAAGGTCCAAAGTTGGCCTTCTAAGAAGATAAGCAAGGTTCCCATGCTTAGTCACTTTTTCACAAGTTAAATTTCAAACAAGATCAATGGTGTACATTGCTTTAATAATTTTAGATGTAGTGAGATGAGGATATGTGCATGATGTTTAATGACTGAATAAAGGTATAGGATAAGGATCCAACAGTGATCGAGTATTCATTAGATTAATCAAATGGTGAGTGTTGATATTTAAAGACTTGGTTGATCCATAGAGATCGATAGATCAAGTTGAGTAAACATTTCAAGATTGCATGAGATGAGGTCAAAGTGACTGAGGTTTAACATTTGGCATTGGTGGAATATGTGTTAAAGATCAAATAAGATAAATGGTGTGTATTCAATATGAGCTAAGAGGGAATGTGATGCGATCACTATGTTCAAAGTTTAACTGTGGCCATTTGAATTTAAATATTTAAATTTAACATAGGGAAAAACCAGAGCTTTGTATTTTGTCCATATCTTTAGATAGAAGTTAAATTTGCTATTGTAGTAAAAATAAAATATGTAGATAACTCCAAGGTGCATCTGATAATATGGATTTAAATATCTAGAAGTATGTATAAACAAATATTTTGATCTTCAAAGTTGAGTGTGTGTTCATGTATGGACTATAAGTGACCTGAGAAGATTATTTGAAATTTTTTTGATAATGTTTTGATATATCTTGATGAACTAGATATTGGGGAGTATTGTAGACTCCATAAGGATGCTCTATGAGTATTTTAGAGGTGTGATCAATCTATCTTGAGTATGAACAATGCTTAAAAATTTGACTGTATGTTCAATAATGGTGTTCTTATTTATAAGGTATCTGTATGAGTTGATTGAGCCTACACATAGGTGAGCAAAGGTGACTATGATTATTTAAAGATGTCTTAGGGGACATACATAGTGGACATATTTATTTATAAGTGGGTCTATGCTCTTATTATGCTTAGATAAGTGTCAAAGAGCTGAATGGGTCTCCATAGGACCTAAAAGCAACTAAGGCCTATTTGAAAGTATGTTATGTTTAAGTGTGACCCATATGAGCTGTCATAAGGGTGAAGGCATATATTGTGGCCACAAAGGATTAATGCTAAATTTATAATTCATGATATCTCTATATATAGTGAAATAAAAGATGATGATTTCTAGACTTTGTGTGGAAGATTTGTGAGAGGGACTTGTGCAAGGTGGGTGTGAGAGTTATGGAGTGAAGGATAGGTAGTGTGCCTATTTGTTGAGTTAATGAGTAGAATAGTTTTTTGAATATGTGTATGACATGTAGTTCATGTTCTTAATGTTAGGATAGTTGTATTATAATTTGAGGATATGGGAAGAGGTCTGAGTGTGCATATGAGAATTATTTGAGTGAAGAAGGAGAGAGATTATAACATGCCTATGTGAGAGGCATGTTTGAGATAGAGAGAGTTTTTGAAGGGATTAAATAATTATAAAAACATCATCAAGTGTTAAAGACATCAGTTATAAGGTAGAAGTGTTTATTTTAAGGAGGGTCTAAAGGACTTTATCTTCCTTAAGAGTAGTTGTTCCTTGTGAAATAGGGTTTCACCACTAAAGACCTTTGGTTAGAAGGACTTAATCAAGGTTTTAAGTTAGAAGGAATTTATCAAGGTTGTAATTCAGAAGGACTTAATCAACTTAGGGGTAGGTGTTCCTTGTGTAACTACTATTTCACTAAAGGCCTTTGGTTATAAGGACTTGACCAAGGTTCTTGATTAGAAGGACTTGATTAGTCTCTTATTTGTGATCATATTATAGGATAGTATTCTATGTGTTTGTAGGATGGAGAGTGGGTTTTATTCTCTAGGAGGGTTTCCCATATAGATATTGTGTTGTGTATGTGATATTGAATTATGTTCATTGTTCACTACCATGAATGATCTATTTGCTTCATGAATGATTGTATTGAATGCTTAAGTATTTTTGAAGGTTTGGAAATTGAATTAGATTATTTGTCACCACTTATTAACCCTCCTTGTTAATGGATTATACCTCTAATAATTGGTATCAAATAAAGGTTCTTTGGTAAAATATTGATAGCTTTAAGGTGATCCAAGGTACAATGGCTAGTCATAATGTGCAAAGTGGTTTCTCTACTAATCAAGCATGAATTTTCAATGGATCCCATCATGGTTTCTGGAGTGCTAGGATGAAGACATACATTATGTCTCTAGGGTTTGATGTATGGCAATCTATTTTTGATGTTTATGATACTCCTACTATTCCTCAATATAGTGTTGTAGACAAGAAGTTATTTGAGAACAACTCTAAGGTAATGAATGCCATCACTTGTGGTCTTACAAAAACTGAGGTCACCAAAGTAATTCATTGCACATCTTCCAAGTAAATATGGGATAAATTGAAGATTATTTTTGAAGGAGATTCAAAGGTTAAGGTAGAAAAGTTTTAGACTCATCAAATACAATTTGAGAGCTTCAAAATGAAAGAAGAAGATTTTGTGGCATCCTTTCTGCATAAAGTTGATGAAATTGTAAACACCATCAGAGATCTTGGAGAGAACCTTGAAGATGCTACTATAGTTCAAAAGGTATTAAGGTCTCTATCTCTCAAGTTTGATCCAAAATTATCTATTGTAGAATAAGGTCATGATTTTACTCAGTTGAAAATGGATCAATTATATGGCACCCTTATTGCTTATGAGACGATAGTAAATGATGACATACCACCAAAGAAGGAAGTGTCATTAGAAATAGAGATGAAGCCAAAAAGAGAGGTCCAAGTTAAGAAACCTAAGGAAGATGAAATTTTTGATATTGATGAGGATGAACTAATTGTTTTTTTTACAAGGAATTTGAAAATAGGTTTAGGCAACTATAAGGGTAAGTTGCCTTTCAGAAGCTTCAATTATGGAGAGGTAGGACATTTTGCTAATAAGTTCCCTCATAAGTAAAATAAGGATATCGATGAAGAGCATGATCAAGGTCATGATGATAGTAAGAGATTATTCAAGTCTGATAAAAATAAAAGGGGATTTAAAAGGTTTAATAATAATAAAGAGTATTCCAAAGACAAGAAGAGTTTATACACCAAAAAAGATTGTAACTCATTAGATGAGAGTGAAGATAGTGACTCAAAATATGATCATGATGGTCTTGTTGAATATGAATCTTTGTTCATGGCTGAGGAAGGAAGTTTCTCATATTAGAAGGGGTCTACTTGGAGTGATTCAGATAATTATGAAGATAAGGTGGACTGTGAGACTGTATTGATGAATGCTCTTGAAGAACTTAAGATTGAGAAGAAGATCAATATGAAGATGAAATATAAACTGAAGGACTTTGATGAGAAATTTAGTGTGTTTAAGGAAAGAATGGATGAAGATGCCAAGGAGTATAAAGATATGGTCAAGCAGCTTAGTTGTCAATTGGAAATTCTGTGTACAAGATTAAAATATAAAGAAGATGAATGTGCAAGGTATGTAATTGAAAATGAGTCATTTAAATCTGAGTTAGAGAAGTTATCTAGTAGGTTGATTCCATTTATGAGATTTGAAAAGAGATCAAGTGATCTAGACAACATTCTAAATGATAAAAAACATTTAATTAATAAGATTGGTCTTAGATACAAAGAAGAACCAGAGAATGAAACTCAAGACAAGATGAAGAATAATGTGAACAAGGTGGATTATCCTTTCAAGACAAATCATTAGACAAGGAATGAATGTGCTGGCAGAATAAAGACAAATTAGATCAGAATTCCATGAGGTATGTAAATTTTAATGGTTACTATTATACTTGTAATCATTTTGAGCATAGAGCTAAAGAATTTAAAATACTTATTAAGAATGAATTTGCATGAAACTATGATGGAGGTCATCAATCAAAAGGTGTAAGAAAGGTTGAATGTTTCAACTATCATGATATAAGACACTTTGCAAAACATTGTCCATTAAAGGCAAGGCAAGATGAGTTTCTTTCAAGAGATATTGAATGTTATAGTTGTTATGAAATAGGATATATTACAAGATTTTGTCCAAATATAGAAAGGCATAAAGTGATTTTTGCAAAAATTATGGTGTGCTTCAACTATGAACAAAGAGTTCATACTTATAGGTTTTGCAAGGAAAAGCCTACAATATAGAATAGGTTTTATTAGGGTCCTAGAGTACAAGATAGAAGGCAAATGAACTCATGGAAACTAAAGGTGGTAAGTAGGAATTATAATGAGTCTACAAGTCTAAGTAATATTTTTTCTATGGTGGAGAATGATAGAAATGTTGAAGAGTGCCAAGGGTTCTCATTGATCACTTATGTTGAGAATGAAGAGATCAAACTCAAGGAGAAGACCAAGGTACTAATTGAGACTAGTTCTAAGATAAGTATTGATCCAAGTGAATATCTTACTATCATTGAGTAAGCTTCATATAAATAACATCAATTATGTATACCTAGTGATGAGGTTCTGAGCTACAAGATTGATGCTTTGAATGAAAAGGTATGCTATAAATCTATATTATCTCCATGTATTGATAATCCAATCATATAAGAAGAGGAGAATATTTTTGTAGTTTAGGAAGTTATTTCTCTAAATCCAAAGAAGAAGAATACAAACTATAAGTATCAATTTAATAAGGAGGAGACGGAATATGATGAGTTGGTTTTATTTTAGATTAATTGAGGTATAGAGCGTGTCTTTATCTATGTTTCTTAAGAGACTCCTTTTAGTGGAGAAATAAGTATTGTTTTGTTGCTCTTGAGATGATCATAGAAGACTAGAGTTAAGTGCTCTGAGTTGGAATAAGTATGTCTAGATGTAAAATATGTTGATGTGATTTCATGATGTTGATAAATATATATGGAGTAGTCTACAGGGTAAGATTGAAGGTTCCCAGATGGCATAATGCGATCGATGTAATGTCAATATGATGTTTTTTGTATATAAAATTTTATTGAAATTATTTTAGCATGCTCTAGGTGGTTTTGTGATCTAAAGATATGTTGAAGTCAATTTGGAGATTTTTGTTAGCTCTTAGATTTCCTAGTTTTTTATTAAGAACTTTCAGGTCTAGAAGTGTGTAATGGTTGTATCTAGGCATACAAGAAGTTTTAGAGGTGGATGTTGACTAGAATTTGTTATGTTGACTTTGTTTGTTTTGAGATTTTAGGGTTTTGGGCTCTACTATAAAAGTGGTTTACCTTGTGAATTTAGGTTTGATGATTTTTAATATGTTGAATGGGATAAATGGGTTTTCAAATAAATCTTCATGGATATTTAAAGGTTTGTTGTTCTCAATTTATTCAAGTTTTTGTCAAGTTGGAGGCTTAATTAGGTAGTAAGTTTGTGAAGGAAGTATATTACATAGGATGAGATAGTTATTGAAAATTAGTGTGCTCAAGGTTGAATATGAGAGTGCTCTAGATATGAAGTTTCATGTCTTGAAAATATGTCTACTAAAAATTGTGGGCTCTATAAGTTCTAGGTAGGGCTACAATGAGGCTAGATAGGCCTAGTTTGAATAAGAGTGTTTTTTTCTTAGTTTATCCAAAAGAGAAAAGTATGTTTATTTCAAGGAGATTTCTTAGGTTGGTTGAGATCATATTTCCTAATTGATGAGTTGTATGATGCTCTATTGGTGATCATGGAAGTGTCTTGAGAAAGAAGGCTAGTAAGCCTACATGGTGGTTCTTCATGGTGTGTGGAGATTTGAAGATATACAAAAGGTGAAATGGCTAAAAAATATTAGAGGGGTCCTTCTTAGATGTTTCTTGGTAAATTTCATCAATTTTCAATATTTTGTGTGTTTTATATTCATTGGTTGCAGTGTTTGATTCAAGTGAGTGTTGGCATGGAACAAGAGGAAGTTGTCAAGACAAGCAAAAGTAGGCTCAAGGTAAGTGGGAATTTATACCATATTTTAAAGATGATCCTTTCTTATTTATGTTATTTTTAGGTATTTAGGATTATTTGGTGCCCACTTTGTCATTGTGTCAAAGGGGGAGAAAATTTCTATTGTGGAATTTTTTGAAGAGAAAGAAGGTGAGTTGTATATTGCTATATATGATGTTTTTTGACATCAATAACAAAGGGGGATATTTTTGGAGAGTTTTCAGTGCTTTCATGGTAATTTCATGGAGGTTTCCTTATGATTGGATGAATTTATTTTATATCCTAAGTAACAATGACAAAATTTTCAATGGGTTTGTCTTAGTGAGCTTAATAGAGGCTTGGTTGATCTTCAATTTTGGCGTGATTAGAGATGTTCAAGGATGAGTATGGTGATTGGATCAAGTGAAATAGGTACCTAAGATGTTATCTATTCTTTGATATATTTTTTTTATAAGTGGAATTCATCTATTAGTCCATAGTTTTCATCTAGATAGTTTGGGTCTAGTGGCAAAAAATCTGAGTAGGTAGTTTCCTACCGTCACCATTACCACATGAGAATGAATCAAAGGGAGATGGTCATATGGTTGTGACCACAATAATCTCTAGTTGTTATACACTATATATGAAGTCATGCATCAAATTTTAGTCAAATATATGAGGGTGAAAAGTTGGCTTTTCAATCAGAATTCATTGTTTTCCTATTACTTTGCCAAATTTGCATGTAGACAAAAAGAGCCGAGTAAGCATGTTGATAAGGTCAAAATTCACACACATGGAAGTGTTAGGATAAAATGATCATATTTGTTTGTTAATTTTTGTGCCTAATTTATTTCCACTAAATTTTAGATCATGCAATGAATCATGTCAAAATATATGTATATGTAAAGTTGGGCTCCCAGGTAGTTTGACTATGTTTCTCCATAGCCAAAATTTGTGAGTGACAAGAAAATTTGAGTAAGAATTTTGAGGTGCTATATATTTCACCTATGAAGGTGTCAAGATAAATTGATCATATGGATTTTTTTAGTTTTTATCCTAGTTTATTTTTTCTAAATTTTAAATCATGTATTAAAGTGTGCCAAAAATTATGCAGGAGCAAAGTTGGTGTCCCAGATAAATTTTGACATAGTTGGCTCTATGACATAAGATTTTGAGAAGGTTTTTTAATATAATTATATATTTCACATGTGAAGGTTATATTAGAATATTTTTATTTATTTTTATTATCCTATGTGAGGATATCATCTAGTCCAAATTCAAGATCATGTGTCAAAACATGACAGAAGTTATTAAGGTCCAAAGTTGGCCTTCCAAGTAGATAAGCAGGTTCCCATAGTAATTGTTGTACAAGTTAAAGTTTGAGAAAGATAAACAGTGTTCATTACTCTAACAAGTTAGGATTAAAGTTTAAAATTTGAGGAAAGGTATAGGATAAGGATCTAATGGTGAGTATGTGTTCGTACAGATTAATCGAATGGTGAGCATTGATAGTTAAAGACTTGGTTGTTCCATAGAGATCAATGGAGCACATTCAATCAAGATTTCATGAGATGAGGTCAAAGTGACTGAGGTTTAATGGTTTTCATTAGTGTATTATGTGTTAAATATAAAACAAGATCAATGGTGTGTATTTGATCTACGTTGAGAGGACACAAGATATGAGAATTATTTTCAAAGTTTAATTATGACCATTTGAATTCAAATATTTGAATTTAACATAGGTAAAAACTAGAGCTCTATATTTTGTCCATATCATTAGATAGAAGTCAAATTTACTATTATAATAAAAATAAAATATGTAGAGGAATCCAAGATGCTTCTCAAAATATGGATTTGAAGATCTAGAAGTATGTACAAATAAATATTTTGAGCTTCAAAGTTGACTATGTGTTCATGCATGGACTATAAATGACTCAAGAAGATTGTTCAAGCTTATTTTTATATTATTTTGATATATCTTGATGAATTGGATATTCAGGAGTGTTTTAGACTCCATGATGATGCTCTATGAGTATTTTGGAGGTGTGGTCAATCTATCTTGAGTATGAACAATGCTTACAAAGTTGACTATATGTTAGGTAATGGTGTTCCTATTTTTAAGGTCTTTGTTTGAGTTGATTGAGCCTATGTATGGGTGAGAAAAGGTGATTTTGATCATTTGAGGATGTCTTAAAGGACATAAAAAGTATACTTATGTATTTATAAGTCCTCATGTGTTCTTATTATGCTCAGAGAAGTGTCAAAAAGCTAAATGGGATTCATATGACCTAAAATAAACTTAGACCTATTTAAAAGTGTGTTATGCTTAAGTGTGACCCATGTGAGATGCCTTAAGGGTGAAGGAATGTATGTTGATGACAAACATTAATGTGGATTTTATAATTCATGATATCTCTATATAAAGTGAAATCAAAGATGATGATTTTTGTAGACACTTAAATTTGGTCACCAATGGCTTCATATCTGACTTTAGACTAATTATTGAATACATAGCCCAAAAATATCTATTACTCTTAAATTTGACTTCATAACCTTGTATTAAATCAATTTACCTTAATAAATCAATTAAGTAAGGCAAATACACACATTAAATTAATCAAAATCAAATAAATGATCAAATTTCTAAAATGAATTAATTAACTTTCACACCCTAATAAAAATCAATTAACAACTTAAATCAATTTCACATCTTAATTAAGTTCATCCATGAGCTAATAAATCAATTCAATCAATTACTAAAAATGAAATTTAAGAGAATCTTAAATTTATGAGTTGTCACTTTTATAAATATCTAAAAAAATATTTTACGAATATGTCAAACTCAACCAAAGTTGGTAAACTCAACCATGATTGTGAGTTGCCCCTTTTGAAAAATATCTAAAAGAATATCCTAAAAATATACTAAACTCAACCAAAGTTAATAAACTTAAACATGGTCAGAATTAACCCATTCCAAGGGATTTGAAAGCCTATAAAAGCAAGCCTAAATCTCTTCATTTTGGGAGCTCAATCAAAGTAGATTTATAATGTAGGAATATATTTGTAAACCAAAAAGCGTAGTGTTATAATATTGAAATTGAGCCAAGCCATATCAATCAAGCTAAGCATTCAAAAATGGTGCATATAGGAGATGATGTTAGCCATATGTCATTGATGAATACTTCTTATTCATAAACTGAATAATCCAAATAAAGAAATCATTTTAAGATCTCAAGGAAGGTAAAGATTGTTGTTCTTTCCATTTTATTTGGGTTTTCAATTGTTGTTTTTTCATTAAGCTCCCCCTAAGATCTAGGCTTAGAGATGTTAGTATGTTAGTGTGTTGATTTCAAGGTTTTATGGATTAAAACTTGATCTAGCCTTATTTCTTTGTCAAATTACTTGATCACAAATGGCACACCCCGTGGGACTATCTTCATGAGAGCACAACCGACAAACTTTTTTGTATTTCATAGTTTTAATTTTTTTTTTGTTGTTTTTGCTTTGAGTAAAAATGGCAAATAAATAATTCATAACTTTTTATATAATTAACATTTTTGTCTAAATTTTTTTATTCATATATCTAAATATGTAATTGATATTCTCTAAAAATTTCACAAAAAAATCTTTATATTTTATAAGTTATGGATCTTTTAGTGATTGTCACTTTCTAATTTTTATCTTTTGGTAAAAATGGTTAGTACAGCGATAATATTTTTTTATTCATTTTTTTGACCTAAATGTTTTTATGAGAGGTGCATCCTATACCTATAAATAACCTTCAAAAATTTTGTTACAAATAGATTTATATTTTAAAAGTTATGACTAAATTACTGACTACAGGTTTTTATGATTTTTGTGTTCAGTTTTCTTGTTTTTTACCTTCTAACTTGTTTGCATGTTTCATAAGTTTATTTTATTTATTTTAAGTTTTTTTTTTTTTTTTTTTAAATATTTTTTATAACCTTTGCCTAACCTAACATGTTTGCTTTTTTGGGGTTTTGCCTTTGGGTTGACAGATTTAACCCTTCAAAGTTGCTTGTCTCATTTTGGTGTTTAAAGAAACTTTTTAGGGTGTTTAATTGGTTAAGTTTTTGTGGTTTATTTCAAATTTCACAACTTAAAGACAAGTGGATAAAATAATACCACCACACATTTTTTTAGTGCTATAAAATTGAATACACTTCAATTTTTTTTGAAATTTGTTTTCATTATTTGTTTAGTCAAATCTTTTTTGAGTATATAGGGAGTTGTGTATGTATGCTCTTCCATCCGTCCCCTTTAGGGAACTTTTGGGATCAAAAATGCCAACTTATTTTTGGTTGGTTTACAATTATTTTTAATTTCACTTCTTAAAGCCAAGGGGATAGTAATGAACCTAATAAAACACTTTCAATTTGGTGCAATGAAATTAACTTCACTTCAATTATTTGCAAACTTGCTTGTTGATTGTATGTTTTTGTAAAAATAGAAATGTGTGTATGATCTCTCATCCATCTCCTTTATGAAAATTTTGAGATCAAAAGAACCATCTAATCATGCTTTGAGCTTAGTCAAAGGTATGAAAAAAATGTCATTTAAATCCCTACCCAAAAAGTCACAATAGTATTGGGTGATCTTGAGGTGACTATAAAGTCTTTCTATTGTATCATTTATTTCATGCATATTGACTTGTGAGGGAGACTTCATTACCTCCCACAAGTTCTTTAGGGAAGATTTGACCCAAGGTTTCATCTCTCAGCATTGAATTCACCCACTCTCACTAGTATCAAAAGGTTTTAGTGGTTAAACCACCTTCTAGTGATGGAGTTTCACATAAGATGTAATGTGCATAATTGGATATCATACTACACTAAGTGAACAACATGATTTAGTGGTTGTAAAAAAGACTAGACATTTTTATAACAAGCCAAGTGTTGTGAACCCAAAATTCATGCTTTTATTTTACATTGTTTGATGTGAAAGCCATTATGTAATTGATTCCCCTAGAAACATTCAAAAAATTATTAGTTTAGTCAACCCCACATTACCATACCCTTGCTAGGATTTGGATGATTATAATTAGTGTATTATGGTAATTTTTATGTGGTGTGATAGAATAAAACTTGTATTGTTCAAACCTTGTCATTTTATGAGTCATGAGTCCACATCACTCCATTATTTGAGGAGGTGTTATGCCATCTATATGACACTTTGATTTAACTTAGCAAACATTTTATTTTTGTGTCAAAACTTTAAGAGTAGCACTTGATTGAGGAGGGCACCGTTATGCTACCTAAATAATTTCAAAATCTTGTGCCTTTAAAGTCCTAAAACATAAACCATTTGTCACATCATCTTTTAGGAGTGCTAATGTTGTTAGGCTACCCATTTTATTTCAAAAGATTTGTCTTGTTTCATCGTACATCTTCATTATCATTTGTTTACAACTAATCACTTGAGACTTATTGAATCTTGGATTAGTGAGGTCATGTTAATAAATTATTTATAGCTCTTTGTCATCAAATTTATAGTTTATCCTTAGTTGAGTCCTTGAATAATTATTATAATTTCAAATTCAAATATTGGTTGGTTTTAGTTTAGACCTCAATTCATGGGGTTGATACCCAAATCTTCCTCTTTTGGATTATGTAACTTGGGTTAATTTGTCACTCAAATATGGAGAATTATATTTTTTTGTGCTTTTATTTAGTCAAATAAATTTATCTTCAAACATCTCTTATTTATCATCTTATACCAATCAAATCATGTTTTATGCATAGAGTCATGTACCTTGTCTATGTTAAATTGTTCCAAGTTTGTTAGATTAATCAATCATCTTTTTTAAGTCAAGATTTTGAAACCGTTTGGCCATTAGTCCTTGTGTATCCTATTTGAGCCTAGTTTTTGACTCCATGTTTGGATAAAAGACCTAGCAACTTTTCTATTTAGTAGCTTAGACCTACTTAGAACATGTTTCAACATTAGAGTTTGGTATTTTAATTATTAGGTAATTTTGTGTGACCTTTACATGTATCAAACACTTAGCATTTTTCATTTGATGATACACTATTTTTATCAAGTATTTTCATAGACTTTTTAGAGATTAAGCTCCACCCCTTTTAACCAAGCTAGATCAGGTTTGAACCCTTTGTCCTTTGGACATAGTTTTTCATAGTTTGTAGAACTCCAAGCCTTTTTGTTTTCAGAACCTTCTTCATTGATGTGTATATGTCTAGCTACACTTATGGTGGAGTCACATACAATCTAAACTATGATAAAATGGCTACAAAAAATGGATTTTATTTTTATGGCTTTATTCAAGACCCCTTTGATGATAATATGGTTTATGAGATAGAATTTTATCCGCCTTACACAAATCAAATTGAAGACCAAAGTCAAGACCTCAACTAGAATGATATGGTTGGTGAGGAGGAATTGGGTGTATACCTCTATGATGAGGATGATTTTGATATAAATTTATACCCTCCTTATAATAATCCATTTAGGGACCAAAGACAAGAGCTTATTTACAATCCAACTCAAGAACCTAATTGAGATGATATGGTTTATGAGGAGGACTTGGATCCTTTGGCTTATGTGATTAATCAAGTTCCATGATTCCCTACCATTTCTATTATAATAAATCATCCTTTGGCCTATGTGAGTAATCAAGCTTCACAATGCCCACCCATTATCTAATTGCTAGCCATTCCTCATTTAGTGCCTATCATTCCCCACTTTAGAAAACCCTAGCCAATCCAACCCAAATATCAACCAATCCAATTATGATCCCAACCAATCATTTAACCTAAACCTCATCCAATCATTCAGCCTCAACCCATCATCCAACCAAACCCCAACCAATCCAACCAAAACCTCAACCAATCTAATTAGTACCTACCCAACTCAGCCAATCATTTGAGGACCAATTTATGATCAAAATTGGTATTTTCCAACTCATTAGAAACCAAGGCCAAGAAAACCAACCAATCTAAGATGTTTTTTTTAAACAAACATTTGTGATAAATCAACTAGTGATGAATCACCTATTAATCCTATACATGTTTATAAGGAGTCTCACTCTAATGAGCCAATATTTGCTAAGTCACTTCTTAATGATTATACCCACCTTTAGGCAAATCATTACCTCGATCATATGCCTATTTTTAAAGAGACTACATATAATAATCCAGTCTTTAAGGAGTTGTCTCTTGACATTTTTCCTACTATTTTAGAGTCTCACTTTGACAAACTAGTCTTTGTGGAGCCTGTTATGCCATTATAGACCATTACTTATTCAAAACCAAGCATTCAATAAGACATCATTATAATAGAGTACCCATAAAATGAAGAATCAAAATTAGAGTCAGGTTTTACTCTTGAACCAATATCAAATTTAGCATTAAAAGCATAATCAACATCAATCTTGACCTTGAATTTAGAGTCCCTTGAGTTAGAATCAGATTCAAATATAGAATATGTTTGTGATTTTTACAACATTAGTTATGCATGCCTAAAAGATCAGTATGAATACATTTTTTATTCTTCTATGGTTTTTGAGGATGATTACTTTAGCATCAACACAAGTTCTCATAGTATCTTCTATGAGGATTATGTAGCCTTCCCTCATCCCATTACCATTCCACAAGCCATTACCATCAATGAACACAGCCATATTATTATCATTCCATCTCTAACAAGTGTTGATTGGGACCAATATAATCATACCTTATTAAACTAAATCCATGGTGACATATCAAATGAATAAAATCAAAGAGTCCATGACCACAATTATACAGTAGAAGAACACTCTCTTAGTGAAACATTTTTAGAGGTACTAGGGGGAAATCAAAGTTAGAACTCAGTATCTTCTAGTGAAGCCTTTTTAGAGGTGATAGGGTAAAATAAAAGTCAAAAGTTAATGATCCTTAGTGAAACCTTCTCAGAGGTGCTATAGGATAATCAAGACAACTTCATTGGTAGAAAGCTCTTCAAGGCACCAATAGCTGAGTACAAAAGTTCTTTACTACTTAATGAAGATATTATCAAAGATCAAATGAAAATAGCTTCCATTTTATAGACTAAATAGATGGTAGCTACTCTTAGGCCCAAATAATAGAATAATCTGGTGGTCCTATCAAGAAAAGAAGTCTTCAGCCTTATCACACCCAAATATATGTCAAATATGGAATCAAAAGCATTGTATGTGCCTAAAAATCCCAATCTTCATTTATTTTCCATCCATTATATACATTTCATTATCCTCCACCATTCCATTTTACAAACAAACCTATCAACCAACATTTATCCATATTTACCATCCATGGTCACATTTTTCTTTGTAGATGCTACAAAGATACACTATCTCAAAGTTTGAAGGAAATAACATCAATGACTAATGAAGATCACAAAAACATCATTTGTATTTGAATCTACAACCAATTCTTGATATAGAAACTATTCAAAAGAGGTGTGGCTTAGTAATTTATATGATTGAGTATTTTATTTATTGCATTTGTTGATCAAGATGTGCATCTCCACTTCAATAGGAACAATAGAATCATTTAGCATACCCAAGCCAAAACCAAACATGTACTATATCATATCAAATTGCCATTCCTTTTTCCATTTTTACATATCCTAACCATTAGCCTTATCACTTGAGGGAAACCCTCCTATCATTTTATCTAATATATCAGACTAATCATTATCATAACCAATCATTATCCTCAAATCAATACCAGACCATCCAACCATTCCATTCCTACTTGACCAAACATGTTTTGAATCCTATCAACCTAGCTCATTTGACCTTAGTTCATCCATTGGTTCCATGTTTTTAGCATACAAAATCAAACTAGGTTCAATAGTTATTTCAAGCATTTCAGATAAAAGTAGTATTTTGGAGTAGTATGATAGAAGTTTTGGTACTTACATATTTCATTTCTTATTACCTTCTTATTAAGTTTGTTTATGTGAACCTAGTTATATCACCTGCTAGGGGAAAATCTATGTTCACCGATCTTGATACTAATTATATCACATAATGGGGAAAATTGGTATCATTGATCTATTAGTTGTATCTTAGTTATAATTTCATATGGGCAAACTAGGGGAAACATTTGTTTATTTTGCCTTGACATATCATGTAGCCATTTCTATGTCATACTATGCCATCATACCAACTATGCCTATTTTGTTTCAATTAGTTGATACACTAGTCACATTCCTCTATTATGAGGTGAACTACTATAAACTAAAACCATTTTAGAACTATGTGGGTCATGTTTGATTCATGTTGAGGTTAGCTCAGTCCCCCTTTAGCCATGCTCCCACCATTTTGTGAGCATCATTTCAAGTTCTCATGCTCTCACCATTTTATGAGCATCATTTCAAGTTATAACACTCTCACTATTTTTTTAGCATCATTTTAGGTTATAACACTCTCACCTTTTTGTGAGCTTGGACTATTTTAGTTTCTTGTCATTCTATATTAAGTTGTGATGCTTTAAATTTTCTAAAAACATTTGAAAATTATTTATAAAAACTAAAAACATTGACCATTTCTTTGCCTTAAGGATTTTGGGAACCGTCACTAATTCACAAATAAACCACGTGTTCCTTAGTTTCCCCATATTTTTTAGCCTTTTATCCTACACTATACCCATTTTTCAAAATCATCCCTATTCTTATATCACATCTATCATGTTTTCTATCAATCATCATTTTTTTCCCACTTCCTAAGACAACTACATTTGGCCTGAAGTTTTGTTGGATTGTCATATCCATGGAACTATGTAGGTAGCATCCACTTGCCTAGTGCATATGGAGATAACTTGACCACCCCATTCATTTTATTCTATTCCCCCATCTTATTTGTTTTTTTAGTTATCACCTAGTTTCTAGGGGAAATGTTTGTCATGTTGTTTATAATAACATAGGGACTAACACTTTTTTGTCTTATTTGTTTCTTTGTTTGTCTTGTTTTTTTATGTTTATCTATTTTGTTTGTTTGTTTGTGTTCTTGTTTGTTTTATTTTATCACTATGGCCATGATTCAGTCTATGAATGTTCATTGGGTGATTATTTGCACATTCTTCTTGAATCTATCCATATTCAAACATCTACATTTTCATCATGGTTTTTATCATCAGTGCAATTGTTTTCCATTGAGTATCAAATATCGGGAGTCGGTATTTATGCATATTTTGGCTAAGCATCCATGGTGTTCTATCATGAGGCCTACCATCAAATTATATAGAAAAAATCTACTTTAAGAGGTCTACAACATCAATGTAGCATCACCATCTCCTTGATACCGACATAAGCAACAATCTTAATCCAATACCCAATCATATCCTCAATAGAGTAATTAAGTAACAAAATAATTTCAACCTTTGTTAGTTTAGATGAGCATCTCCCTACTATCAAGTTTTTCTAATTCATCTTTATCCTCTATATCAACTTATCAATCATCAACCATCAATCATGTTTTCATAATTTTGGTATATTTCATCATCACTATACATCATCCCACATGCATTCTCAATGATTATATCCCTTGTTGGGACAAATCATTGAGTCATCAAAAAATTTCTTTTCTTGTTTGTTTATCCTAACTAGGGAAGCTCCATATTTTCAATGATTATATTGCCTACTGGGGAAAATCATTGTGTTATCATACCACATTGCCATAATCAGGGTACAATGTTTATAACCACTTTTGGGTAAACCATTGTACACCATCCTAATTACATTTCTTAGTGATTTTTCCCAAATTTGGGTAAATAATTATGTTTTCACCCCATCATCTTCATTTGTTTGGTCCCCTCATTTCACTTCTTTCTTTTGAGGGACTATTTGTCGACCCACTTGCCAACCACTCCCTCAAGGGGGGGCTATAGTTAAACCATTACCATTGAATTAGTAAGCATAAAGAACCATTTTATTTTTTGAAAAGATGTTATTATGCTTATAGCTTGTAACATCTTTCCAAATAGGGGCAAATTGTAGACACCTAAGTTTGGCCACTAATGGCTTCATATCTGACTTTAGACCAAATCTTACTAATCATTGAATACCTAGCCCAAGAATTTCTATTAGTCTCAAATGTGGCTTCATAACCTTGCATTAAATGAATTTATCTTAATAAATCAATTAAATAAGGCAAATACACACATTGAATCAATCAAAATCAAATAAATGAACAAATGCATAAAAAAAATTAATTAACTTGCACACCCTAATAAAAATCAATTAACAAGTTAAATCAGTTTCAAATCCTAATTAAGTTCATCCATGAGATAATAAATCAATTAAATCAATTAATAAAAAGTAAAATTAAGATCATCTTACCTTTATGAGTTGTCACTTTTGAAAATATCTAAAAGAATATTCTATAAATATACAAAACTCAACCAAAGTTAGTAAACTCAACCATGGTTGTGAGTTGTACCTTTTGGAAAATATCTAAAATAATATCCTAAGAATATGCTAAACTCAACCAAATTTAATAAACTCAACCATGGTCAGATTTAACCCATTTCAAAGGATCTAAAAGCCTATAAAATAAGTCTAGATCTCTTCATTTTGAGAGATCAATCAAAGTAGAGTTATAATGCAGGAATAGATTCATAAAGCAAAAAGCCTAGTGTTATAATATTGAAATTGAGCCAAGCCATATCAATCAAGCCAAGCTTTCAACAATGGTGCATAGAGGACATGATGTTAGCCATATGTCATTGATGAAGACTTCTTATGCATAAACTGAGTAAGCCAAATGAAGAAATCATTTAAAACTCTCAAGGAAGGTAAAGATTATTTCTCTTTGCATTTTAGTTGGGTTTTTAATTGTTTTTTGTTTATTAATCTCCCCTAAGATCTAGGCTTAGAGATGTTAGTATGTTAATGTGTTGATTTCATGGTTTTATAGACTAACACTTGATCTAACCAACTAATCTTTATCAAATTCCTTGATCAAAATTTGTAGACTTCATGTGGAAGATTTGTGAGAGAGACTTGTGTAAGGTGGGTGTGAGAGTTATGAAGCGAAGGATAGGTAGTGTGCTTATTGGTTGAGTTAATGAGAAGAATAGTTTTTTGACTATGTATGACCTATAGGTCATGTTCCTAATGTCAGGATAATGCTCTTGAAATTTGAGGATATGTGAAGAAGTCTAAGTGTGCATATGAGGACTATTTAAGTGAAGAAGGAGAGATATTATGGCATGCCTATATGAGAGGCCTATTTGAGATAGAGAGAGAGTTTGTGTAGGGGTTAGATAATTATAGAACCATCATTAGGTGTCAAAGACATTAATTATAAGGTGAAATATTCATTTTAAGGAGGGTCTAAAGGACTTGATCTTCCTTATGGTTAGTTTTTCCTTATGAAATAGGGTTTCACTAAATACCTTTGGTCAGAAGGACTTGACTAAATAGGTGGTCAAAAGGACTTCATAATTTTAGGGGTAGGTTCTCCTTATAGAACTATTGTTTCACTAAAGTCCTTAGGTCAAGATCAGTCTCTTATTTGTGATCATCTTATAAGATAGTATTCCATGTGTTTGTAGGCCTGAGAGTGGGTTTTATTCCTCAAGAGGGTTTCTCATGTAGTGTAGACACTTGAAAACTATACACAATAGCTTTCAATATCAAAATACCTTTTGACCCTCATCTGAACTTGCATCTAGTGGACCACCTAGTCAATTAGACTCACTTAACCCTATCAAATCCCTAACACATTTGGTTAAATCATTTAAATCACCTTTTTTAAATTCTTTTAAACTATTTTATTCTAACCCCTCAATCACTGATGATCAGCCTAACCATTGATAGTTAGCCTAACCATCGATGGTTAGGTCTCCTAGCCTACTGTAAAGTTCTAAAGCATTAACAAATTTATGCAAGATAACATCTCCCTGAATGACAAATTGATTTTAAAAATTGATTTAAAATGTTTTGAATTAGCAAATTTATCCCCTTATCAAATTATTAAATTCATCCTAATTAGTAACTTCATCCTACAAAAGGAGAAGAGGAGGAAGCAAAATGGATCCACAATCCAACATCTTACATCCAAGCTCTCTTGCATACATGTATTCAACATCCTTTTAGTGGGTAAGCAACATCATCAGAGACCCAAAGCTCTATCAAAATAACTTTTGAAAACCAAAGAACTATAACTCTAGCCAAATCACTTTAGCATTCCACCATTAAGATTCAATTATATTTTGATTGTTTTCATTGATTTATATTATTTCTAACCTCCCTACCCTATCATACCCATCAGCATCTTACTTCCACCCTTCAGCCCCACAATAGACCTTTATTTTCTCAAATACCCAATTTGTACCTTTTATTTTGATCATTTTTAGATTAACATAGGTAACTACCACTAGTTAGCACAACCACCAATAGTCACCTCAACCATCTATAATTACCCAACCATCAATGATTAGCCTAAACTATCAATGGTTTACCTGACCACTGATGGTCACTATGGCATGAAAACATAACAAGATATTTTCATCCCCTTAATCCCATCCAAACCCAATTTTTTTATTTTATACCTAATTAAAGTACCCATTCCAATTTTCAAGACTAGACCTCGACCATTTTAACATACATATTGACCTGATTTTGCTATTTTAAATATTTTCTTTGAACAATCATTCACTTTCTCTTTCTTGTATGTATTTACTTTCATATCATTGAATGCAATTATCCTTTATATTTGTTTATACCAACTTAATTTTTATAATAGTATATTGACATCCTCTTATCAAGAAATACACTTCTTCGATCTAGCTCACACTAGGAAGTCCACTCAGCCATCCATTTAATAACCCCTTTTTCTAGTGTCTTTCTTATCTTTAGGTTATTCCTTCTAGCCAAAGAGGAGTTCCCATCATCACCTGGATTCATGCATACACTTTACCAAGTATTCATCTTCACACCCTACTACTAGTTTCATTATTTACTTTCAAGATTAATAAATGAGTGAAAATTAATTGAAACATTTTGGCACACCTTATGGGACTAAAGAATGATGGAGAAACATATCAGTGAGCCATGACCTATATCTTTCATGATCTCATCCATAAAATTGTAGAGAATAATGTGGATGATCTCCTTGGGAAATCCAAACACCATACGGATCACCTATTTGTTCTCTCCATGATATTCAACCAACTAATCCATTATCATGTCAGGATTAACCCCAAGAAATGTATTTTTGGATTCCTCTCAAGAAAGCTTCTTGGTTTCATCATCTCTCTTTGTAGAATCAAAATAGACCTTGCCAACATTAGATAAATCTTGGAGATGCCTCCTCCTTCCAACCTTACCCAACTCTGTAGCTTACAAGCCAAACTTCAATCCATCTATGATTTCATCTCTTAGCTATCAGATAAATGTCAACCCTTCCACCACCTCCTAAGGAAAGATACCTCTTTTAAGTAGACAAAGGAATGTCAAAATTCCTTTGATTCAATCAAGGATTATCTTCTCTCTCCACCTATCCTCATCCCTCCTAAGGAATACCATCCCTTTTACCTATACACATCTACCACTAACTATTCCCTATGGGAAATACTCACTCATTGTGATGAATAGAATAAAGAGCAAACTGTCTACTACATCAACCACACACTTATAGAATATGAAACTTGGTACACCCATCCCAAAAAAATCTACCTCACCTTAGTTTTTATGGATTTTTAACTCCATCACTACCTTCTTAATCATAAAACATATTTCATAATTAACACTAACCCCCTCAAGTATATGCACTCTAATCCATACCAAAACCAGTGTATGGCTAAATGGCTCATGCTCCTAGCTAAGTTTGATCTTGAGTTCCTTCCACAATATTCCATTAAAGGATAAGTCATCGCTAACTAATTGGTTGAGGCTCCTCTACCAAATAATCAACCTCTTCTTCTTGCCTTTTTAGATGAGTCTATTACCAATCTTTCTTAGGAAAAACCCACCTACCAAATAACTATGTTTTTCTATGGATTTAAACACCAAAATGGTGGGTGTGCCAGAGTTATTCTCATTTCCCTTAATTATGAACCTCTTCCCCTTTCCTTAAACTTGACTTCAAATGCACCAACAACATAGCTAAATATGAAGCCCTAGTCATAGGTCTCTAAACTACCCTAGCTGTAGGAGTCAAAATAATCAGTGTCTTTGGCAACTCCCAACTAGTCATCAACTAGGTCATAGGATCTTATCAATGTAAAAATGATGTCCTAATGAAGTAAAAACAACTCATGGAATTAATTTTAGCATAATTTCATCATTAAACTATCTAGTCAATTCCTTGATCTAGCAACAAATTTGTAGACACAATGGCATCCCTTAATTCCCAAATCCCATCTCAACCTACCAAATATAAACTATTTGTCACCATCGATCACTTTATCACACCTTAATATATTAGTTTTGATCTTCCTACCATTTTTAGTGTGGAAACATCTCCTTCTAACATATGGTATGACCAAACTTTCAACTATCTTAACCTTGGCGTTATCCTCATTCCTTTGGACACCCAAACAAAGGAAGCAACCATGTTTTATCCTTCACTTGGGAAAAACACACCTACCTCCCCTATCATTGAATCATCCATTTCCTCTTCAGAAACCATCCCATAAGAGGAGATTACCTCATCTACCCAACTACCAATTTTGGAGCCATCTATCAAAATTAAATAAACCATTCCCTCTTCTCCACTTAAGGGATTGAGATTTAAAACCAATGACTAAGGAACTAAGCCCATTTACAAGCCCTTTTCTAGGCTAGTCTAAAGTTTAGAGTTCACTTCTCAACCCACCTTTGATAGAGCCACTTGTTGGCATCATCTCAGGTTCCCTTACCAAAATAAATCTAAATAATTAACCTCCCTTGAGTCCACCCTTAAACCAATTATTACCTCTTCACCAACTACCTCTTCCAAAACCATAAGTGAACCATCCCAACCACTTCCACGTAAAATTTCCAAATCACCTTATGCTTCTCTCACCAAACCAATCAAGAATCTAGGAATCCTTCTTACACCTAGTCACGTTCAACCCTCTTTGAAGTTGGATTTAACACCATCTAGTCCACCAACACAACCCCCAACCAAACCAATTATGAAATTAGAGTCACCCAAACCTCCACTTCAAACTAGACCCATACCACCTCTTTCCCACTTACCATATTAGGACCCCATCCTTCTACCATTATAATTACCTATTCTTCTTCTAATAAACCATCCCCCTTTTCTCCACTTGTAACCATCAAACTATTTAGTTCTCCATCATTTTTGACCAACCTATCTACCTCTACTTTCCCACCTATAACTAAACCTTTATCATCCAAGTCTTCCATATCTAAATATTCAACATCCAAACCAACCATAACCAAGCAAACCCAACTAAAGCCACCAATTAAAACCTTTCTTCCAACCATAACTACCATGATAAAGCCTATGCCCAAGAAGGCTCCTATCACTTAAACTATAAATCCATTACTTTTATTTCCTTTTAATGAATCCTACTCAACTATCCTATAGAGGTTAATGTAAACTTCCTCCATTATCCTACCACCTATCAAACCATTTTACCCTTCCAATACCAAACCCTCCCAGTTTAATGATAACTTGATTTGTGCATACCATAGGGCATCGATACATGACACAAAGAATTTCAAATCTATCCAAGCACTCATTCATAGCATATATGATGAGGATGATCTATTATTAGGTGAACCCTTCTTACCCCCATTATAAATCTTACCATCCACCTAACCTACCCAACCTACCCAACCTTTACCTACTCTCTCACTCCTACCTAAGGATGAGAGGGAGAACTAGAGTAACCACCAAACCTAGAAAACCCCCTTATAAACACTATTCATGTGGTTATATGATCCCAAGCCCAATATAAAGATAAGGGAAAATCTAAATAATCCATTCTATGGACTTACCCTTCTAGCCCTTAACTTTCCAACCAAAACTAAATACCTATAGCTTCAACTATGCCACCACTAAAGCCTAAAGTATTCATTTTGGGACCTTCTACCTCCAACCCATCTAAATTCATCTAGTGCATCATGTTGAAATAACTTCATCAAACACCAATGAAAATGAGCCTTTATAAACTAGTCAACACCTCACCCCACCATCATTAGGCATTGATCAAGGATCTGTAATCTATAGAGGTTCAACCAAATGATCCTCAACCTCTTACACCCTTGGTTAGATCCCTCCATGTTTCTACCCTTCTAACCTTTTAGGATTCTAAAATACCTCCCATTCATCTTGAGGATCTTGATCCTCCCCTCTTCATCATAGCATACATCAATCAAACCTGAATCAAGAGGGTGATGATTGATGGAGGAGATAGCATCAATAATATCTCCTCTCATGCATATGACCAAATTTATCTACCAAAAATATCATGTCAAAAATTACAATGGTCCTTCACTCCTTTAATGATACCATGGACACCACCTTAGGGACTATTGTCCTCCATATCCATTTGGGGCCTCATATTATTCTTAAACTATTTTACATTATAGAGGGAGAGTTCCAATACAATGTGTTACTCAGACACCCTTGAATCTATGTTATGAGTTTCATCCCTTCCACTTTACACTGATGTGTTAAATTTGAGCACAATGGACAAGTTATTACCATATAATCTGACCCTAGTTCCTTTGCCTCTTCTAATATGACATACTAGCCTAATGATGTTCTTATTCCTCTATCTATCTCATAACCAAATTCTAGAAAAACCACCCTACCAACCAAAACCATCAACACTTTTACTCAAAATAGTGATGAAACATGAACTAGCTCAACCATCCCTTCATCTCAAATTTTGGTTGAGGACCCCTTGCAATCCACATTTCAACATAGCTCTCTTAGGGAATATCAAATTTTAGCCTTAGATGTTTTCCCTACTCTAAAAGAATATGGGAACCTCAAATATGACCCTTCCTATTATCCCAACATCAGAACCATCATCCTTTTTAGGATCCCCAACAATCAAACAAATTTTGTCTATGGGGGACTTGATCAGCCACTACTCACTCCCACTACTACATCATTTATTTGACCATTCACCATTGATTTTTGTTATCTAGACAAACTAGCCTTTACCAAAGCTTACCTTTACTGATGTGCTTGGAAGGGTTTAGTCTTGGCCTCTCTGAATAGGGACCTCACAAGTTACCCATAATCAAAACTTAGAAACCTCATGAGTTCTTTGGCCTTGGGTTTGTACCACCAAAAGAACCCACATCACCATCAATGAAGAACTTCCATCCTCACCAACCCCATCTCCCTCTAACTTTGAGGACTCTGACATCATCCCATCTAAATTTTTTTATCAATACCATTAGTTTAGACGCCCTGACCTATCAAAAGGATGGCCAAAATAAAACCTTTCCTCTCACCCATCTTAAAATTATTGAACATGATTATCCTACCATCAATGCCATCCAACACCAAAATGATGATTCTATTCTCACCTACTTTGATATGAGAGATTCTTCAATTCATAAATCTCTCCCTCTTAATAACTAAAATATTTTGAATGAATCTATTATTGATGTCAATTTGGGAACTTAGAATAACCCCCATATCATCAAAATTAGCCAATCTTTAAATTCTATGGAGCAACAAGACTACCCTTCTTTCCTTCGAGACTGTAGCATAGACTTTGCATGGTCCTATCAGGATATACCTAGAATTGACCCTTTTATTTACCTTCTCAACATTTTTACCCATCTTGAGGCTAAACAAGTTTAGTAAAAGCTTCATAAGACGCATCCTCACATAGCCCTTCTTGCCAAATAAAAGCTTCAATTTCTCTTATCCATTGACTTCATTCAGCCCATTGACTATCCATAATGGGTTTCCAACATCATTCCCATCACCAAACCCATAAGGCCCCTTCACCTCTACATCAAATTCCATGACCTCAACCTCACTTTCCCAAAGGACGACATTCCTTTTTTAAACATCGACTAACTTGTTGATCTTACAACTGACCATGAAATCTTATCTCTCATAGATGGTTTTTTGAGATATAACCAGATCTTGATTACCCCTAAAGATCAACATAAAACTTCCTTTATCATCCCATGGGAAATTTTTTCTACAAGGTCATACCTTTTGGACTTAAGAATTCTAGAGTAACCTATCAGTAGGCCATAACCTATATCTTTAATGATATCATCCATAAAATCATAGAGGATTATGTGGATGATCTCCTTGGGAAACCCAAACACCACAAGGATCACATATCTATTCTCTCCATCATCTTCTATTGACTAATCCATTATCATTTTAGTCTCAACCCCAAGAAATGTATTTTTAGAGTCCTATGAAGAAAGCTTCTTGGTTTCATCATCTCTCTCTATATAATTGAAATAGACCCTAACAAAGTTAGAGCAATCTTAGAGATGCCTCTTTCTACCAACCTTACCCAAATCTATAGCCTACAAGGCAAAATTCAATCCATCCATCATTTCATTTCTCAGCTATCAGATAAATGTCAACCCTTCCATGATCTCCTAAGGAAAGATACCTCTTTTAAGTGGACCAAGGAATGTCATAAATCCTTTAATTCAATTAAGGAGTGTCTTGTCTTTCCACCTATCCTCATCCCTCTTAGGGAGGATTATCCCTTTTACCTATATGTATCTATCACTAACCATTCCCTAGGGGCAATGCTCACTCATCGTGATGAATAGAATAAAGAAAAATCCATATACTACATTAGCTACACACTTATAAAATATGAAATTCGGTACACCCATCCCATAAAACTCTACCTCACCTTAGTTTTCATGGATTCCAAACTCCATCACTACCTTCTTAATCATAAAACATGTCATTTCCAACACTAACCCCTTTAAGTATATGCACTCTAATCCATACTAAAACCAATGTATGGCTCAGTGGCTCATGCTCCCAATTAAGTTTGATATTGATTTCCTTTCATAAAATTCCATTAAAGGACAATTCATCACTAACCAATTGTCTAAGGCTCCTCTACTAGACAATCAACCTCTTCCTCTTTCCTTTCTAGATGATTTTATTACCACTCTTTCTCAAGGAGAACCCACATACCAAATGACCATGTTTTTTAATGACTCTAAATGCCAAAATGGTTGGGGTACTAGAGTTATTCTGATTTCCCTCAATTATGAAACTCTTCCACTTTCCTTTAAACTCAACTTTTAATACACCAAAAACATAGCCAAATATGAATCCCTAGTCATAGTTCTTCAAACTACCCTAGCCTTGAGAGTCAAAATAATCAGTGTCTTTGGTTATTCCCAACTAGTCATCAACTAGGTCACAAGATCTTATCAATGTAAAAATGATGTCCTAATGACATACAAATAAATTATGGACTTAATTTTAGCATCATTCTATTGTTACACTATCTATTAAATTCTTTGATCTACTAATAATTTGTAGACACAATGGCATCCATTACTTCCCAAATCCCATCTTAACCTAACAAATTTAAACTATTTATCATCATCCACTTTATTACACCTTCATATATCATTTCTGATCTTCCTATCATTTTTAGTGTGGAAACATCTACTTATGACATATGGTATGACCAAACTTTCAACTATCTTAACCTTGGAATTATTCATCTTAACCTTTTGAAAAATGCACAGACATATTTTAATCAAAGTACCTCTCTTTACACCATGAATTATTTATAAACATAGCTTTGATAGCATCCTTCTATGTTATCTCCATAGTCATGAATCCTCCCATGCCATCAAGGAAATGAATGATGAAGTATATGGTGGAAAATCTAGTGGTCTAGTTATTACTAAGTGTATTCTTTGCCTTGGATACTATTTCCCCATCCTCAATCAAGACTATTGTGATTATGTAAAAAAATGTTTCAAATGTCAATAACACACTAACTTTCATCATACACCTCTTCATAGCTTTCCAGTATCTAAAGATTATTGGCCCTTATCATAATGGGGTCTTGACCTTGTTATGGAAATCAATCCCCATTCTTCATAATGACACTAATATATCATTACCACCATTAAATATTTCACCAATTGGGTAAAGGCCATCCCCCTTATATCCACCAAAGTCAAAAATATTATCGACTTCATCAATCACCATATCATCTACCACTTTGGTGTTCCCCATAATATTATCACTGATAATGGAAAATATTTTAACAATAAGAAGGTCTAAGGTGTCTATAATGATTTCAACATCAAGTTAAGATTTTCCTCACCTTACCATCCACAAGGCAATAGATAGGTGGAAGCCTCTAACAAAACTCCCATCAAAATACTCACCAGAGTAGGCAGTGCTTCAGGTCAGGATTGACACTTACAAATTCCCTTCATTTTATGGGGCTATCACACTAACACTCAAACCTCTACAGGTGCTACCCTTTTCTCTCTCATCTTTAGAGCTAAATAATTCTTGCCTCTCAAAGTCCAAATTCCATCCCTTCACACATATTTACATGAAATACTTTTTGAGAGTGACTATTGTCAAGAATGCCTTGCACATCTTAAACTCCTTGATGAAAATTGCCTTAGATATCTTAATCATCTTTGTTTCTATCAATAAAAAATCAAGAATTCATACAAAAACACTTGAAATATCAAGATTTCAACATCATATACCTTGACCTTAAGGAAAAATAACATGTAACTAATATAGAGAAGAGCAAAAAGGGTAAGTTTTCTTTCGATTAGCTTGGACCCTATATCATAACCCATAAGTATGGATTAGGAGCTTATCATTTATCCTATATCAAATGCAAACTAGAATATGAGCCTCCTAACACTTTGCATTTACATCCTTTCTATTATTTAAATAAAGAGCGAACTTACCTTTATGTCTAACTTAAGCTCATCCCTTAGTTTATGATATTTTAACTTCCTTTCACCTACCTATCCCTAATCCCCTTAAGAACAACTAATTACAAAATAAAACCATGTGATTATCCATCATAGTTATAAGCCTCATCCTAACTATGGGCACCATGGCTCTACCCATCACATGGATCTCATGGATACTTTTTGTTTCTAATCAAATGAAATCCCATGATTAGTTGTCTCTTAGAACACTTTCCCCATCTATCATTAACCTTTTTTGATAAAGTTATAATTTCATGAAGGTAAACCTTTAAGCTTAAATAGACTTGTCCATGTCTAATCTTGCATTCAAAATCACTTGGGCCTATATCTCTAGCATTGCAGATTGCTCCCTTGAAGGACAACTTCCATATAATTAAAGGTTACTTTAAAATATACTAATCCCTTCAAGGAAAACTATAAAAATCCAATATTATACCACTCTCTTGAAGGATGGCTAAGATATAATCATTTTAAGCTTCTTGCATCGATCAAATTCACTAACTTATCAAAATAGCAAAAGAAATGAACAACTTTATGTCAAAATCAAAGTAAGTAAGCCACAATCAGCTCCCATAAGTGCCATTTTTAGACTTCTCACATCTGTCAGTCTATGCATTATCCCATTATGCCACAATTGACTCTTATATAAGGCATTGGTAGACTTCTTACATTGATCAATCTACATATCATATTATGACATGGACTTGTCTATTATGATTTTTTGATCACCTATAAAAGGGGCAAGATATCCCGCATTAGGTTACCATTTCACCCATTTACCATTCAACCATATACTTATCACCTACTTTTCCTCCACACCTTTTCTTAAATCAAGGTACTATGAGCTTCCTTTATGTAAATTGATCAAGACACCCTCTTTCTCAATCAAAGCATGCTCTTGTGAAGCATTTGATAGGCTTCTATTCACTAAGTCAGCTTAACTATGTTTTTTTGTTATTAGGTCTTTGCCAATCCAAAACATCATGCCTTTTATTTTCCCTTTATTATTTCATATGGACATATTCCACATGTTTATTACATCTTTCTCACATTTAATTTGTTACCAAAACATTCATAAAGATCATTATAACACTATGAGCCAACATAACCTAAACATCATGCACCTCATCATCTAAATAAACAAACAAAACCATCCTATCTATCTTCATAAACAAATACATCATCCTCATATGCACATAAAACATTACCTAAAATTATCAACAAAACACATTTTAATTCCTTCATCTCATCATCCATATTTTCTACCTATAAAATCACATTCCATATTGTCTATCCTCATCTCATCTCATAAACAATAGAACATGGAAATCCTACCATTTATAAACCTTAAAATAAAAATCACAAATAATCATACATATCAAAAATCATAACCTAACCACATATCCATAATCTTATCCATAACTCACATTGTGTCAACACAACCACATAAACCATATCAAATACATCATAATCACTCATCCCTACACCACATCATAACTATGATCTAATAAACCATGTCATATTTATAAACATTGTCATCCTTCTATCAACACTTCTACATCAAATAAACTGTCACAAAAATAAATCTAATATACTTAGAAAACATCTATTTCATATCTATAAATAACATCATGAATAAAACTATTCAATATCCACCTTTATATCTTATCTATCCATTTCACAAAGCAAATACAACCATGAATGAAATCATAAATAGCATAAATGAATCAATCATTTACATATCTAAAATCAAGCATCACTAATCTCATGGCATCATCATCATCATTAAAACATCATGAAGATACATTTCATCATCATAATATACCATATCCATCATGTGAACAAAACATAAACAACACAAATCAATCTACATACCCTCTCATGACCAAAATTCCTCATAATCATGCCATAACAATACATAATCACTAAATAGAATAAAACATTAAATTATAATCATCATGTCATACATTAATGTGTCATCAATATAATGCCAACAATATAATCAACACATGCTCATCATGTACATCAATAATAAAATACATGAAATAATGTATCCATGTCTCTCTCACTCATATATATCTCACACTATAGACATGTAAGATAGTATTAAAATCAAAATCATATACATAATCCCATCTATCAGGCCCCTAGTATACCACTACCACTAGCCACATATGCACCTACACCTACACTACCATTTGGTAGTGCCTCCCATTATATCCCTACCTATCCCACTATCAAGGCCCACTATCTTGGAGTCACTATAGATGGACCCCCTACTAACCTAGCCCTATACTCCCAATATCTTATCTCCAATGGAAATTGTGCTATCACTATCACCTCATAATATCTCATTTCCTTAATAGTGGCTAAGTACCATGTCCTTAGAACTATGTTAGGAGGTCCTCATATTGTTGCTAAAACCACTCCTACCCTCTATCTCAATGAATCTCTCTCTTGAGTCAATAAATATAGGGAGGTACTCACCATATCATGTTCGCCATTTAAAGTAGTAACCTACCCTTGTAAGGTGGTAATTTATGCCTATAACATGGCCACCTATCCTTATAACCCTAGTATATGGGCTTATGCTACTACCAGTGCCACTACCACCTGACCATCCTATGTCAGTGCCATTACAAGGTCCATATCCATAAGCTACTACCTCATTTCACCCCATCTAAATTTAGCCACTACATATCTAGCCTAGAACCTAGTTGTGTATCCATCTACCATACTCACATCATCAAAGGTTGCTCTAGTTGACAGTTTCTCATAGTCTAGTATGACATCCTATAGATGTGGCTCTGGTAGTAAAAACTTGACCTCCTCCCTCTTGTATCAAATAAAATCTAGTGGGATCCCCTATACCAATCCAAAATTGTAGTACACTCAATTGAAGGGGATCAACTTAATCTCCCCATATCTCCTCCTATAAATTCAATACCAGCTCTATAAATATAATGTGTGGTACTAGTTCCTAGGCCAACTAGGCTAATCCACATATAGTCTCCATATCACATATCCTACTACCAAACCCTCCAAAACATCACAAAACTAGTTAATGTCTCTAGCTCCTCCACCTACCCCTATCAAAGCATCAATATACCTCCATCACATGAAGCTACTTAGAAAGGCTACCTAGTTCAAACCCTACCATGGTAGCCCCAATGGTCTCATAACCTAAATGTGTTGTATGCCTTGTAGTGGATCACAAAAATAACTAGACCCTAACCATTTTAGCATAATTATTAAACTACTTACTATTTTAGTTGTTTTTTTAAACAATTATTTACTTTCTCTTCTTTGCACGTATTTACTTTCATATCATTAAATTCAAGTATTCTTTTTATTTATTTATATCAAATTAATTATTATAATAGTGGATTGGCAACCTCCTAACGAGAAATACACTTCTTATATCTATCTCATGCTAGGTAATCCACTCAACCATCCATCTAACCAACCCTTTTTCTAGTGTCTTTCTTGTATATAGGTTATTCCTTCCCAACCAAAGAGGAGTTCTCATCATCACCTAGATTCACACATGTACTTTACCAAGTATTATTCTACACACCCTACTATTAGTTTTATTATTTACTTTAAATATTAATAAATGAGTGAAAATTAATTAAAACACGTAGATATTATGTTATATATGTGATCTTGCATTATGTTCATTGTTCACTGCTATGAATGATCTGTATGCTTCATGAATGATTGTATTAAATTCTTAATTATTTGTAAGGGTTTGGAAATTAATTTGGATTGTTTGCCACCACTAATTAACCCCCCACCTCTTAGTATATTATACCTCTAAGTTTGTATTTTATGTGTATGTGCCATGTTGTAAGTTTTTGAAGAATCCATGTAGTGGATTGAGGTCTCTCCACATTGTTTTAGTTCTAATATTTATAAAGCAAGATGTTAGTCCCACATTAGTTTTGGGGGAACAATATGAAAGTTCTATGTACAAATTCATCACCATATCATAATTAAGTATAGGCAACAAAGTTCCCCTCCTTACAAATAGAGGACCCTACCAACTTAAATGCCCCTAGCTAACAAATATCATGGGCCCCAAAAATAGGTACATGTTTGTCCAATACTGGAGGTAAAGACCAAATAAACCCCTTTGTTTCTTTTTCCACCACGTATTACCATATGATTGATCCTTGTGTCAACCTAGGATTGGTCCTCATATAAGCCCAATCAGGATGATAATGTCACCACTATACCTATGCATTATTTTTTTCATGTTTTCCCAAAACATCAATGGGCCATAACTTTTTCATGAAATGTCAAAATGACTTGCTTCAAATTACATTATAATTCTCTTGATGAGTTATTCAATGTACATATAGTTTTGAGAAGATTATCAGCCATCTAATCAAATTAGTCTATGGATCCTCGATTATAATTGTACCTTAAAGCATTATAATAAGTTAATTTAGGGATGTATAATAAAATAGTAATGATTGTATAACTAAGGGTTAATACAATCATATCTTATTTTATGTTATGATTTTAGATTATCATTGGTGTCTAGCTTTTTCTTAATTTTATAACTCATCTTTGTCTTTTTTCTTTTATGTTTTTGACTATTTTTCTTCCCCAATCACTTCTATGAAAAATTGAGACTACTATCAATGTTAGTGTCCTCCTATAAAAATTTATATCTTACCCAAAATACATACTCTTTTATGGATCCATTAGTTTCATTTTTATATGTTGTTTATCACCTTTCTATTGATGTCTTTAGATATTGGACACACACTGTCAATATCTACTTGTAGATCAAAACCCTAGTTCTTCATTTTTAGGTTATTCTTACCAAAAAAATGGGTTAGTGGGCTCAAAATGTCAAGATAACCTCAAAGACCCCTTTGTCAATGAATTTTGTGTACATATCCAATACTTTAAGGAGGGCCTCAGAGTTATGTAATTCTTCCCTATGTGTAGGAGTTCATGTGAATAATGGTATAATATGTTATATGTAGATCCATGCAATGATTTATCTTGTAACTTGAAAAATACCACTTATGGGATACTGGTTGGATGTTTTAGACCTATAATATGATTTATCTTATGACTAATATGAAAATAGGAAATAATATGGCATTAGAACATATTTATATAATTGATTTAATGACCTTGAATATGTACTTAATGGTATTTTCTATATGAATAATGATAAGGTTTAGATTTGTATTTATGCCACACCTTTTTAAAATATCTCATGGTAGGGTTCAATAAGATAAATATTTCAAGCCATAGGTTTTAAATAATATTCAATTTAGATGCCTTTAGGTGATGGGACACTAGATAAGGATTTAGACACTAGCATCAATGTTAGTGTCCCTTTGTAGTTGGTAGTGTCAAGAAGGCTAAAAATAGGTATGAATATGTAACTAGCAGTGAAGTATATATATATATATATCAAGTTTTAGTTTTTTAAAGTGTACAAGTGGTCTAGGTCATCCTAATGATAAGTTTCAGACTATCAAATAATCATTTAGGGATAATGAGATGGCAAATGTGATCTTTTTAGCATTGGGAAGGTCCAAAACTGAATGGTAGGTCCTTGATTAGTATTTTTCAAATGTATAAAGCTATAAATATTTAGTTTTAGTATCTAAATTTCCCCCCCTTTTATTCTAGTAATGCATAAGGATGAAACTACTAGGTGTAAAGGAAATAAAAGTGCACTTGGATGTGTACAACACACCTTGCCTTTGCTTGATCCCACTGTAAGTGTTTTTTTATGTGTGACTTTTAATCAAAAACATGTTAAATTATAAATTAGTGCATATGATTTGTAATTTTAAATAATATAAATACTTGAAAGGAAAGAGAGAAAGGAAGGAGTAAAAATATGTGTCGATGTAACCATCTTTCCCCTTGGTACTTTGCTTTGGTAAAGATTATTCCTTATAAAGCATTGGAATTAAGAGAGGTTCAGACATGAAATTTAGAGATTTTAAGAGGGAAATTAGACAAATTATTCCCCCCATCTAGTTTATGATTTGTGATATGGCCATTGAGATCACTAAATCTCAATTGCACAACTCTAGTCTAAATATATAATCTAGTGAGGGTGAGTGATTTAATCAACACATATTATAAATATGGTGAGGTTGGGTGATTTAATTAACTAAACTTATAAATATGGTGAGTTTGAATGATTTAATAAATTAAATATATACATAAAACCACCTATTTTAGATAGAAAAGGTCTGATAATAGTACTTCTTAGTGTGAAATGATGCTTCATGGTGATAATAATTTAGAGATATAATTGGTAAGCTTTACACTTTTTGTGCACTAACATGGCATATGAACCTCTAATGTGTCTCAAATTGACTATATGTGTCATAAATCTAAAAAAAATACTATTTAAAATCTATGAAAATGGTTCAATATATAGGAGCCTAACCTAAATGTATATGTGAATCATGTAACTTTACTAGAGATTGTACAAGTGTTAAGGTGATGTCTTTATAACATGCCCCCACTAAAATCTAGAGATATTGAGAACTGAGTAAGTGTGAAGGTCATATATTTGTAGCATGCCTTCACTAAAATCTAAAAAATATGTAAGTGTGGATTCCATGTCTCTATGATATGCCCCCACAATATTCCCCACTTTTTAGGTGAGGGAAATAGAATAGGGTAGGTACCTTACCTCAAAAGGATAATATAACTATATAATATTTGTATGAATCATTTAGCATATATGATTAAAATTTAAAGTATATATATCAATGAACCACATAGTATGTGATCACATCAAGTCCTAAGATGCATGATATAAAACATGGCAACATCTAGAAAGTAAGCATACAAGCTCAATAAATAATTAAGCACACATAAAATATAACTCAGTGTAATTCCAAATAAATGGTCCAAGGAGACCTCATACAATGGGCATGTTTGAATTGTACACAATCAAAAGTAAATGGAATATTCAAATGTCTAATCAATAGAGAATGACATATTCAAATATCCAAACAACACACAATGGCAAAGGGACCAATAGGTAAAGAACATATTCAAATGTTCCAAAGTAAGATGGATTTTCACCCTTTGAGGATATGTCTTAGCTGTCCTCATCCAAGAGGTAAAATTGAAATATATCTAGGCTTGTGGGTAGCCTAAGGATGAGGTGAATTTTTAGATAGGGATAACTCCCTTGATGTACCAATTTGGATCACTACTACACCTTTTTTTTTTTTTGGAGGGTGGGGGGAGATAAAACTAAAATCAATATATACTAAGGGAGGTGATACACTAAATAATATGATGACTTCCAACCAGCTTCATGTTATACATAAAACCAAGAGACTAACCAAACATACACTTTTCCAATTTGTATCTTCTCACATCAATATTACATATGAGATTATGGATTAATTCTTAGGATAGGAGGACTAGACAAGAGGACTTAAATAGAACTAGTGAATATAATAATTCACTCAACCTTGACACTTATATAACACTTCACATGCCCTATAAGAAAAAGCTTTCCAACTGTAAATAGGATGAAAGAATGAAACAACATGCTAAAGAAACAAGATTTGTCACTTAATCAAAATAAATAATCTAAGTATAAAAGACTATGAATAGTCATGAAGAGTTAAAAATTATTAGTCTTATTAATCAAATGGTATTCAAATGAGTAGGGCTTTACCATACTCAGGTGGAGCATAAGTTACAATGGCTAAAATGGCTAGTTTTTATAGAACTTGAGAGAGAGAGGAGAAGAGAGAAGTCCAAGGTTCACATGGACACTTGTAAAGCTGATAAAATTAGTTACTTGTGTATGAGAAGAGGATGTATAATTAATCATGCAAGGTTAAGAAGCACAAATGTCCATACAAGGCATGAAAATATTGCAAAATGGCATAAAAATTGTTATTTTTGCTCAAAAACTACCTTCATGATTAGCCATATTTGAACATCCAAAAACTGGTTAGGGATAGGTATGATTATTATAATTAATGGAAAGGGTTTTGGGTATGCCTCTCCATGCATTAGTTTCAGGCTTAGTCATCTAGAATCATATGAGAATGATCCATCATCATCTAGAGTCTGAAAAATTCTTCTTTCATGCACCCTACACACTTGGATTCTAAAAAGGCATAAATTTCCATGAAAATCGATGGGATTGAGTGGATGCAAATTTTCAAGACCCTCCATGGCCTTAGAAGAATTAGGCACACATTAAAATTAGCTCACTTGAAGTTTTCCACCGTTCTCACTAACTTGGTCACTATGCTAGTTTTGATTGGCTAAGATGAATTTGTTTGTTTAGGAACTTAAGATTTGTTACAAGGCATTAAATTGACATGGATATTTATCCTAATTCCTAAGATTCCCTCCCATGTGATTGGCATCTCTTGAAACCTCCTTCAACCTGCACAATACACAAAATAGTCAAAAGTACCCTATTTTTTACCCTATCTATACAATTTCATATAGTCCAAAAACATGGGGAGTATATTTAGAGAGTCTCAAAAAAATTTAAATCGTCATCCTATACAAACTATGCTATTATATTATCTTTCCAACCTCATTTCTCCAAACTAGTCATTGGCAAGGGTTTAAGAGGGTTTAGGCCTATTTTGACCTCTTAGGCTTTATTTATAAAAACTTGACATTAAACTTTAAAAAAAATATCACCCAAATAATTTTCAAGTACCTTTATAACACCTCCAAACTTATTTTTTCCCCATGCAAATCACCAATAGAGATATGAACTTCCAAAGCTAGCCTATCGAGCTCTTCTCTCTATTCCAATAGGCTTGAGTTATTCTTGAGCCTAAAAATGGATGATTTTTGGTTTCCTTTGCATCTAAATATATTTAACATATCTTATATGACCTTATAAAAATTTCCCAATTGGTTTTAATACATATCTAATGTTATAAGTGTGAATGACCCTCATTTGGATACTAGGCTTAAACCATGTCCAATAGGCCTACCTGTAACCTTTGTGTTTTATATCATCCTATTAATATTAATTGAATTAAAATGGATAATACACCTCTATAGTAATCCCATAAACATGATAAAATAATTTATAAATCATTCTTAATGTTAGAAGGTAAATTAGTCTCACATTTGGTTTTTAGGCCAAAATCCTGCCTTTTGGCCTGCTTGCAAACTTAGCAATCTAGATCACCCTGTTTAGTTTACCCCTTATATGAGATGTTATTAATATTATCATAAGTTATATCCAAATCAAAAAAAATGTTTTTAATGTCCAAACAACCCTTGGTTCATCCCTTTATACACTTTCCTCTAAACCTTCCAATTTTGCATAAGGGGAAGTACCCTCTATCTAAGACATAAAGGGTACTTCTACAATTTTTATAGATAAAATAAGTATTTAATGAGATTAAAAATTTTATGGGTACATTATACACCAAAAATAATCTTTATATTAGGTTATTTTACCCCTCAAATCTACAAAAAAACCAAGATAGACTAGGAAGAAGGTAGACTGTGCAGGGTTTTAGCATGTGGACTGTGTTTGCCTAATTGGAGACCTTCCCTTTGCTTGATTTTCATTGTAAAAAACATATATATAAATTAATTTTCATGATTAATATTCCTTGGGTATATTTATCACTTCAACTCTCTAAAAACCCCTTCCATCCTTGAATCTCAAGATTGTATGTACAAACGTTAACTATGTTTTGATTTAGACTGCACGTGTAGGTTACCTTTCATGAATTAAGCTTGAGATAATGTTTAAATGATACTTTATAGTTCCTTTTAGTCACTTTTTACTTGATCTTATTCATTTTTCTAATGCTTATCTACACCCTTATCAATAACTATCACCTTTTGTTCATTATCTCTCACATTCACAATTGATTGTGTCTTACAGAACAGGGGTCCTAACTATAGTTTATTTTTCATGATTTAACCTCAAATACAATGTATAAATACTCATTATAACCTCATGGATTAATTTATATTTTTTATGTCCTTTATTTCATATTTATGCTTTTTACACCTCAAGAAACCTAGCTTGTTTGTTTTCTACCCCTCATAGTCAACTATAGTTGACTATGTGGGGTCTTGTACATGCATATTTACTCAGTTTAAACTTGAGACAAAATCCAACACCCTATATAATACCTTAGTATAATTATACTTGTTTTACAATAGGGCACTTACAAGTCAAATTAGGGTACTTACTAGGAGATAAAATCCAACACCCTATATAATCCCTTAGTATCAAATCATTCTCAAATTCCTATAAGTGCCCTAATTTGACTTGTAGGGTCAAATTTGGTCAACAAATAATAAGAAATGAAATACACTTAATGAAGTGACAATGTGAATGAATGAAGTATAAGAAACTAACATATGCATATCATACTAATCCTTGCATAATTGTGTTAGTAAAAAAATCATGTAACATAGCATATCAAGTACATTATGAAAGATATGAACATGGATATAGACATGTGTAAGCATTAGTATATAAACTCAAACATGATAATGTAGAAATGATCATAAATGATATGTAAATTGAATGAATTTTATAAATGAATAAGATGCACCCAACATACTATATGATATGGGTAGAGATGGATTCCAACATTTGTATGTGCATATATCATTTGTATGTGCATATATCCTTTATCTATGTTATGCCTTTATCATGCTGAAATATGTGTGAAAAATATATGTGTATATAAATGAAATGGTATTTTAATTACTTACATGAAGCAAAAAATATATGTATAATAAGTAGTATAACTATGAACATGTTGAATATTTTTGTATTTTCTTAAATATTTGGTTTTTTTAATATTTTTGTAATATTTTATTTTTTAGGTATTTATGAATATTTAGAAAGCAAGGGCTATCTGATTATATTATATAATATATGTTTAGAATGTGATCTACACTTATAATATGGTGAATCATACTGGTGATACTGCCAAGGAGCATGTATAGGTGTCATATCTAGATTTGGAGAGGTAATATTTTGTGTATGTCTTATAGGACTATGCCAACTAGGTCCAAATCTCTATCATCTGCACTTATTTTATTGTTTTTAAGAATAATTGAGTTTTATTCCTAATTAATAAACAATCCTAGATTAAATTAAATTAGTGAATAATGTGCAATAATTAATCCATTAATTTATGTAAACAAATTGTATTTTTGCCTTTTCTAAAAATAGTAATAAATGAGAGAAAATAGGACTTATCTTATTCTGAGCTATCCAGTCTGAGATAGGGTCTGAGAATTCAGGTATAAAACTAGGATAGTGTTAGAAAAAGGTTCTTAAAATTCATTTTTTGATTGGACAGGAGTGCCAAATTGGGACACCCTACTATTTGGTGCTATACTCCTTTTCTAGCATTATTGTCCAGGTGATCTGAGTTTTTTGGGTTTTCTTTGGCAGGTTTGTATTACCCTATCAATAAAATATAAAATCCTAAAAGTCTATGGAGCTCATTATGCATCTATTTTAATCTTCAAAACCCCTGAGATCTCTTTGTGCTTGAACTTGAAAATAAATTTGGGAAAGAGAGATAAGGGGTTAGTGTGTAAAGAATATACCAGACACACTTCACACCTTGTATGTGGGCACACTACCTACATACCAATACTCTGAAGAGGGATCAAGTTAATGTATTTCTCTCATTGAACTGATTGGTGAAATTGTGTATGAAAATACAAATAGATGTACAACAGATGGCTAGGGATTGGTGTAAGGGTTTGAATAAGCTTGGAATAATATTAGAAGGATGTATGCAAAGAATAGGGAAAAGTTCTTGAGTGTACTTACTTGTATTCTTTCTTATCTCTTGTAAATGAGTGTCAACCCTTCTAAATTGACTTTGAATGGCCTTTTTTTAGGGAGCCTAATGATCATGGGTTAAATTAATTCACACTAGGCCAACATGAATTAAGATTAGGATTTGAGAAAATATGACTGTTTGAACCAAATTTACATTTGGACAATAGTGCCAAAAATAGGACACCCTAGGTTTCAACACTCTTATCCAAGTTGGGCGCAATTGTCTAAAGGGAATGAGACCTAAGGGGATGGATTTGGGCTTAAAAGAGTTGCTTGGGTCTATAAGGGTTAAGTTTGAAAGGCTATGGATGATTGATAATTGATGAAAGAAAAGCCTATAAGGGTTTTGAAATTAAGTAGGAGGACATATGGATTAGGTGTCATTAACCACACTTAAGTAACCACATTTTACATGACTACATCCCCCCCCCCACTTTTAGTGATGTAACAAACTGAAATACTAGGATAAAGGAAAGTAGAAAGCATACCTAAACTTACCTGTTAAGGAGAAGCTCATGAATTTGTGTGGTGATAGATGTGGATAGAGAGAGCATGCTATGAAGTGTGAATCTATTATGATGTTGAATTGTGTTAGATGATGCTAAGTATGTATTGAATCAAGATTAATATTATGAATTGAGCTAAGAGCTCAATTCCTTGAAAGGTGGCTCAAGAATATAAAGGATAGCCTTTTGGATCCATCATCACCAACTAATTAAAGTTAAAAAAATCATGTATGTGCTAATCGATGTTTGGACTATGTGTCTAATCTCTCTGAATAGGTGGCTCAAGAATACAAAGGCTAGCTAGTCCTTTGGTTCCATCATTGCACCATGAAGTGAAGCTATGAAGTGATATCGATATAGAATAGATGTCATATGAGATGGATCATGGAGCCCATGAATTCTCTAAAAATATGATAATGTAGTGTGGATAGCTGAATGTAGGCTAGAAACTAGGCCACTCTTAGCCATTTCAAAAGATGGAGGTAGGATTATATGAAAGATGCTCTAAAATTGATGCAATATACTTATGTGAAAGCCAACTTGGGAACTCTATAAGTTAAACATATATGAAATTTCAACTTTAAAATGCTTCCAACCACCTATAGATGGAGTAAGGCATGTAATTGCTAAGAATTCTAGGGTAATAAAAATTACTTATGGATTTCAATTGGGTATCCATGCAAAACTACATTCAAAGTATGGAAAGCCTCACTAAAAATTATAAAAACTCATAATAAAATAATTTTATTGAATAGTTGATAATTTTGATTTATTATAATTATGTTTCAAATCTTAGATTTTAAATATTCTATTTTTGGGTAATTTATTTTCATTGATTCTAAATCAACTTTAGAAACAAGTAAAATTAGTGAAAAAATACTCCTACAAAATCCTTCCAGAATTACATCATAAAAGTCAATTTTTGGTGGAAATTAAAATTATTTAATTATTATTTTCATATTTTATGTCCTAATAAAATTAGTTCCAAGTCTTCATTTTGGTAAATTTCCAATTCAAAAAGTTATTTCCTTCGATTTCCAAAAGGGTTTCAACAAGGTTGAAAAGTGTCAGAACTTATTATTAGATTGAAAGCTTCAAAAAAGATTTACTTAAAATTTAATTGTAGAATCCATTTTTAGGAACTAATGGTTTTATATTAGAATTTATATTTATAAATTTTCCTAATGATGAGTTTGACTTGCATCTTTGGTTTCTTTTTAGGTTTATGTTTAGGTTTAGTTAAGCCCTAAAAAATTTTAAGCTTCAATAGAAGTTAATATCTTATCTAATTTATCAAACAAGATATAAAACTCCATTTAGCAACTAATTAAGATTTAAATAAGATGATGTTAAATTATCCAATACATCTCCCAATTTTTTATAATTACAACAATATAATTTTCATTCACAAGGGAGATGGTTTTACTCATTATTTAACTTGGAAAGGATTTATAAATATTATGAATGAAATTAATAGAGTACTAAGTCATTATAGGATAGTTAATAAGACTTTAAAAAACATCAATATAGGTTTGCAATCCAAGTTTGGAATAAGTGGACCATGTGACCCTATTTATTGAATCCACTAGTCTCCATCCTTTAGATGTGCCCTTAACGTAAAAGATAACCAATTTATCTTATGTTTGTTATTTTATGTTGTTGTGTCACCAAATAAGGAGATATGTAAGCACTTAATGTTCAAAATAAGACATTATCTAAAACCAACTTATTTTATTCATCTTTTGAACATTATAATAAATATACTCTTAAATTAAGAGAATATGACATATCATGTATATATAAAAAGTTTGAATATATTGATTACAAAACTAAATCAAAAGTGGTGTTCATTTAACTAAACCAAATATTTATGTGATTATCAATATCTTATTGATATTAAATATAATTTTGACTTTGATTTTAAAAACTTACATCATATTAAATGTATTGTGATTATGATTTAAAAAACTTATGTTTAATCAAAATGAAATATACACACAAATACATACATACATACATACATACATACATACATACATACATACATATATATATATATATATCTATATATATATTTGATATATGTATGTATGTATGTGTTTGTGTGTGTGTGTGTGTGTGTATATATGTATATGTATGTATGTGTATATGTATATGTATATGTATATGTATATGTGTGTGTGTGCGTGCGTGCATGTATATATATATATATATAATACTTTTTTATTTTAAAAAATGAATGAATAATATAAAATAAAATTTAGGGGAACACACCCTACTGTATCTACAAGCCACCACATAAATCTAAGGGGCAATGTACCACTTCCTATCCCCTCCAGACTCCATAGGTCATGTCCATCGTTGTAGTTATGGTCATGGCTAGGATCGATCATATTACAATCCCAGTCAACCACCACCGAGTCATAGGGAACAACTATGTCATCCTCCCAATTTTATTTTTAAAATAAACTTATAAATATAGTTTTAGATTATTTATTCTCATTGTTATTAATTTATTATGTATGTATATATGTATGTATGTATGTATGTATTTATGTGTGTATGTATACAAAATAAATAGAAACAAATATATATATATATATATATATGCATTTTCCATGTATCCATAACAATTTTTCCAATAAATTTAAAATAATCAATTTTAGATTTTAGATTTTGATTTATAACTCGAGGAGGGAGGGAGAGAGATCACAAGGGAGAAGATTGATTATTTTATATTATTGATTTGTTTTAAGCATATACCCACACATATGTATAAACATGTCAAAATCTAATTGTTAGTTTTAACTTAGGGAGACCTATTTTTAAATCAACTAAACATTGATATTTCATTTAAATTCAATGTGAGAGAGAGAGAGAAGTTTTCTCTCAAATAAATACTCTACTTTCCATTTCAACCAAAATAAAATAAAATGTTTGTCTAATGCAACTAAGATAACCTTTCCGAAGACAATAACACTAGAGGGATAACAAACATAAGAGGCCTACATCTTCTCCGCCACTTTTATAGCATATCCCAAGCTCCTCTTTCCAATATCCTCCTCCCAAAAAGCTCCTCACATGGTTATTCAACAACCAAAATGAGCCATTAGAGGGATTTTAAATATAAATTTATCCCACTAGACTCCACCCACTCTCATTAATGGAGGGGATTACCTTCCTTACAAGGGATAATTTATTATCATAAAGAAACCATACCTTTCTTAGAATGACAATAATTTTATTACACATTTATTAAATTTATTAAAATAAACATGTGGATTTAATTGCACAAGTAAACCCACTTCCTTACATAGTTAATTAATTGTCTTACATTTTCACATGGGCCTTTTACACTTTATTCAATTCTTGTACAAAATTTATTACACACTCTAACTAGTGGGATAAGAATACTAGACTATGCTAAGCTCTTAAGTGTTATAGGATTCCTAATAATCTTACTTGATAGGGTTCATATCCTTTCTATGAGGCCTATGAGACTTTTTAATTTATACATTTAAATATTCACAAATTTTACGAATATAAATTATATGATTAAGATTTTCTAGTTTAGATTTTATTTAAATCCATTTAGAATTAAATAATTATTGTTTACCCATAGCACATGGAGGGAACCAAAAAATATATTCTACACATACCAAGGGTCATTGCATAAGATGAACACACTTAACTGGCTAGGGATAATAGGTTCCACATGATGGGTATTATTGTAAAAGTATGAGATTTGATATTTAATGAAGACTTTGAGGTACTTTACTTTAAAAGTGTGTAAATTTATTACCTAACACTAACTATAAAATTTGGCATTTAATAACATTAAATACATCAATACATTAGATAATAAATTATAAAACTATTAGCTTAATGCATTCTTAATTATTCTAATGGGAAAGAGAAAGGGAAATGATGTATAGTCCTAATGAATCTAGCATGTCCAAGGAATAATTTCTAAGATAATTGTATAAACTATATATTAGACTAAATAAATGGAGCAGCAAAATGAGATGGATTAAAACATAATAATGAGAATCCATGACACTTTGAGAGTGTAAAATATTTAAACAACATATTATACATAGATAAGATTATATATTTAATATCAAAAAATCATAGTTTTAGAGGAATTACATATGACTAAATCTAACCACAATAAGAAGGTATAGTACTATGGATTTGTACCTCATCACTAAGTATATATTTTGATGTTATGATTTTTGGATGGTTGAATGAAATATATTTATTCAAACCATTACATATGGTCATTTCCAAAGATACGAATATCCTTAAATATTATAGTGTTGATGAGCTTAATGAGTTTGTCAAAAATATTGAGTGTGTACAAGATGTTGATAAGAAATTGAGTAAGACTAACTATGTTTTGGAAGGAATTACTTATTATTGATGGGAAACACATATAAAGGAGTTACAAATGTTGAGATAAGTGAGAATAAAGGTTTGTACATGTAAGTATATCTATAGTTAAGATCAAGGTAGATGATTGGCATGAATGGCATATTAGTCATTGTATCAAGTAGTGGAAAAAATAAATAAGTGAATATGTTACTATTTTATAGATTAGAGAAGAGAAATAACCACATGGGATAAGTAAAATATGGTCTATTTAAAAAAGTTATGTTTAATAATCACAATCTTCAAGTTGGCAAAGCCTTATAATAGATTTACTTTTTCTTGCACCAAGATGAACAATTTTAAAAATAATAAAAATAGCTTCTTACTAAATCAAAGAGTAAGGTGGAGTTTTAAGAGACACTAGATAAATATGAGGAAATAATAAATCATTATATAAAAATTTTAACAAAAAGAGGGTTAAATATTTAGCCTTATTACAAGTTTCATGACAAACTAGCAGAAGGAGAAGTTGATCAAGAGACAAAATATCATGAAGAGCTTTAAATTAAATAAATAATATATGGTTGAACAAAATTTGGGTGAAGAATTAAATGAATTTTATAAGGAATATATGATGGCATACATTTGGATATGTAGGTAATATTTGAATAAGATAAAGAGGGAAATAAAGATGAAAGTTATAAAATTGCATAAAAAATGTGCAAAGCAATAAGAATGTTGTAAATGAGAAACAATGGAATGAGAATAAAAATACTCATATTGAATACATGGACCTAAGAAATATATACTATTATTTTTATGAAATAGGAAGGGATATAAAGGACATGATATTAAATATGAAAAATAAAAATTACATCAACAACCACTTAAATTTAGACAAGTCAACATAAGGGATGAATAAAATTTAAAGATGACAACTATATGATACTACTAGAGTGATCAAGAGGTTTCCAAAGTAATGAAGCTATTGAGACTTTTTTAATTTATTTCCAACAAATTTTACATACATTAAAGTTTTATATCCTTCTCTAGGATATATATATATATATATATATATATATATATATATATATATATATATATATATATGTAATCCTAATTTGAAACTTAAATTCAATATTTAACTTAGTAAAAATGTATAATTAGTAAGTCCTATGGTAGTTCCACCTAAAAAAACTAGGATATTATCATATATGGAGACATCAAATCCTTGAATGAGGCTTGTGTAAATGATTTATTCCCTATCCCATTTACTAAAGATATTCTTAAGCTCGTTTCAAGTCATGAATTGTATTCTTTAACATATGGCTTAAATGAAAATAATCAAGTACCTATTGTTCATAAATATTATTCAAAGACCACATTTTCTACTAGGAATATTTTTCATACAAGGTAATGCCACTTTTCATTAAAAAAGCTTTAGTTGTATGTTAAGATCCTAATGGTTGGATTCACTAACAGTTCAAGTTTTTTTTGTAATGGTTTATTTCATGTGGTATCATAATGCCCACCCATGTTTGAGTCTCAGTTCTCTAGTAGTAACATTAATATGGTAGTGTTTGTTTGAGGCTCCCATATGTACATTGAGGCACACATCCATCCTGAAGATAGGATTGTCATAAGTGTGGTGGGGTGTTAAGGTCCTAGTGGGTAGATTCACTAACAATCTAAGATTTTTTTTAAATGGTTCATTTCATGATATTCTCTATAATGGTAGTATTATTCCTCAGATGTTTTATTCCATGACTTACTCAATGTCTATTTGGATGATAAGGTTACCTTATAATTATTGAAATAGAATATTTTAAATATATTATCAATGTTTAATCATTGTCTAGCAATGATAACTTATTTGAATATGAAAAAAGTTTCTTTTCTCTAACCTATGTGTAGTTTTTTTAGGTTATGTGGTTGATATTAAGGGTGTCTTGATCAATCTAAAATTTCAACCATTCTAAATTTTAAGAAACCTAAAAACACTAGTGAGGTGTGCACTTTTCTTGGACATGTAGGGTATTGTATAAATTTTATTATGTATTATGCAACTGTTATTTCACCTATATAGGTTATTTTTTATAAATATATTAGATTCATATGGACTCAATAATGGTAAGATACATTCACCACTTCAAAGGAGAAGCCAGTCAAAACCCATATATTTATATTTTGGATTGATTCAATCCATTATATGTTCATGAAAATGATTTGAACATATAAATTGGAGTCATAATTTCATATCCAGATGAAGGGAATATTTATCATCCAATAATATTCACAATTCATAAGTTTTCAACTTTTGATAATAACTACAACATATGTTGGAAATGCCCTTTGACTTCTATAGATATCATCAAGCTTTGAAGTACTTGGTGACTAATAATTTTTATGGGGCTGAATATAAATATGGTTAATGTTATTATAGGATTACCAATTCATTATTACATTGAGACCAATAAAATAGAATGTGGGACCTTCTAAATATAGTAGAGTGAAAATGGATAAAGAACCCAAAGATATGGAGGTTAATTTATTGCATGAAAATATTTTCAAAGTGCAAGTTATACCTAGATATTCTCAAGAGAATGTAACATTTATAAAAATATTTCCATTTTAACCACATGAAACACACTCCTAAACATTACCTACCCAAGCCCACCCCTATGTACACTTTGAGATGTATTCCAAATTCAACTAGACTTCTAGCACATGAGGGTTGGCCCAACTAGTTTAGAGGTGGGATGTTGAATTTACCCAAATTGGTAGTCATGGATTTTAATCCTTAATTTAAATTATGATTATATATTGGGGCACCTAAGTAAATCTAGTAATTATAGTTGCAACTTGGTTGGAATCAAATACTCAACTTGGGGGTCCAAGGTCACTCCTAGTTACTAATACCTCTAAGATAAAAATAATAATATATTTATAAAAACATGGGAGATACCATCACATTATTTTGTAAATGAGAGAAATAAATTTTAGGTAAGATTTATTCCTTCAATTATTGTTGATGTTTTTTGAAATTTTGGGAAAATATGATATGCTAATAATAATAGTGTTAGAACATGAGTGAGTTATGGTGCTCAAGGAATATCATGAGTAAATATTTGGGTAATATTTGGAGGTCATTTTATTAGTAACCTAGCTTCAATAATTAAACTCCAAAAAAATTATGTTGTTCACAACTTTTAAAATCATTGTGATGTATGCCAAAGAGTTTGAATACCATCCCAAAGAGATGAGATATCTTTAAATATTGTAATATATATGATACCATTTGAGAAATGGTCCATTGATTTTTTAAGGTCCCCTAAATTCCATTATTACAAGTACAAACACACAATACATCATAACTACTACAAATTCACTCAATGGGTTGAGGCAAAAAATTTAACAAATTACACATCTTGAGATATTTCTAAGTTATTGTATGAGAAATCACCACAAAGTTTGGTTGTCATATAGTGTCGATTAGTGATAGGGGAACATGATTTTGAAAAAAAATTATATAATATATAACATTATACTTCATGATACGACACCAAAATAATACCCCATGTCATCCAAAAATAGATGGCCAAGCATAGGCATTTAATAAAGTTATAGAGAAAGTTGTAACAAATATTTTCAATTTAAATAGGTATGATTAAAAGGAGAGGATTATAATAATGCTATGGGAAAATTTTATATAAAAAAAATATAAATGGTCCAATTTCCATTCCAAATGTTATATAATATAGGAGTGGTGATGTCAACGGAACATGTTATTTCACATATGTGAATTGGCATAGAAACAAATATTGGGAGATGAGGAGTCTTTGATAAGAAGATTGGATGAATTGATTATATTAATCTCATATTGGGATAAATATGTCTAGAATAATCAATATAATTATTTTCACAAAAAAATTTAAATTTGAAATAGTTGTGTGTGGGACACCATGCACTATTTTATAATCAAGTATAGAGCACACCCTAGTAAGCTTCACATAAGGTGGAAAGGACCTTATGTAATACCTGAAATCATGAATAAGGGTTTTATTCAACTCATATATTAATATATGACATTTTTTGAAGGGTTATTGAAAGTTATCTAATTTAATACCTACCATAGATAAGAACTTCACAAGTAGAATAACTAATGACTGTGTAAAGGAGCACATAAGTAGAGTATATTTTTAGTAGTATAAGGTAGAAGATATTATGTAAATAATGATGTAAAATAGATAAATTGTGAATAAATTGATTAAATTCCCATCATTATTTGTAGAAAGGAAGTGCACACCACTAAATATGTGAGAGAAAGGTGGTGGGTGTATTTTGAGCTTAACAATGTGATGTGATATTTCAAGTATGTGTATACAAGATATAGAAATGTTTCTTTGAAAATAAGGAAATAAATAAGGTTTTTAATAATTAATATTTATAGGCTCACAACATTAAAATTCAAATCTTCAAAAAGTATGGGAAAATTAAATTTTTGTAAAGCATGGAAAAATCAAAGTTTCGCAAAGAAGCAAAAACTTCAAAAATGAGGATAAGGTAAACAAAGTGGAAAAAGAATCACAAAAATAAAAGATTTTCATTATGACAAAAAAATTATTTTTAATAAGGTTTAAAATATTTAAAAAGTAAAAAATGTTCAGAAAAATATTTACAATAAAGAAAAAGATTCAAACTGAAGAAAGATCTTCATAAAAGAAATGCTTCACAAAAATATAAAATATTTAGAATTTTGGGAAAGCTTCACAAAAATAAAAAATCACCAAGATTATACATTAAAATTAATTATTTTTCACAACATGTGGTGAATATTTTAGGGAATGAAGTTGGGGAAAGAATAAAGGGTTCGAATTTTTTTCATTTCAAATTTACAAACACTTCATAGATTCATAAATATTTATGTAATGAAAAACTATGGTTTTCTATAAATTTGAAAAATTCAAGCATAAATTTGAGTAGAATACATTAAATTGAATGGGAAACAAATGGAATGTATGATACAAAAATATTTGGATGCATTGATAGAGAAGATGAATAATGTGAAGTTTATTAAGGAAACCTTCTAAAAATTACATGAAACTTGGATAGGGATGATTAAAGGGTGTTTCATTAGAATATTCAATGGTGGCATTGTAATATGTGGATGACCCTTTTTTTATTTCATAAAAAAATTTGGATAGGGAAAGATTCAAATGATGAAGATGAATTAGTGTTGAATTTAGAATATCAAACATTGGCATAATCAGACTTGGTAAAGTTATGAATATTATCAATGTTTAATATCTTAATAGAATTCATGCAAATGGTATTTACAAAAATATTAATAATAAATATATGTTTAACCTCTAAATTTTTTATCCCTTTGAGTGAAAAACTTATTTCTAAGGACATGGGACTCCCTAATTATGGTGAGAACATAATCAAGGTCTGATCATAAACCTAGTCACCCATCATGAAAGAGTTAAGAAAAATATAAGGAAGAAAGATTCAAGGGTATTGAAATCATAATGTGTGAACAATTTGATGGTGAGGAATATGGAAAAGCACAAAATGGGATGGTTTTGACACATAGAAAGGGATTATAAATATTTTCCAACTTGTATCATAGTATTTTCCTATCAAATGGTATTCTAAAACTAAATTCAGCTAGCCAGAGCATTTAACACTGGAATTATTGAAAATAGGTGAAAGATTAGAGTTGTTTATTAGAAAACTTCATGTGGACTAGTGAAGGTCCTAGTATATTTTCAACTTGAGAATACCTTTAGAATGAAAAAATATATATTTGAGGATAAAGTTTTCCATTTCATTATTAGAGTTGAGAGAGATGATAATTTATCATTCTAAAGTTCCCAATAGTTTTATATAATGTATTCAAAAGACATGTATGTTCTACTTATAAAGGATAATATATGGGTTGTCACACATAAACATAATAAACATAATCCTAAAATGTTCCCATTATTTGCATTTGAGGAATTATTATGATAATTTCTCTCAAAAAAAATGCCACATGTAGTGTAAAATCACATTCTAATTAATAAGAAATACCCAAGAGAAGGAATTTAAAATAGGCTCAATAAAAATGTTGAGAAGAGTAGTATGAAAATAAATAAGAGTGAGGCTAAGAGAACTAAAATTAAGATATTATACACTTGTTAACATACATAAGTCTATTGGAAAGAGACTAGGGGTGGAGTTTAAAATCAGGGAGCAAGGGAGGATGAGTATGAAAAATAAGATGATGGTGATGATGTTGGGAAGAAGGGGTTATTGGAATTGATGGTAGAGGAAGATGTGTAAGGTGGTCTCATGAGACTATTGATCCATTTATGCAGGCCTCAAATAGAGGATATCAAGATAGAGACTAGGGTACTTGTGGAAGCTCCCATTTTTTTTTAGTGTCTTATTTTATGTTAGCTCTAAACCTGAAGATAATGTTCAAAGGCATATTAAACTACTGTGGGGTTGATGATTAGACTTTCTTTCTATCGACCAAGATTTTTTCTATCACAAATGATGTTATAGATCTGAGTGGCCCTTCCTTATTTGATCATTGACTTTGAAATAGGAATCTTAGGTAATTCTAGACCCAAATTTTATGTTAAATAGGTCTAATATTTGGCTGAGCCTTGATTTGGGTTATTTAGAAGAAGTATCTCTCTTTAAAATGTTAATGATTGGGTCTCTTTATGCACTTGACTTGTGGGGATATTTTTATACTTCATGAAATTAATTCTTCAAGGGTCCAACCATGTTTCAAAAATGGTGGATCAGATATGCTTGTTCCTTAATGGACCTTTTTTGGAGGATGGGCTAGTTGTTTACTTTCAATGATAGTTGTGGTTCTGAAGGCAAATTTTCCATAATGATTTGGATAGAAATCATGGACATGGGAAATCCATGTGACCTCATTTATCCCAGATGTGTTCAAATCTTGGTGATGATGGTCATTTTTAGGATAATCTTGAACTTTGGAGTGTTGTCTCAAATTTAGGTTAAGAGGATTAATAGATTGATTATCTCTCATTGTCAGATTAGTGAGCATTTAGGGAGGATTATTGGATTTCATCATTATCTAAGAGATTATATTTTTATTAGGTCTTCTAAGCATACCCAAGGACCATTATGTAAATGGTGTGAGGTTGTTTTGGACCAAAATTAGTCTAGTTTAACTTTGGATCCTCTTGATTTTATGGGGGATAAAAATAATTAAGGTTAGATTCATCTTGTTAGCAGGCTTAAATCATGGAATTTTTCCTTTGATGAATTTTTGGTTGGGATAAATAATTCTATTTTCAAGTAGGAGGACCAAAATTATGGGTTTTTTTGGGACTATGTGCCCTAGAATGGGTCCCTGGTAGGCACCATGTTTCACTTATTATTGTTTGGGGGATCATGATTTGTTCATGAAAAAACCTTTTATTATTTGTTGGTTGACTAGCTGGGGAAAATATTTCATATTTTTTCAAAACCCTCCTCATTGAACTTCTAGTTTCATGGGTCTACTTAAAAACCTCTATTTTCTCTACTTTGATCCTTCAGTGTGAGGATCTATTACAAGTATCTTCGAATAGGTTTGAGGGATCCTGTTCAAATCCATTTGAGGATGATTTTATAAGGAAATTTATATATTCCTTTATGGTGTATTTCAATTTTCTCCTTGATGAGATTTATTTGTATAGTATATTTGTGTTGTTTTTGGTTTTTATGTGTAGTTCTTTCTACTAAAAATGTGGCTTGTTAGGCCTTAGCTGCTTGTTTCATATACAGGGTTGGCCCCTTAATTCAAAAAAACCTTTTGTTTACCAATAATAAAAAACATAATGAATTCTATCATAAATAAGATAAGGATGTGCTTTTACACAAAGAAATAAACATGATAACCTTGTACATTTAACCTTCTGAGGTCATTCCAAGATAGTCAAAGAGGAATGATATGATAGTCATGCTACTGATCTAGTTGATTTAGTTGAGGTGGTTGAATAGGTTGAGTTGGAAATGTTGGTTTATTTGGTCAAGCCATTCACATGGTATTTTTGGTGATGTGTGTTATTAATTTTAGACATAACGGCATGCTCAGTGGGACAACTCTTCATGAGTGCACACCCCACAAAACTATCTTGTTCTTTATCTTTTATTCTAATTTATTTTTGTTTGTTTTGTTACTAAAAAATGTCCCACAATATATTCATAAATTTTTTTTGTATTGATTATTTTTTTATAAATTTTTTTATTGATATATTTAGGTGACTCATTAAAATTATCTAAAAATTTCAAAAAAAAAAACTAGTTATATATTAGTAATTTTCATCAAATTAGCGACTGCCACTTTTGTTTTCTAGTTTTCTACTAAAAAATGGATGATATAGAGATAATATTTTTTTTATCTAAATTTTTTCAGAGAGGTACAAAATTTACGTATGAACAACCTTAAATTTTTTTTGAATAACTGATGTATAGTTTATAATTTATGATAAAAACATTGACTATTGCATTTTATGTTTTTATGTGTTTGATTTTATTTTAAACATTGATTTTGCTGGTTACCTTTCATATTTTGGTCCAATAAAACTTATAACATGTTTTTTGAAGGTTTTTTTCAAGATATGATAAATAATATTTCATCCCAAAATACCATTTTTATATTTTATTTTGGTGCTTAAAATCCACTTAATCACACTTGTCTTTTAGTTTTTGAAGTTTTTTTACAAGTAGAAACAATGCCAAGGGGCTAAACTTTACATCATATTTCATTTGGTGATATAAAAAAGAAATCAAACTTTAGTTAATATCTCTTAAGATATTTTTATTTTTTAGTATTTTTATGTGTTTGTTTTCCAAGCCAAGACTAGCGTGTATGCTCTCCCCCCACCCTGTCCCCTTTAGGGAACTTGGGTGATCAAAAATGCTTCACTTATTACTTTTTGTCACTGTGTCCAAGCATGGAAGGAAAATTACTAAGGTTCTCCCAAAAATTTGAGTGATTTGGGTGATCCCATAATAACCCTAAATTCCTTGTACAATTTTTATTTCTTGTATCTTGGTTTGTGTGCAGGATCTCACTTCTCCCTCACAAGTTCTCTAGGGAAGTGTTGACCCAAGAATTCATCTCCCAGCATCACTTCAACCCTCATCCATGATAGGGGTATATAAATTAAGTTAATCTTACTAGGACACTTATTTGAGGGGTTAAATAAGCTTTTTTATTAAGAGAATACCTCAATATGAGGTTTAACATGAACATCACACTACATTGATAAATTGACAGATTTAGTGGCTATAAAAAGGATAAGACCTTTTCACAACATGCCGGTTAATGTGTATCTAAATGACATGTTACACCCTACTGTTAACCACACATATGGGACCATATAGGACCTATGAAACTTAAAGTTTTAAACAAACCCCACTTGCAACTAAAATATTTTCAATTCAAGGTGAGTAGTCCAAAGTTGCATGTCACCGTACGAACTCTTGAGAAAAGAGGGGGCTTAAAAACCCTACTTTTCATATGCATTTAAATTTTTATATTAATAATTATTTCCTCTTGAGAGTAAGTATATAGATAAAATTTTACAATATGAATCCACCTTATCTTTTTTAGGATAAAAACAATACACTTAGGTGTTTTTTGTGTCATTCTTTTTTACTTGCATCATTTTGAGTCCAAACTATTTGTTTGTTTAAACCACATCCAAAACAAGTCATGTTTGCAAGTCACTATTTTTTTTAAAGAGGTGTTATGTTGTCTATTTTATGCCACACTTTGCCTTAGTCATTTTTCAAAAAAATTATGTGTATCACTATTTGAAAGGGGCATCATTATGTTTCTCATTTCATTCCAAGTCCTTGCCTTAGATTTTTTGAAACAAAACCAGTTATCATACCTTTTGAGTGAAATAGAGTTATTACATTGCTTGAATTATTTCAAATACCTTTTTCCTTGTGTCCAATCAAGTTTGAAACCATGTATGTTTTTTGGTCTATGCCTAGTATCATTATGTTGTCTAATTTGGTCTAGTTTGTTATCCATTTAAGATATCGAGTCTTTTAAACCAAGTTATAAATTGGTATTATGATGTTCAAATTTAAACCTTAATTGGTTTATGCCTATGCCTCACCTAATTTTGGCTTGGGTGTTTACCTTTCACTTTTAGATTATGAAACTTAGATTAATTATTTACTTGATTTGAATATCTTCATGCCTAGATTCTAGAAGTGATCTTTTCCAAATGCCGTATGTCTCTTTAATTACTTATAACTAAGGTCAAAACTCTCTATAAGTATAACCTTAAGTTTGATTATTTTACATTTGAGTCTTTCTCATCACTTGGGCTTGAATGTTTTACTCCTCATCCTTATTTTTTCCTACTTGGAATTGATTTTCCCAATTAGTTCTATGTATATGCCTAAAGTCCAATTCCTTATATCAATGGTCAAGTTTGTGTTTAAATTTATATGCCTAGTTTGAGTCAAATTGTTAGATTAATTGCATTTCAAGTTTTACCTAGACTTAGTGTGTTTCAATTATAACTTTTATGTCATGTTTCTAAAAGACCTAGCATCTTATCTTTTTGTTTTTAGACCTACTTATTTTGATCCTATATTTTTGCCTTGTTCCCAAGGACCTAGAAACCTTTTCCATTTTTTAAACCTAGAATAGATTTGTTTTAAACACTTTTTACCAAGTTTGGAATTCATATTTTACCATTTCCTTGACCATTTGTGCAAGACATTAGATGTTAGACTTTAAGGATGTTTGAAATCAAGTTTATCATTGATTAAATTTTGGAGAATAGCTTCATTCATAAACTGAGTACCTATTCCAAGTCCCATTGTAACCAAGACCTATTCCTAGACCAATGTCACTTTCAAACCTAGACCTAGACCAAGACCATTTTCATAGACCTAGACTACCCTCCTTAGGATAATTATCAAAACCAGCCATGTTAATTATCATATGTCATAATCACCCTTCTTTGGGACAAGGAACATATAATGTGTATGTAATCATAAATGCATCATATCTATAAATCAATTCTAGTTTAGAGAAGATAGATCATACCCACACTTTTGATTGGGATACACTTGTTAAGTGGGAGTATGACTAATATGGGGATCCACTAAACCTGATTAGGGGATCACTTAGCATAACATATCATGCTAAGAAGGGTGGTAAAGCCTGTAATTTAACATAATCACACATCAACCCTAATAGAATCCTAAGGTTTAAAATATTCACCTATTCTAATAACAAGAAAGTAAATCTAATCTAGTGCACACCAAAGCTTGTGGCAAAAAGTGGGGGTTAGAAACAATATAATAACTAAATTAAATATGTATTGCAAGACATATACTCACATCAATGTATATAAAATCCTAATACATGGGAAAAGAATACAAATGCATTATCTATCTACTCTTATAAAGGAGAAATTAAGTTAGGAGTACTTACCTTTGAAGACGAACCCACCGAGCCTCAATCTCTCCCTTAGCCAAGGTGCTTCACAAGAGATTGTTGTGGTATGTAAAGATAATGAATATAAATCATCTCTAGGCTACACAACCTATCTAAGTATCCAAAATACTTATCCACAAGATAAAATCTGTATCTCCAAATAAAGTATGGAACCCTAAGATTTAATCTTCAAGTAGAATGGTCAATAAGCATAAGTTTATTTGCACTTATTTTCAATTAATTTTTCTCTTATGAAATGGTGGAAAATGAACTTGTATACAGAGGAGGATCTTTCCCTAAATTCTCTTGGAAACATCAATTGTACAAGGTTGACCTAGTTGACCAAATGTGTTTTTGGGGATAATTCACTACGTCTGAGCTAGGTTTGCCAAAAGGCTAACAAGCTAAGAAAGTAAAAAATACCCCTAAACTATACTAGGCTAACCTAGTCAACCTAGTATAGCCTACTGACCAAAAGGGAGTTAAGGCAAGAAAAAGATGGATAAGGCATCACAATTGAGAGAAATGGGTAGGACTGAGGAGAATAAGATTAAGGTAGATGGTTTAGGAGACAAGTATGTAGATGGTAAGTGGAAAAAAGGATAATAATCTTATGAAGCATCAATGCTCTACCCACCCCTTTCTCAGTGTACCCCTTAAGGCATGCACTCAAAGAGATTGAGACTCAACAAGTTCTTACAAGATACAAAGTATCAGTAATCAATAAAATTTTGAAAATGTTATGTGTATACATATGCCCCACTCGAAGCTCATCATGTGTCATGTAAGTACAAAATAGGATGGTGCTTTGGGATAGAACATGATAACACATAATTTTGATGCTAAGTAAAGTGCAGTAAGTAGCAAATAAGAAAAATGAAAGGACTAAATTGAAAAATACATACCTTTAACTTACCTTAGTGTTGTAAATAAAGAAGTATATTGTAAGAAATGTCAAGGTGTCTAATATAGAGAAGACTAGATGAACCTATAGAAATTAGTGCAAAAAATAGCTAAAAATAAAAAAAATAGAATATAGGCATATGGTAGTGGAAACAATTCTCTATGTCATCATGAATCTAATGCATTTTAAAATTTGCAAAATAGATGAATAGAAACAAAGATATATGTAAAATAAGGAATCTACTGAAAAATAATTGAAAGATTTGAATTTTGAAAAGTGTTTTTAAATAGGGCAAAAGATAATTCATTTGTTATTTTGACTTGTGAAAGAGGTAAAAAAGAGCTCTAGAGACAAAAATGAACTAGGATGGTGAGGAGATGACATGGTAGGTGAGGAGGAGCTCCAGAGGTGGTAGTAGGTGCACTATAGGTATGGAACTATGAATCTCAACCTATTTTTTAAAAAAAATAGTGAATTAAGTGTAGTTTTAGTAAAATTTTATTTGAAGCATTTATATATGTCAAAATGAAACAAAATTAGATTCTAGTGGTATTAAATAGGAATATAGAAAATCGGTTTAGAGGATTTAAGAAAAAAGTAAGAAAAATGAATTTTTTGGGAAAATACAAGGGGTCGATAGGTAAAAAGCACTAGGTCAACCCAGTCGACCTAGTGGGCTAGAAATGAGTAGAATCCACAATGCCGACCTAGTAGGTATAAGTCAACTCTATACATTTTACAAGTTAATGACCTAGTTTAGAGTTACCAGGTGGTCTGAAAGGTCTAAAATGGAATACTAGCACTAGGGAGGGGAAGAGAAGGGGGTTGACTTAGATCTTTGAGTCAACTAGGCAAAAATATAAGAAAATTTTGGTCAAACTAATTTGACCAAAGAGCTAAAATGATACAAAAAAGCATGTAAAAGGCTAAAAGAGGGCTAGAATGGCCTAAAATGACCAAGTAAGGTCAAGAAGGATTGAGTAGGTTAAAATGACTAAAATAAAGTAATTTAGGCTTTTTTAATTAAAAATAATGTATTGTCATTATACATGACATGGAGGTACTGATAAATCCTTTATTATTTCTTAGGAGTAGGGACGATGGAGATTTTGGAGACTTGTGGATGTGGCATGGTTACTAGACTTGTTAGATAGGTTTTCAGATGGGATAGGGCTAGACTAGGATCTATAGATCTTAGTAGGGTAGATGATATGTACTAGATCCCCCTTAATGTTGATCTATTAGTCATGTTCCTCAATTACTAGGAATGATAGACTAAAACCTTCAAATAGGAGGTGGATGGGGATACAATAGAGGTGGTTATCATGATAGAGGATGTCCATGCCATCCTTGGGCTACCCATAATAGGAGCACTGATGACCATAGGGATACTAGACAACCTAGAGGAGAGGATATCCTTATCCATGTGGGCTACACACTTAGATCTGATATTAATAGGTAGGATATTTTACATGTTTTATGTATATACATCATAGATTTTGGACATCTGTAAGGATATGATAGGCCTTGTGACATAATGGGTATTATGTCACAATTCAGATGGTAAGGTACCATTGTTTTTGGTAGCCTTGATTAGGATTATCTTTGAGGATTGAGTTTTATATGATCTAGGCTCTTTTATCTAGGTCTAACTCATACATGATTTGTATGAGATTTTGATCAGAGGGTAGAAGACCATGGGACTAATCATATTGTTGACAACTTAGATATATGAGAGGTTTCCTATGTATCATCTAGTTGGGTTACCCCATGTAGTTGATTATAGGTTAACTCAAGTACAAAGATGGAGGGAGGACCAAGTATCATGGGTCATGCCCCATGTGCCACTGTTATAGTCAGTGAAATGTGCAGACATAGTGTGGTATCTATATGAGCACATAACAACTACATAGGTGACTTGGGACATAATTACACTAGTGATAGTGAGGATAGAGGTGGTCAAATATTATTTCTAGTGGAGAGAGCCACATTTAATGGAATAGGTGCTAGGGTAGATGGTCTTACCTCATATAGTGACACTGATACTAATGCCTAAGCAGTGGGCTCAACATGTGAGGGAGTCATGAGGGAGGAGAGGATTAAGGCCACTAGTGGTGAGGTTGAAACTGAGACCACATCAAGAGAAACCATGAATTGGTCAGGCATGATGAGGAGATAAGCAAGAGGATAGGGATGTCGAGGTATAAATATTAGATGTACCATTACTATCTCTGTAACAAGATAAGTAGTGGCCATCAAGGATACAACATTGATAGAGGTAGGAGTAGGAGAGACTGGAGAATATTTCCATCTTGATGACCCCATAAGTGAGTTACAGGAGATGATAGAGAGACCACTCAAACATAAGCTAATATGGGCATGAGCCATGATAGTCAAGTTTGATCTAGGGAGGTAACCTATAGAGGAGGCACTAGGAGGCTATACAGATGGGGAGACTATGATAGGTTGTCGATTAAATGGTGAAACCATAGAAGTTGAGACATAGATAGGTAATAAAAGGTCCTTTAATATTATTACATAGGTTTTTATGTTATAAATAGAGATAAATAGATATTTTGAGATATAACAATGATCTAATATCCATCTGGTGGGATTTATAAGTGTAGATAATGATAAGGAGGAGATATGGGTGTCCCTAGTGAGGGGATCACTCCATGACATCTTGGATGAGACTCTATAGCCATAAAACCCCATGACACTATAGGATCTGAGTGTACCATCTACCCCAACTCAAGTGAGCTAGTTCAGATTAGCTGGAGAGGTAGTGAGGCAAATATGGGCATAGAGAGAGAGGATACATCCACTAGTAGTGATGGGTTTAGGGGATCTATAGGTATTGTAGGCCCTTGTAGATGAGATATATATGCATCTAGATATATAAGTGTTATAGTCATGTAAAAAGTAAAATTTGGTTACTTGAGTGTGGATAATGACACCCAATCCATAGGTCCTTCTACTTGCTTGCACAACCCTTATAGAATTTTCTTTTATTGATTCCCAGTCATCCACAACCTTTTATACTTAACCCTTATATCCCCAAGTAGCTTTTTTAGACCTAGATCCATCTCCCCAAGTCTCAATCCCTCTAGATAATAGTGCCCAACTTGGATAGGAGCATTGAAACCTAGGGTGTTCTATCTATGGTGTTGTTGTCTAAGTGTAAATTTGGTTCAAATGGTCATATTTTATTGAAGCCTTATCTTAATTCATGTTCACCTAATGCAAATTCATTTAACCCATGATCATTAGGTTCCCTATAAAAGGCCATTCAAAGCCTATTTAGAAGGGTTGCCACTCATTTACAAGAGAGAAACAAGAAGACAAGCAAGTACGCTCAAGTACTTTTCCCTATTCTCTACATACAACCTTCTCATATTATTCCAAGATTATTCAAACCCTTTTACCAGTCCATAGCCATCTTAAGTACATATATTTTTGTATCTAATTGCATTTTCATACATAATTCCACCAAACACTTCAATGGGAGAACTACATTAGCTTGATCCCTCCTCAGAGTATTGGTATGTAGGTAACATTCCCACACATGGGGTGTGAATTACATCCAACATAACCTTTACACACTAACCCCTTCTTTTTCTTTCTCAAATTTCCTTTCAAGTTTAAGCACAAAGAGCTCCTAGGGCTTTTGAATATTAAAATAAATGCACAATGAGCTCTATAGACTTCTAGGCTTTGATATTTCATTCACAAGGTAACACAAACTTGTCGAGAAGAACCCAAAAAACTCAAATCACCTAGATAATAGCATCAAAAAAGGACTATAGTACTGAATAGTAGGGTGTCCCACTTTCGGTACTCCTGTATTAATTAGGAATAAAAATCCATTATTCTTAAAAATAATAAATCATTTAGTGAACTTGACTTACTTCAAATTTTGTACAAAAAAAATAGCAACCCTAGGGTAAATTCTTACTCGATTTTCCAAATTAATTTCTAAATTTTTCCTTGAAAATTAGAATCATAAAATTCCTCTCAAAATTTTAAATTTTGTAGTAATTTCAAAAATATTTTATTTCAAACCCTAGTTGCATCAAATAGGTCTTAGTAATTTTTCTATAATATGTTAATTATTTTCAAAAAAATTAGCTGAATATTAAAATCATAATATCATTTTAAATTTCAAAAATTCATAGTAATTTCAAAAATATTTTATTTCAAACTCTAGTTGCATCAACTAGCACCTAGTAATTTTCCTATAATATGCCAATCATTTTTTGAATTTTTTATTTTACATATATATATATATATATATATATATACATATATAAAACAAAAAATCATTTCAAATTTCAAAAATTCATAGTTTTTTGGGAAAAAAATTCTTAAAATCCGAGTTGCATCTACTAGGTCCTATTAAATCAATCACTTCCCCAAAAAAATTTAAATTTTATCTTGTATAATTATCTCAAAAATTCAAATTCAATTTCAAAAATTCATAGTGTTTTGTATAAATATTTTTTAAAAATCCCTAATTGCATATACTAGCTCCTACTTTGCTTCTTAAGGTATCACCTTACATCCATACTCATTATAAAAATGTTGCTCATTTTATTTACAAACTTTTCTTACATTTCTTGCAATTAATAAGGAAACCATAATGGGCCCTATCATGTATATTAATGATGAAGTTTACCATATGCTAGTTCAAAGTTTCATTCTCTCCCTTTCATGCTTAATTTTCATAATAAGGGATGATATTACAAAATTTATTGCTAAACTTGCACAAGATTGCAATATTTCTTTTGCATAATTTATTTCTCTCATATGGAAAAAAATTCAAGCTTATCATGCTAAACACATTACAAATGTCATATCACATATCAATTTTTTTTTTTGCATTCATGCACAATTTCATTCTCTCTACCCTTTGCTCTCTATCTCTCATATGGAAAAAATTTCAAATTTATCTTGTTACACATATTAGACATATCATAGCACATGTCAAAGTTCCTTATACATCAATGCATAATTCCATACTCTTTATCCCTTGTTTGCTATCTCTCATGTAGAATGTTCTCTATAATCATATTATTATATAATTTATAACTCCACTTACATGCATTTTAGCCTGTATGCATAGTTTCTACCTAGATGTATATGCCTCTTTGGCTACCCTTGTTTCAATGTCATATTTCATGCAGAAGATAGAAATCCTTTCTCCTCCTCTCCCTCAAGAAAGTGATAGCTACTTTCCCTCTAACCAAGTCCATACTATCACCCCTCCAAAAGGTGAGGCAAACTATAATATTGATCCTAATACATACATTCATCCTACATGTTCTTTAAAACCTCTTCAACATATGTGCTTACATGTTCAATCAGAAGCAACTAGGGTTTGCACTTGTGAGACTCTAAGGAATCAAATCACCAATATGAACAAGTTATTTTTAGACTTACAAACATAGAATCAACTATTACATGAAAATATCACAACATTGGAAAATCATATTATAATACAAAAGCATCAAAGACACCCTAGTGTCAATCATGTACATGCACCTTCACCTAGTCAATTGGTTGCAAGCAATGTTACATATCAAAACAAGAAATCATAACAAATTAACTCTACAACTAGTGATTCAAAAAGCATTAAAAGGTCAAATAAGATTTCAAGTGAGGTACTAAGGGAAATGATTAAATCTAACTTGATCAAACTACCCCCTCTACATCTAGTGAGAAGATCTAAATATTATTATGCATATCATAGAATGCATGGGCATCACACAGATACATGTTTAGCATTGAAAAAGCATATACAATAGATAATTTCTAATGATGACCTTATACAAAGAAAATCAATCAAGTAATCCACAACACAAGTACACATATACAAAGGGTTAAATTTAGAAATAATACAAAAGTGGTTACCAAAGCATAACTTAGAATAACAAAAGGATCAAAAATCAAAATTAGAGAAACAAACAATACCACAGGCATAGGAAAATCACAAAAAAGATGCAAATCTACCTCTCCAAAATAAGGCTCAACTTTTAAATTAGTATGGGTTTGGTCAAAAATATCTACAATAGTTTGATTTTTAAGGTCAAGGGTTGGGAAAGCATGCTCAAGGCATCACTACTCCTATTCTAGGAGTTGATAATGTTTGTTACCAAGGTTTGAGATTTATTTAACATCCTATGGCAAAGCATTCACAAACATAATTTATCAAAGGAAAAGATCCAGATACAATAGAAGTTAACACTAGCATTCTATTAGCTCAAAATTAAAATGATAATGATGAGTGGAATAATCCAAGTTATTATGATTTCCAAAATACCTACACTGAAGCCAAATATCCAAAGTCACATTAATAGTCTTTCCCTCATGCTTTACAATCATGCACGATTCCTTTGTTCAACATAGGACACCATGACAGGGAGTCTCTTCCAAGACTCATCGGTTAGTATCATTTCTTCCCAATCTTTTTTGTACATAGTCTCTTCTTCCTGATTGTACATAGTTAAAACATTTCAAAATACAAAAATAATATAACATTTCAAAATACAAAAACAATATAAAATTCAAAAATTCAAAAACATTTTGATTGTATGCATCATCCATGTTTTACATTACTAATATCATGTTAGGAATTACATTTTCTATTATATGATATTATTTTTCAATTATCTACATGACCATGCCTCACTTGATCTTCTTTGAGTGTGTCCAGTGACTTCTAGTTCCTTGATTGCTTCATTCTACCCATTGAGGGGGCATCCTACTTCTACATTTGAAATGCACATTGATACATCTTCCCATTGGGAGAATATTCTACATGAATACACCATCTAGGTTACGTCATTCTTACACCACACACTCTAGCTATCATGTTTACATACATTAATTACTAGATTACATAGATTACCACATTGACACTCACTAGTATCTTACACTTGTGTATTTCTTAGAATATACCTAGTCTTGTACTAAATGCGGCTTGCATATTTTCACTCTTGCTTTGATTATTTAGATGTGATTATACCTTTCTAGTTTTTATATGCTTTACTTTCTTGATTTTCATAGCTAGATGTGATTGTATTTCCAGTTCCATTTTTATTTCTTATATGTGTATTAGGACATTTGCCAATGTCCTATGCTTCTATTCATGTGTGTGTACCTTTAGACATTTTCCAATGTCCCTTGTACTATTTTATGTATATATGGCCCTCATTCAAATATTTTCTTATTTCAAATTATATTTGTATGTGGCATTTGAACATGCCTTGTATGCTTGATTTCTAGTTTGAGTGACATGTGCCCATGTCCCTTGTTTGTGTGGCCCATTGGCCAACCTTGTATGCTTATTAATTATTACTTCTTGTATATATGCTTGTTTCTTGATTATTTGTCCTTGTTTACAATGTCATGATCCATATCATGCATTTACCTTACTTTCTTGGATGCCATGATGAACATCATGTTCCATCCTTCCTTGAAAACTAAAAACTAATAACTAACATCTAACATTTCCAATTCTAGTTCAATATATTACATATGATTTTACATTGTTATATCTACCTAGGTATGCCCATATTGACCTATCAATCTCTCAATACAAACATTGTTATATCTAGAGATATCTTATCAAATATCATTATTATATCATGTATATATGCAGCATAACACACAAGACTCTTTCTTCTGAGGGTAGTCATTGTAGGTTCATCATTCCTACATTCAGAAGAGGGAGTAACAAACAAGGGTTTTATACAAAATATCAAAGCTACTAGAATTCAAAATAGTAGCATTCAGATCACCCAATCTAGAATCCAGAAGTCAAACTAGTTAAAATAGAACAAAAAAATAGTGATAATTCTAGATCAACAACCATTTTTAGTACAAGACAACAGTGCCAAAAATGGATTGTAGTGTCAAACACAAGGGTGTCATTATTTTGGTTCTCTTTTATAGGTATAAAAACACCTAAGTTTTCTAGTAACAGGTAAAAAATTTAGGTCATCTATAGTTTTTGCACATTCAGATCAGTCAAAATTAGCAATTTTGATATAGTTCTCAGGAAATCTAGATATAGGGGGTATCATGCACAATATGATGGCTCTCACTTATAGTTTTAAAATAGTTAGTCGACATAACTTACAGATAAAAATACATGTTATAGACACTAGTGATTGGGGGTAATGTGCATGGCACATTGGTCTTATTTTATTTTTGAGTTTAGTTTATTACCCAAGAATTCTTAGTAGTTACATGCCTTACTCCATCTATAAGTGGTTGGCATCATTTTCAAGTTGAAATTTCATATATGTTTAACTTCTAGTTCCCAAGCTAGCTTTCACATAAGTATATTTCATCAATTTTAGAGCATCTTTCATACAATCCTACCTCCATATTTTGAAATGGCTAAGAGTGGCCTAGTTTCTAGCCTACATTCAGTTATCCACACCACATTATCATATTTTTAGAGCATTCATGGGCTCCATGATCCATCTCATATGACATCTATTCTATATCGATATCACTTCATGGTGCAATGATGGATCCAAAGGACTAGCTAGCCTTTGTATTCTTGAGCCACCTATTCAGAGACATTAGACACACAGTCCAAACATTGATTAGCACATACATGATTTTTTAACTTCAATTAGTTGGTGATGATGGAGCCAAAAGGCTATCCTTTGTATTCTTGATCCACCTTTTAAGGAATTGAGCTCTCAACTCAATTCATAATATTAATCTTGATTCAATACATACCTAGCATCATCCAACACAATTCAACATCATAATAATTCACACTTCATAGCATGCTCTCTCTATGCACATCTAGCACCACACAACTTTATGAGCTTCTCTTTTATAGGTAAGTTTAGGTATACTTTCTACTTTCCTTTATCCTAGTATTTCACTTTGCTACATCACTAAAAGTGGGGGGGGATGTAGTCATGTAAAATGCAAAATGTGGTTACTTGAGTGTGGTTAATGACACCTAATCCATAGGTCTTCCTACTTAATTTCACAACCCTTATAGGCTTTTATTTCATTGATTATCAGTCATCCATATCCTTTCAAACTTAACCCTTATAGACCCAAGCAACTCTTTTAAGCCCAAATCCATCCCCCTAGGTCTCATTTCCTCTAGACAATTGTGCCCAACCTGGATAAGAGTGTTGAAACCTAGGGTGTCCTATTTTTGGCACTATTGTCCAAATGTAAATTTGGTTCAAATGGTCATATTTTCTCAAATCTATATCTTAATTCATGTTGGCCTACTGTGAATTAATTTAACCCATGATCATTAAGCTCCCTATAAAAGGCCATTCAAAGTCCATTTATAAGGGTTGACACTCATTTACAAGAGATAAGCAAGAATACAAGTAATTACACTCAATAACTTTTCCCTATTCTTTGCATATATCCTTCCAATATTATTCCAAGCTTATTCAAACCCTTACACCAATCCCTAGCCATCTGAAGTACATTTATTTGTATTTTAATACACAATTTCACCAATCTCTTCAATGAGAGAACTACATTAACTTGATCCCTCCTTAGAGTATTGGTATGTAGGTAGTGTGCCCACATACAAGGTGTGAAGTGCATCTGGTATATCCTTTACACACATATATTTAGCTTTGTTTTATATGTTATAGGAAATATATGTGATGTGGTTTGTTTTCTAGCATTATGTAGGACACATGCATGGTTAAAAAGAAATAGGCAAAATGACTTCAAAAAATATAATCAAGAAAAAAATGTAATACACACTATTTCAAGATGGTAAATGTTTAATAACAAGAAAATGACTAAATATAAAGGTCTAAGAGATATTAAAACAAGATGGTAAAAATGAATTTATTTTTAAACCAATGTGAAAGATTTTTGCACCAAATTAAAATACGTAAAATCATACTATTAGCACATTGGGAAGTATGAAAGTAATGTAATAAAATGGAAGGTATGTAAAAGGGCATAAATGGTAATAAAAACAAATTAATTAAGTCAATCAATCATACTAAATCATGCTAGGAAGTATGAAAGAAAAACAAAATTGCAAAATTTTGGTCTTAAATTGGTCATACTAATTCAAGCTGGGAAGTATGAAAAATTCAATAAATGGTTGTAATATTACATTCACTCAAAAAATAAGAAGATAAAAAAGGCAAAATAAAAATTAATTAAGCATAAAACATACTAAATCAATATAGGAAGCATGTAAAATGACATGTAACTTCATAATCGATCAAATCTTATCTCAAATTTGACACATGTAATTTGGATGGTGAATTGGGTATTAGAAAATTTTGTGAAGAGGGTTAGGTCCTATCCATGATCTTACACTACAACTCACAAAGAAAACACCACTAGGGTGGAATAAATAGGAAAAATGAGTAATAAAGGATGTGGGCAATAAGAAGGAAAAGATGGTAGTCTGTGAGGAATATTGGGTCCTATCGATAGTCTTACAAAGCAACTCACAAATAAAATCCCAAAGGCATTGATCAGTAAATAAAATAATATTTTTCAAGAGAAAATATAAGGGATATAAGGAGTGAAAAATAGAGTATAAAAACCAAGACTTAGGTGTCTTATGAGAAAACCTTATGAGGCAAGAGGGATACTATGGACATGAAAAGACACTAAGTGACTAGTGGTCATCTATGTACAAAGGAAACATGTTCCTTGTAGACATAAAGTTTTGTAGTCAAATAAGTGTTCTATTAAGATCAACTCATGAAGGTATATTGGTAGAATAAAAATTAAAATGGACCTACCTTCCCATGATGTATTTCCCATTCTTTAGGACCCATTAAAGAGCCGTCAATCTACTATGAAGATTGGGTACTTGTGTGAGAAAGTAGGTAACATTAAAAAAAGTATTCTCCTCTTCTAATATACTAGCCTACTATACCCAAAAATACCTTGGCTCTATCTTGAGGCCAACTATGGAGTTTGAGCTTCAACTAGAAGAAGGAAATGTGCTATGAATCATGTCTTTTAGTATGATTAGACATTTTAAGAACAATTTTTCCTTTTGATATCATTTCATTTTATTTAAATGATTTGGATTTTAACTTTATTTTGAAGGATTTTTTGAGATTCCTCCTCAATGCAGATTTGGAATGACCAATCATGAGAGAGATAGTGATACACATGAATGAGTTGTAGGATAAGGCTAAAAGAAGCTAAGTAACCAAAGACAAAGACTAACTAGGAAACTTAGGCTTGACAATGAACTAGTATGTGATCTCAAATCTCAACCATGTATATGCTTAGTTTGTAGAAAAAGGAAAAAGGAAAAAGGAAATCCAAAGTGGACTGATAAAAGGAGGTAGTAATGAGATAGATTATTAATTAACTGATCACATGGTAAAGGGAGATAATAACAAAAAGGAATAGGGTTTGTATAACCAAGTCACCATGACAGATTATTTGTGAAAAATAGAGATAAGAAATTAAAAAAATCATAAATATATAAGAAAGAGAGTTTTGAGAAAAATTTTAGGGAAAAAAGGGAAAGCAAAAATTAAAAAAACCATATGTAAATATAAATGATAATATAAGCAATATATAGTACAAGTAAGATCATGGTATAAGATAAGAAAAAAATTGACATAATGTCAAATGATATAATAGATAGAAATAATATTGGAGCAAATGTATAATTAAATATAAATATGAAATCACCATCCATGTGCTAAAAAAACTAATAAATCTATCCACACACATTATCCAATACATCAGATAAGTCTCTATGAAGTTGGATATGTACTACTACTAAATTTTCATTAATCTTCAATGAATACTAGGAAAATATTTCTTTTTTAATCTCCTCAAATAAAAAATAAATAATACTCGATAGATCATGTTGAAGAGGTAAATTAGGTAAGGGATGGTCAAGAGAATACATGGGATTGGAATCTATTAGAGATGTAGGAATCACTGGTGGAGAAGAATCCACATGTGAGGGAAGGTCCACAGGTGAAGGAATCATAAGTGGAGGCATAAAATATGGTGAAGGGACCATAGGAGGGGATGGAACCACTAGAGTGGAGCCATGGGAGAAGGATAAGCCTTCATGTGTGAATTACCTATGTTAGGAATAGAACAAGGTATGAGAATGGCTATAAGATGATCTTTGAGATGTTGTTATAGGATGCAGTAATGATCAATGTGATGGGTGCCACATAGATGTCTTAGACAATATATCTCACCATAATTAGGCATGTACTTAGGAATTAACTTCAAGGGAGGTATGGATTTGTTTGATGATGAGGAATAAGGGTGCAAGGTATTAATATATTATCACAACTTGTGAAAATAGCTAGAATAATGATTATCTATCCCATGGAAGTAACAAATATACTTATGAGTGGTTTTAGAAGAAGTACTCATAGAAGGAGGTATAATAGGAGTGAAAGAATCTAGAGATCACTCATTAGCCCATTTGGTGGGTAGAGGAGCCATATTATGTAAGGGAAGCAAACCATCACCAAGTGAGGGTGGTGATGAGGAAGGAATGGAACTAGGCTCAATAAAAGGAGTGATAGCATTAGAAATAGGAGTAGGATAAACAATAGTAGAAGAAGAAATAAGATTAATTATACAAGGAATGGGAAGATTTTCAATTATAACAAGCTCTACTAAGGGAGTATTAAGATCTATAAAAGGTCTAAGGAGAGTTTCACTAACCTCAAGGGTAAACTAGATACGAGAATTAGGGTACTTAGAAAAATGGTAAGGCCCAATTATAGAACAATCTATGAGCATAGTCCTACATGGATCCTCAAAAAGTGGAGGTGTTAGTGCCATCTCTACCCTATGATAAAGAGGAAAAATACAAAAATCAATAACTAATAGTGAAGGAAAATGATGAGATGCATGAAAAGACTCAATTAGAGAAGAATGATAATGGATAATCTCAACATAATGGGCTTAGATAAGATTGATGAATAATGGATCATCTAAGGAATATCCATCATCATAATCCAGGGTGTAAAGATCAATGACATAGGTAGGGATAAAATTATCATCCAATGAAGCATGGTGAATAGAATGCCTAATCTTAGTCAAGACTATGAGAATGCCATCACAAGGAGGCTTATAATAACAAGGTTAAAAGTAATCAAGAAGCTATAATATGAGATGAGGTGAGAGATAAAAATATTTGATCTTTAAGTTAATCTCATCAATCTCATCATCATAAAAATCTTAGATATTAGGAGGAATGTTACTAATGAGCTTAGGATGCCCACTATAACCTTGGGTTGAGTTAATGAGAAAGTCGAGATGTTAAGACTCATAGAATATAATTCTCAGAAAAGACTCAAGAGTAATAATATTGAATACACCATGATCTTGGAATTGTTCAAAATTATAAGGGTTAGTATCACCCCAAATTTTGTAAATGGATCCATTATGAGGAAACTTAACACATTAGCAAGTAGAGGAAGCAATATCTCTCATGTAGTGAGTTCATGGCCTACCAAGAAAGATGTTATAAGAATGGGTAAATTAAAGATAATCACCTTCATGTGGTTGGTGATAGATGAGATGGTAATGGGAAGCCACATGCAACTTAGAGGAGAGGCATTTTCTTTTGATCATATCCTTGGTAAGTGTTGTGTCTAGGCTTGAGATTGTATTTAGAATATCCAAGGGCTTTAATGAAATCAAGAGAGGCAATGCAAGTGATAGAACACTCATTAATGAATGCATGATTAATTTGGATATCACCTATTTTTATGCTAATAAATAAGGGAGGATCACCTGCATGAAGAAAAATCTCATTGAGAATCATAGATGCAATAGGATATTATAGAGAAAGAGAAGTGTCTATAGTTTTATCAATGTTGATAGACATCTCTTGACATTGATGTAATATACTATCTTTAGATCTAGATAAAGCTACCTCTCATCCTGATGTAGGAGGATGAGGGACATTCATCCTGAATAAGAGTTGCATGAGGTAGTTTCTATGATGTGGGGAAGTCCTCATAAGCTCAAGAAATAAAATCTGAGATGGGAGATTAGTAAGTTCCACAATGGGATCCCATTCATCATAACCCATAAGAATGGTGATATATATAGGTACGTAATGATTAAGGAGGTACATAAAAGGAAGAGCCAAAGTACATTGAAATTTATGTTGATATGAAAGAGAATGTTTGGGAAAAGGTGGTAAATCATGTTGAGATGATGAACTAGTTGTTTCAAGTTGATTTTGAGAATTAAAAGAAGTGTTAGTATAAGCTTGGTTATCATTAGTATTGGAAGATGATGGAAGATTGGTATAAATATAATGGTATTTGTTATCCAAGGGGGAATCAAAAATTGGATCATCAAAAGTGATAATATCTTCTTTCCCTAACTCATTTAAATGAGTTATAGAAGAATCTTGGATAACATAGTATGTCTTATGTAAAGGAGAAGTGTAGATAGGTTGGGAATAAATGAAATCCACCAACCTTCACATATTAGTCATGCTAACCACATTTTATTTAGAATTAGGTTCAACAAGACTTTCTACATTATTGGTGGAAGGGGTAGACTTATTTTGATTTTATTGGATAGGTTGATGATTAGGTAAAATATCTTTGTAGATAGCCAAATGAGCATTGGCTTGATTCAAGGCTTGAGTTTTGTCATGTGATTTATAGTTCTTGAAATCAATCTCATATGCTTGATGATGCTTTTAAATAATGAAATCATGATCAACATTAGGGCCAAGAAGAAAATCCATAGCTAAATTATGAATTTATCTATAGGTCTTATTAGAATAACCCCAACTAGTATGAAACCAATAAAACTTGTTAGGATCAAACCAAGATTTAATAGGATGAGTAGGTTTAAGTTCTCATGGAAGAGACCTAGGTAGAATTTTAAGAAATTTAGCTATGGATAGAGGTTTATAATTTTGATGTTATTTGGTGAAGAAAAATTAGGATTGGTATATTGTTGAGAAGAAGAAACTAGTTCTAATGAAGGGTTAGGAATGACATCTTGAACATTGTGAATAGTGTCATCAGAATTGGTAACACCATCATTAGTGATATTATGGTTTTTGTTTTTGATTAAGATATGAGGACCCATAGAAGGTTAGGGTGGCTTGAATTGATGTATTAGAAAAACTTGTCTTTTTATCTTGGTTGATATCATCCTCTAATGTATGTGGAGAAAGAGTGCAGACTCGATACTGTAATTTAGGAAAGAGAGAATTTGTAAAGAGATGAAAAATATTGTCATCTGCCATATTATGTTCACATTTGTTTAACAAAGTTTTCAATATTTTAACAAAGGTTTGAGCAGTTTCATTTTCATGTTTTTTAAAATTAATGAAATGGGCCAAAGTGTTTTTAGGAGGATCATTAGTTTAGAATTCTTGCACTAAATCATTCACTAAGTCCTCCAAACTAGAAATAGAATGAGCTCTAAGTTGATTGTACCAATCCAAGGCATTATCCATGAGGGTTTTGACTAGGAACTTGGTAGTAGTGAAGGTGTTCAATTTGACCCAATGCTTGTAAATATTTCCAAATATTTTGAGGTGAAGGGAAGGATCGGTTGACTCATTATAAGAAATTGTAGGTGTTATACCTCCTATATCAATGTTGGCAATTTGAGTAGTGAGAGGTTCATTTGTATATGCTTGATGGTTTTATTTACTAAAGGAGTTTGAGGAATGAGATTTTCTTGAGAATCTCAAATAGAAGGAGGGGGAACATTTTTATTATGTGTTCCCTAGGCCATTGGTTGAGGATGAGATTGAAGATGGAGGAGGTGGTTTTGCATTCTCATCATTTGATTTGTGTTATGCAACTGAAAGGTATTCATTTAATTGAGAGTTTTCAATAAAATTTGATGTGGTTGATTAACATTAGAAGTAGTAGAATTAGTATTTGTGTTGGTATTAGTGGCTTGGGTACCACTATTAGTGTTGATATGAGCTTGAGATGAATTATGTGAATGTGAGGGACTAGTGGAAAAATTTGCTTGTGTAAAAAAATATGGACTAGTGAAAGATTGAGAAGAAGAAGCACTAGAAGCATGATTGCCTTGGGTAGAAAACAATGAGCTAGTGGAAGGATTAAGAATAGTGGATCTTATTAGAGGCCCACTAGATTTAGAAGCTACCATGTTAATTGAGATACTAGACATGGAGGTAGAAGAGGTTAGAGAAGAAGATGTCATGGCATTAGAAGGAATCAAAATTGAAGAAAGAGGTTGAGAATTAAGGAAAGTGGTACCCCCAAATATAATATTGAATGTAAGAGTAGGTAAATTAGAATATTTGATTTGACCACCAATCATGAGGTTATAAATGGTAGAAGGATCCTTTCCTTGATGTTGAGGAAATTTAGTGATAAAGAAGAGCATTTTGGGAGTATACTCTAACTCAGGTTGATCTTCTAAGAAAGAGGAAGATTATGATATAAATAGGTATTTGGAGGGGTCCCATAGTTCATAATGTGAGTGGTAATATAAACATTACCAACATCCAAAAGAGGATCCCTACTCTATCTATGGGAGACCGTATTAAAATTTTTAAAGTTCATCATGTCTGTTAACTATAACTTAGTGTCATCACCCAATAGAAAGTCCATGATGAAGGAAAAATAAGAGATAAGGGTGTTGGGATTACCCCCTCACTTAATACATTGTAGTGATAAGGGTGTTGGGTGATTAGCCAGAGTATACCATTAACCATGATTTATACTTGATTAGAACATCAAGTCAACCTCCCCTTGGTGATGAAATCCAAGTATGTTAGCCTTGGGTAGACAAAATATTAAAGTTCTTGTTTATGTTTTTATGATTTGGTCATGTGTGCATAAAATAGAAATAGTGAAACTAAGAAATTAATTTAAAAAACCCTAATTAAACTATGTGATCTATTATACGCATGCAAGCAACAAGAAAAGAAGTGTGTGAGCTAATTATTAGTAGATAGAGATTAAATGCAACTTGAAACAAGATATAGTTTTGACACTATATAAACAAAAATATATAATAGGGTTGAGAAGGTTGAACTTATACTACATAAGTAAGGTCTAAAAATGAACTAGGTCAGTAGGGTCAACCTAGTTATTTCAAACAAAACTCAAAATTGGGTCAGTAGGGTCATTCTAGCTAAATGTGCAAGGATAGTTTTAAATATTGTAAAACATGAAAGGAAAGATAGAAAATAAATAAATAGAGAGGTATAAAATAACCTTAGTGGATCAGAGATGTAATGAAGTATGATTGATGATGAAGAACCTTGAAGTATGTTGGCAAAACTTACAAACTAGGTTGACATGGTCGATCAAGCTGTGTAGAAACCTACTGCAAAGTGTTGAAAACATACAAGGTTGACTAGGTCAACCTAGTAGTCTAAATTAGATGTATAAAAGGTTGGAAACCTATATTATTTTGACTACGTTGATCCAATTGCCTATTCTTGGGAACCTATGAATAGAAGATAGAAAATTGGGTTGACAGAGTCGATCTAATATGATAAAAAGATGATAAAAATAATCACTAAAAGAATGAAAATAAGTGAAATAAATATTACAAGGGTTAGTTTCACATTCAGTTTACCAAAATGTATGCAATCAAAAATGTATCATATCTATAAATCAATCCTAGCTCAAAGAAGATAGAGAATACATACACTTCTGATTAGGATACACTTGTTAAGCAGGAGCATGACCGATATAGGGATCCACTAGACCCGATTAGATACCACTTATCACAACATATCATGATATGAAAGATTCCAAATCCTATAGTATAACACAATTTCATAACAACCCTAACGGAGTCCTAAGGTTTAAAACATTCACCTATTCTAATAATAAGAAATTAAATCTAATCTAGTGCACACCAAAGCTTATGGCACAAAGTGGGGGTTAGAAAAAATAAAATAACTAAACTAAAAATTTATTAGAAGACATATACTCACTTCAATGTATACAAAATACTAATACATAGGAGAAGAATTTAAATGCATTATCTATCTACTCTTATAAAGGAGAAATAAAGTTAGGAATACTTACCTTTGAAGATAAACTCGTCAAGCCTCAATCTCTCCCTTGATAAGTTGATTCATAAGAGATTGTTGTGGTATGTAAAGATAATGAAGATAAATCAGCTCTAGAATACGCAACCTATCTAAGCATCCAAAAGACTTCTCCACAAGACAAGATCTATATCTCTAAAGAAAGTATGGAACCCTAAGCTTTATTCCTCAATTATAATGGTTAATAGGCAAATGTTCATTTGCACTTCTTCACTATTAATTCTCCTCTTATGAGATGGTGGGAAATTAACTTATATATATAGGTGGATCTTTCTCTAAATCCTCTCAAAAACATTGGTTGTACAAGGTTGACCCAGTCAGCCCAATGTATTTTTAAGGATAATTCACTAGGTCTGAGCTAGGTCAGACAAAAGGCTAACAAGCTAAGAAAGTGAAAAATACCCCTAAAATAAATTGGGTCAATTGAATTGACTTAGTATAGTCAATATACCAAAATAATTAAGGCAAGAAAAAATGGATAAAGCATGAAAACTAAGAGAAATGGGTAGGATTGAGGAGAATATGCTTATGGTAAATGGTTTTAGGAGATAAGTGTGTAGATGGCAAGTGGAAAAAGGGATAACAATCTTATAAAGCATCGATGGTCTACCCACCCTTTTTTTGATGCACCCCTTAAGGCATGCACTCAGAGAGATTGAGACTTGATAGGTTCCTGCATGATATAAAGTGTCAGTAATCAATAAAATTTTGAAAATATTATGTGTCTACATAATGTTCACCCTTTCAATGATAATGGTATATAATCCCCTACCTATACCATTAATCCTCTTTTGGTTTGTGTAAGCAACCAAGATCCACAACATCCAAATATTACCATACCATGCCTTCATCATTTAGATTTTTCTAGAAACCAAACTTCATAATGCCCATTCATTACCATTCCAAGCCCTCATCCTTCAGCCTATGCTAGCAACCAAGATTTTTATCACCCATTCATTACCATTTTAGGCCCTCATACTTAATATTTAAATAGAAACCAATCTCTACAATTCCTAAATATTACATTTCTAGGCCTTCATCCTTTATCTTGCATTAACAACCAAGCTTCACAATGCCCATTTACTACCATTTCAAGCCCTAATCGTTCAGCCTACAATAGAAACCAATACATATAGCACCCATTAATTATAATTATAAGCCCTCATCCTTCATCTTAAATCAACAACCAAGCTTTAGAGTGCCCATTCATTACCATTATAGGCCCTCCTTTGTCTTGTATCAGTAACCAAGCTTTACAATACCCATTCCTTACAATTCTCAACCCTCATCTTTCAGCCTACGCTAGCAACCCATCTTCACAGAGCCTATTCATTACCATTATAGGCCCTCATCCTTGAGCCTACATTAGTAACCAAGCTTCATAGTGCTCATTCATTACCATACCAGGACCTCATCCTTTGGCTTTCACTAGTAACCAAGATCCACAGTGCCCTTCCATTACCATTTTAGGACCTCATCCTTTAGCCTGTGCTAGCAATCAAGCTCTATAGTTTCCTTTAATTACCATTCCATGCCCTCATCCTTTAACTTGTGTTATTAACAAATATTCTCAATTCCCTTTCATTACCATTCCAGCACTTTTAGAGTATAGTGGCTCGTTATCCCAACAAGGTTGTGTAATTATGACTAGATAGGTCATAGTTACCATCTTAAACAAGAAACTAATATTTATTGAACTCATCATAGATGAACCCATTTACATAGAGATAATTATCCAACCAATTATCATTCTTCATCCAATACCAACATTCCCCCACTTTATAAAATCCATGCTAGTCTTTGAACCATAATAGATCTAGTCATGACCTCTCCAAGAGCCATCATTCGAAGATCAAGATGTGTTTAAAACTAATATTTTACAACTAATTGTAAACCAAGGCCAACATAACCCACCAATCCATGATGTTTTTTTGAAACACCTATTTTTTATGAGTCAACTTATGATTAATCACCTTTTGATCTTTTCTCTATTGTCAAGGAGTCTCACTCTAATAATCCAATCTTTGTTGAGTCATGTATTGTTGATTATAAACACCTTTGGGTAAATCATTATCTTGACTATTGTCCTATTTTTAAAGAGTATCCATTTGATAATCTAGTCTCTATGGAGTTATCTCTTGACCTTTTTCCCCTCATTGAGGAGTCTCACTTTCACAAGTCAATCTTTGTGGAATCACCCCTCAAGTTATTCCCTCGCTTTAAGGGGATTCACCTAGATAAGCCATCTATGTTGAACCCTTATTAAATGAATATATTCTAGAAGATATTATTATTCTATCATAGGCCATTACTTATCTAATACTATATATTCAATAAGAAATCATTATAGTATCATCCATAATTGATGAAGAATCGATATTGAAGTTAGGTTCTATTCTTTAACTGATATCAAATTTAGCATCAAAAGTAAAATCAATGTCAATCTCAACATCAGATTCAGCCCCTTGAATTAGACTTATCTTCATAATTAGAGTACATTCATGGTTGTTACAACATTAGTTACACATGCCTTGTAGATTAGTTTGAATACATTTATGATATTTTCATAGTTTTTGAGGATGATTACGTTAGCTTTGACACAAGTTCTCCTAGTATCTTTTTAGATTATTTTGTTGTATCTTCCCATTTATTTACCATTCCACATACCATTAACACTACCCAACACATTTATCATATTAACATTCTACCTCCCACAAGTGTTGATTGGGACCAATAGAATCACACTTTGTTGAACTACATCCATGGTGACATATTAGTTATAGAATATCAAGGAGATCAAGACCACATTCATGTATAAAAAGAAAAATCTCCTAGTGAAACCTTTTTATAGGCACTAGGGGGAAATTAAAGTCCAAACTTAGCATCTTCCAGTGAAACCTTATTTGAGGTGCTAGAAGACAATAAAAGTTAAAATTCAACATTCCTTAGTGAAACCTTCTTGGAGGTGCTATGGAACAATCAAGATAATTTTATTGGTGAAAACCTCTTTGAGACACCAATAGCTAAGCATAATAGTTCTTCATTATTTTATGAATACATTATTAAAGATAACACCAGTATAACTTCCATTCTATAGCATAATCATATGGTAGCTACTCTCAAAGCCAAATAATAGAAAAATATGATAGTCCTATCAAGATTATATTTAGAAGTCTTTGGCCCTGCCATAACCAAAATTATGTGAATCCAAAATTAATAGCATTATGTGTACATAAAAATCTTGATCTATATTTTTTTCCCAACCATTATACATTCTATTATGATCCATCTCTTCATTACCAAATTAGACCTTTTATCCACCATTTAACCTTATTTACTATCCCTTGATAAACTTTTGTTTATAGAGTCTATGAAGACATCTTGTCTCTAAGTTTGGAGGAAACAAAATCAACAACCAATAAAAATCAAAACAACATTATTAGAGTCCAAATCAGTAGTAGGTTCTTGATAGAGCAACTATTCATAAGAGGTGTGGGCTAGCAATTTACAACAATTGACTATTCTAGTTATATCATATGCTAATTAAGACGTGCATCTCCACATCAATGGGAACAACAAAACCATTATTTCATACCTTTCCATGTGCCTTGCCTTTCCCTTTGCCTCACTTTACCATCCTTTCATATCTTGCCATACCTTTGAACTATAGTGACTTGAAGTCATTTGGGACTATGTAGGTAGCACTCAATCAAAATTAAGGTTATCTTAGTCACCCATTTTGCCACAATATACCATTATTTTCATCATCTCATACCCTATACCATTTCTACCATGCCATTAAGCCTTTGCTATTTATTTATTTTTACCTAACCCCACCTGTCATGTTTGGTCTTGGTTCTAACTCATTTTTATTTCAAGCATATTTAGTGGTTGATGACAAATTTAGTTCTAGTAGTCATTTTAGAATTACATGTTTGAATGGAAGTATATTAAATAAGTATGATAATGTTCCTATTAATTACATCCTTCATTTGTTGTTATAGGTGCCACTAATTATAATTTCCTTTAGGAAAATCAATGTCCCATCCTGTGCTATTAATTATAACTACCTATGGGAAAATTATGGAAAACACTTTTTACCATGCATTGCCTCATCACCTTGACATTATTATTACCATTTGCCTTGCTATTTTCCTATGCCTAAAATTGTTGGTACTTAATCAGATGCCTTTTATATAGGTAGAACTATAGTGACTTGAGGTCTCATTTGGGACTATGTAGATAGTGATTTATTCATGTTGAGGTCAGCTCAATCACCCTAAGCTACACTCTCATAATTTTATGAGCAATATAATCCCATGTTCTCATCATTTTTCAAGTGGTATATTTTCAACCTTTAATGAGTTAATATACCCCAAAAATTATAAAAAATTTCAAAAAAATTCAAAATCCTAAAAAATAGAAAATTGACTTACAATCTCCTAAAGAGATATAAAGCCCTAAAAATCCAAAAACATTTGTCTCGTCTAAACCTAGTCAGCCATCTTTAATCTTCCCTATGAACTATGAATTTGACTCAAGAGAGGATGGTTAGTATCATGTTAGTTTCAAAATGAAAACAAAATGAAAGAAACACACTAACTAGCATAAAATTTCTAGGCCTAGACTAAACATGAATAAAACATACAACTAAAATTCAAAATAAAGCCTCTTTTACCTTCCTTGGATGCTCCAAAATGCTTGTTGTAGTGGTTTTCTGGGTTTGTGCTCATGAAATCCTCATCAATGGAATCTTGGCTACCTCCATCTCTCCTTAGCACCTTTGGCTTGTGGCTTGTCTTGGCTTGGAATCAATTTGGCATGGTAAAAATAGTTTCATGAAGCTTTTATAACCAATCCTACATTATAACTTTTCATTATCAAGACTTAAAAATGATGTGGTAAGGCCTTCTATTTATATATTTTTGAGATTGATCAAAATCAACCTAAATCATCCATCTCAAGATTAAGATGTGTGGCTAAGGATTAATCCAATTTTGAAATTAAAATTGATAAATAGGATCATCAATATTGGGATAGAGGAGAAATTTAAGAGGCATGGGAGGTATGAATCTTGATATTTGTGGTATTTATGGCTTTGGGATGTCTTCCCAAGAAATGAAGTCACCTGATGATGTAGATATTCAATATTCATTTTCAAAACAAAGTTTTCAACAATTTTCCATTGAATTATTAATTAGGCCTTGATTTGGGTTAATTAGTTTTTAAGCATGTCTAAGCACATTGTGCACAAATTACTCAAATTGATTAGAATGCCTTGTTACTAATCCAAACTTTGATTAGATTGGAATTGGAAGGTGATGTTAGATGTGTTGGATTCATTATCCCATTTAGTATGTTACTAACACCAAATAACAATGGCACATGTCTCATGCAAGAGATTTGATAGGAAAGAGCAATCCAGAGCACCTAGGTACAAAATTGGCATTTTGACGCAGAATGATCTAGTCAAAGTTAGCTAGCCCATAATTTGAATTTCCCTATTTAGGGATACCCTGGCCAAAATCAGCACTTGAATATGTTAATTTCAACTCATTTAATGCATTATGATTTTTTAGGCCAAATTGTGCACTTTAGGTGAAAATTGGTCAAAACCCTTTTTGGAGGTTATTGGTAGCCAGATTTAGTTGTCTATAATTTTCCCCTATTCGGGAAGGTTTTACAAGCTATAAACATAGTAACATATTCTTAAATAATGAAAAGGTCATATATGCCTACAACTACAATAATGATAAACTATATGATGCCCCCTCAAGGGAATGGTTGGCACAAGTAGGTCGGCAAACGGTCCCTCAATAAGAAGTGAAATGAGGGGACCAAAGAAAAAAAAGATGATGGGGTGAAAACACAATGATATTGAAAAAGTAGTTAAAATCACTAAGAATGTAGGTAGAATGGTGTATAATGGTTTTCCCAAAGGTATTTATAAGTATTGTACCCCAATAGTGGTAACATGTCATGATAACATAATGATTTGCCCAAAGGTAGTTATAATAATTGAGAAGATGGAGCTGCCCCAGTTAAGATAGATAAATAAGATAATAGCATGCCCCTATATGGGCAAAAAAATTAAAATGGTGACAACATAATGATTTTCCCATAGGCAGTTATAATCACTGAGAAATGCAGGTGGAATGGTGTACAATGGCTTGCCTAAAGGCAATTATAAGCATTATACCTTGATTATGGAAAATATGATAAACTTGGTTGAAGATGATGATAACTTAACACAAAGGGTAATGATGAATTGGAACAACCTACTAGTAGGGAGATGCTCATTCAAACTAATAAAGGTTAGAACTCTTTCATGTTTAATTACTCTATTTAAAATATGATTAGGATGGGATTGGGATGTTGGTGTTGAAGAGATGCCACCATTGCTAAATAGACTTCTTGAAGCTTAAGTTTATTGTAGCACATGTTGGTAGGCATCATGGTATAACATCATGAGGACTTGGATAAAATATCCATAGAGACTGACTCTCATAATCTAATACTCAATAGAAAATAATGCACCAATGATAGAAACCGTGATGACAATGTAAACATATGAATATGGATGGATTCAAGTGTAAGTGTGGGCAAGGAATCACCCAATGCACACACATAAACTAAATCAAGGCAATAGTGCTAAAATCAAATGAATAGGTAGACAAACAAATAAAATAAGCAGAAATAAACAAAAAATAATGTAATACAAACCCTACGAACATGACCCCTAGAAAATAGGTGACAACTAAATAAATGAACAAAATGGGGGAATAGAAGAAAATGAAGGGGGTGGCCAAGCTATCTCCACATGCACTAGGCAAGTGGACACTACCTACATAGTTCCATGTATTATATATCCAATAAAAAACTGCAAGCCAAATGTAGTTCTCCCAAGGAATGGGAAGAATGTGATAACTGATGAAAAAAATAGAAATGGATGTGATAGAAGAATAGGAATAGTCTTGAAAAATGGAAAGTGCATGAGATAAAAGGGCCAAAAAGGATGGGGAAACTAAATGACAAGTGATTTTCTTATAATTTAGTAAGGGTTCCTAGAATCCTTAAGGCAAAGAAGTGGTCAATGTTTTTGTTATTTTCTAATGATTTTGGAATTGTTTTGGAGTATCTCAACTCAATCAAGAATGATGAGACACTAAATGGTTTAGGCTCACAAAATGGTGAGATTATTTAAACTAAGGTTGCTTGAAAAATGGTGAGAGCATGGCTTAGGTTTCTCATAAAATGACAAGAATGTGGCTTAGGTTGCTTGAAAAATGGTGAGATCATTCAAACTTAGTTAACAAACATGGAATTTGAACTAGGAATTTGACTCAAGATACGAAGGTTATTATCTTGTTAGTTTCAAAATGAAAACAAAATGAAAGAAACACACTAACTAGCATAACATCTATAGGCCTATACACTAGGGAGAGATTAGTTAACAAACATGAATAAAACACACAACTAAAATTCAAAAGAAACCCTCTTTTACCTTCCTTGGATGTTCCAAAATTCTTGTTGTAGTGGCTTGCTCAGTTTGTGCTCATGAATTCCTCATCAATGGAAGCTTGACTACCTCCATCTCTCCTTGACACTTTTGGCTTGTGTCTTGGCTTAGATTGGAATAAATTTGGCATAGTAACACTAGTTTCATGAAGCTTTTAGAACCAATCCTACATTATAACTTTGCATTATCAAGACTTGGATATGATGTGGTAAGGCCTCCTATTTATATTTTTTTGAGATTGATCAGAATCAACCTAAACCATCCATCTTAGGATTAAGATGTGTGGCTTAGGATTAATTCAATTTTGTAATTAAAACTGATAAAAAAGCTCATCAATATTTGGTATAGAGGATAAATTTAAGAGGTATGGGGGGATTTGATGAGGCATGGGAGGCATGAATCCTGATATTTGTGGCATTTATGGCCTTGGGATGTCTTCCCAAAAAATTAAGTCACCTAATGATGTAGATATTCTATATTGATTTCTAAAAAAAAAAATCAACAAGTTTCCATGGAATTAATAATTAGGCCTTGATTTGGTTTAATTAGTTCTTAAGCATGTTTAAGCACTTTATGCACAAATTACTCAAATTGATCAGAATACCTTGTTATTGGTCCAAAATTTGACTGGATTGGAATTGGAAGGTGATGTCAAATGCATTGGATCCATTATCCCATTTAAGATGTTATCAATAACAAATAAAATAGGCACGTGTCTCATGTTAGATATTTGATAGAAAAGAGCAATCCAGAGGACCTAGGTACAAATTTGACATTTTGACTCAGAATGATCTTATCAAAGTTAATTGGCCCATAAATTGTATTACCACATTTAGGGATACCCTAGCCAAAATTAGCACTTGAATATGTCAATTTCAATTTATTTAATGTATTTTAGTGTTTTTAGGCCAAATTGTGCACTTTAGGTGGAAATTGGTCAAAAGATTGATTGGAGGTTATTGGTGGCTAGATTTAGGTGTCTACATTCCATACTAGATAAAATCAATTATTGGTTCCAATCCATTCCATATCCATTGGGAGTTTAACCTTCCCTTTGCATGTATCCTTGCTTAAGGGCACCATCCAATTTGCACTTTTAGGCCAAGCTCATAATTTTTTCTCTATTGGGGCAACACTAAAGCATGTAACTTATACAAAGATATTTTATCCCCACATGTTATTCCCTTACATAAATCATTGCTTTTGGGCACCATATAATTATCATTCCATTGAGCCTTCTCACGTAGGTATTGACTTGGTTAATGATAGGATGTTTTCTATTGCTTTTACTTTTAAGATTTTTATGTGTGTGTCTACTTAGTTGTTTATTTTGTTTGTTTGCATGTTTATTTTCTTTCATTGTTGTGCCTTGACTTAATCTGTATGCATTCATCGAGTGATTCCTTGTGCATTGAACTTGATTCCATCTATATTCATACATCAACATTATCATTGTGGTTTTTATCATTGGTGTATTATTTTCAATTGTTTATTAGATCAAGAGTTAGTCCTTATGCACATTACAACCTGGTCACCCTAGTGTTTTATATCATGGTGTATACTATCATATGATACAATAAAAATTATGTTAGGGTATCTTACAAGTGATGGTGCCATATAAAGTTCTCCTTGTTCACTTTGATAAATCCTCCCACCCTCTTTGATCAAATCAACCCATTGACCATTTTGGTTCTATTAATGTTAATAAGGATGAGCATATCCACATTGGTAGGTACAACTAAATTCTTCACATTTATCAATTCTTATTCTCCTATTCTATTTTTTATTTTATTTTCTCCCATTTTTGGGTGAACTACATTGGCTTGAGGTCTATTTAGACTATGTAGGCAACACTTTGATACATGACATATCTCAGGTCATCTCGGCCACCATTATTATTCCAACCATCCCTTTCATCACTTTTTGCATCATCATATGCCTAGTTATTTGTGGCTTCTTCTGTCTTTAGACAATCACATCTATGATTTCACCTAGTCATCTTTAATTTATGTGACAGGTTATATCCTTGAGTCATGCTTGCTAATTTTCCCTACTATGGCATAACCAATTTTATCAAGATCAAATTTGTCCTACTAAGGAAAAATCATTATTTAATCCCAATAATAAAAATGATTATAATTAACTTTGGTAGAATCATTATTTTAACCTACTCACCCTATTAGGGCATATGCCTATGCTACTAATTATAACTACCTTTGAGAAAATTAGTGTCTCAACCTTCATTATTAATTATAACTAACTTTGGGAAAACTAGTAATTTTAAATCAATGTGTGAAATTATTATATAAATTGGATTAATCTCACCCATGGGTTCATTTCATTCTTATTATTGATTCTTTTTGAGGGACCATCCATCAATCATATGTTTCAGCCACTCCCTTGAGGGAGCATCATCACAGGCTTGTCAAACTTTGTTTGGAACATCATTCTTCAATCATTATCTTCTTTATATTCTTAACATATTTTTCATTCTTTGAAAATATGTTATTATTTCTATGTCCTGAAATTACTTATCAAATAGGGAAAAAATGTGGACACTCTTTTTTGGCCACTTTTTTGTCTCAATAGACATCAAACTGATTTCTTGAAATAACACAAATTATGCCTAGAAATCACTATTCATCCTAAATTCATTTGTGCATTGGAAGTAAGTACCTTAAATCATGTTAATGCATCCCTAATTGTGTCATTAACCTATACACAACAATATCCTCTCTCTAGTTCATCCCCTAGTCAAATTGTGACCTAAAAAATTGACATTTTTGACCAAGGGTGAGGATAACTTTACATAAATTTATAGAATTTAATTAACTTGATCAAAGTTAATTGATTAAACCCAAGTAAATACATGGTTTAAAATTACATGGCTAATTAGTGAATTATTATTTTTATAAATTCATAAATCTGGATTTGATGACATCATCATGATATCACATAAATATCTAAAATCCATAGCTTTTAGAATTTCCTATTTTTTAAATTCGTTAATTAAATTTCTTCCTCAACTCTAATGACAAGTGGCCAAGTGGATCATGGATAATTAATGAATTTAAATTTTTGGTAATTCATAAATTCAACAAAAATATCTTCTATGAGTTGTCAATCCACTTGTAAAAATATTAGGAATTAGGTGAGAGACATAATCATTCTTGACCCATGTCTCTCACATAGCCCTCATGATTATCTTTGATCCAACCCAGAGTTAGCCTAACTTAACTTAGGGTTAGAATGACTCAACCAAGGTTACTTATAAACCTAACCAAAGGTTAGAGTTAGTTTTGTGACCTATAAATACAATTGTTGAGACACCTATAAACTAGTCTTTTATAGTGAAATATTATTATGCCAAAATACCTCTAAAAAGCTTCATTTTAGTGTTATCATGCACACATACCAATCTAAATCAATCCAATCCAAGGTGAATGAAGGGAATATGATGCAAGAGTACCATTGATGAATACTCCATTATCCACAAACTAAGTAAGGCAATCATCTCAACAAGCAATTTAGAGCTACAAGGAATGTAAAATGTATTTTTATTTTGTGTTTTTTAGTTATGTTTTCATTATGTGCTTATTATTTATGCTGACCCTAGTATGTAGGCAAGAATTGTTATTTTTCATTTAATTTGTTTTTGTTTGAATTTTATTCACTAACAAGAAACTAAATATCTTCTTCATAATCCTATGTTATAGTGGGTGTTAAGTCTATAACAAAAAAACTTAGCTATGCCAAAATGTTCATTAAGGGGAGAAAACTAGGGTGTAGTACCAAAAATATCATGATTATATAAGAACTAGGTCACATACTCTCAGTATATGTTACTCTCCTTGAATGGGTTAAAATTAGGTTAGATTACTTAAGGCATTTTATCAACTCTATCAGGTTGGGATTTCCCAGACAATGTCTTTCATAAAACAAATGAAATTAGATGAGCCTGAACTTGAGAATGAAATAAGAAATCAAATGTGGATGTTCCTATCATAGTGGGAAAAGAGGTGAATTTTCCTATCTAACTTGGCTTTGAACAACATAATTTGTTCATCTAAATAATTTAGTTAGTTGATGATTACATTATGAAAATTTGTGGAGTAAAAAATTTGCAGTTAAAAATCAAAATCTATTTCATTCTAGATGTTTTATGATGAGATAGGGTAATTACTCGAGTAAATATTTCATATTTATGTAGATGTAGTTTTTCAATGATTATCATCCAAGGGAAAGGAAACATTTATTTGAGGTTTGGTTTTCTTTTTCTAGTTGTGTTTTGGTTTTATAAAATATTGTATGATTTTTTTGTTTTATTTTCTAGTGTGTTGTTTGATAATTTTGTTATTCAAATGATTGATTGTTAAACTAAATAAAATTTTATTGTTTGTTTAGAAGTCTAAAGTTTTGAAATAAATTGAACAAACTAAAACTACCTTTGAAAGGAGAAATGTTTAAAATAAATGAAAGGATACTTATTTTATTTTTTTATTTCAAGATATACTATGAAAATGATAATGAAACTAATCTATATGAGTACTAATTTTTCTAATTTTTTGGTTTTAAAAGATGCAAAAATTTATTTGTATTTGATTTTAAAATGCATGTTTTGATTTCTATTTTTAAATGAATGTAACTAAACATGAAATAATACTCTAAGATAATCATGATTCATATGTGAAAGTTAATCTACAATTATAGGATTTTTATGCATGCAAATAAATGTATAAATTTTAAAATTTAGAATTGAATGCAAGTTTTCTATTTTTGGTTGATTGACATATTTCAACTAATTCTAATATGCAAATATAAAATTATGATCTAACCATAATTTTGATTTGTATTTTTAGAAATATGCAATAATGAAATATGGTTTATAATTACAATTATTTCTTTTAATATTCCAAAATATTTATGAAAGTAGGTGTCAAAATCACTAAATTGTTTTGTATGTGTGTGTATGTGTGTTAAAAATCTAAATTATAAATATGTGGGTTGTTGTAAATGAAAGGATTTTTGTCTTTTAACTCTAAAAATTATATGCAAGTAAAATACTAAGAAGATTGAGTAGTTATTAATGTAAAGGAGTGCATAAAGTTCTTTCTTTTTTTGTGCATACAAAATGCATAAAAATGTGCATCTTAGGAATAAGATTATAAGTGCATACAATGGTGGAAAAACCACCACTATATGCATGTGGCAGTTATGAAACCACTAAGGCAGCTATATCATGCACTTCAAAGATGGGATTTGAAAGGGTTAAGCTTAAAATTTACAAGTTTTCCACTCAAGGGAGGCTACAACAAAGAGGAAACTGAGGATAAGATTGAGTATAATCATGTTATTATTTATAGATGTCTTTGCATCATTATTAAATATCATAAATATGTTGCACCACAAAAAAATATTGTGCGTACATATTACCCCTTTAGGGAGGCATTGTACCATGAGTTGGTGAAGGAGTTTTTCCTAAGTAGTGGCACACTTAAAATCAAATAAGGGTTAGATAAATTAACTCACTTACTTTTATAGTTTATTGAGTCCAATTGAGACACCCTCATGACCTACAAGGAAAGAATGAGAATCGAGTGAAATATAATGATGAAAGTAGAAACATTGATGATGCATTTAGAAAAAAACATTATCATGGTAAGACATTCCTTTAGTGGTACTACTCAAAGTTACCATTTTAAACTCATGTTAATGTTACCACTAGTGCATATCAAGATGACTCTTTTATCCAATGAGCTATTAATACTAATCAAATCTTATTGTAATCTATGAACTAAATGGCTACATTCCAAATTAGCAATGCCAATAAGAAGATGCAAATGCATAATCAAATCTTGAGATTACAAAATATTCCTCACAAAAATCAATGGGGAGTGATAAACTCAAATTCCCCCCACCCCTCCTTATAGATGCATATGGTAATCTTATTGCACAACCCCCACTTCTTAACAAAGAAAAGAAGAATCTTAAAAATGAAACTAAAGTTTCTCAAAATCTAAACATATACATAGGTGGTATCACTCCCACTATCACTTATAATGGATCCACTTATCCTAATTTGCATTTGAAATATTTTGGTAACCTTTACAAATATTGGATTAAGTTAAACACATTTGTAACTACCAAGATTTTAGCCAAAATGTTTTTAGTTGATGCTCAAGATTGGTGTAATAAACTTAATTCTAACATCATTTTTAATTTATATGACTTATTTAACACATTGTTTTATCAATTTTAGACTAATGATCTTCTTATAAATATCTTAACTAAATATGTGTTCTCCAATGGTTGTACTAAACAATGAAAACTCCTGAGTGAAGATGTCATGTCTTTGAAAACTATCTATAAGCGCCTATAAGTGAGGTGTTAGGTCAGTTTTGCCCTTTTGAGAGGTTTATGAGCATGTTTTTCCTCTTTTAATTATATGAGGGTTTGAATATGGTGTGACAAACCTCATGTGACCCTAATTTATTCTTGGATACCTGTACAACTATCAATAATACCTTGTTAAAACATGTAATCTCTTGAAAACCTTCGTGTATGAGGGATTTTGTGCCTAGTTCTACCTAAAACATCCATAAAGGAGTTTTGATACACCCCATAAGTGTTTTAAGGAGGTATTTTTTCCTTTATTCCATGCATAAAACTATCATAACCCCTGTAACTTTACATTCAAGGCCATAACCTGCCATTTCTTAGGTCTACAACCTTTATGAAAACTTTGTTAATGGCATGTATTCATGTGATTCCACCTAAAACTTATCATTTAATCCATTAATAAACCTATTATTCATTATATAAACCACATATAAAATTGTGAGGCCACATACTCTCCAAAACCATGGTGATCTCCTTCTTGGAGCTCTGAAGAAAAGATGATTGAAGCCTCTTAGTTTGAAGTTTTAGGCCTTGAGGAGACTTGAAATCATGATTGAACTTTGACCTTGGTAGCTTAACCATGAGAATATCTTCATGCAACATGAAAAAAAATTCTTAAATCCATGAAAATTCTATGTTCATAATGGTTTGGCTATATTTAGATGCACTTATCCACATTGAGAGAGTTGAAGGCCAATAACGAGCAAAATAGAGGGAAACCAACTAACTTCAATGCATTTTAACCATTTGGTATAAATGGGTAAGTTGGTGAAGATATTTCAAACATTTAAATGATTTTATGATACCTCAAATGGTACCATTTAACCCTCTTATGCACTCATGAATGTCTTGTTATGACTTTTCCTTTGTAACTTTGTCTTAAGAAGCACTTTCATAACCTTAAGATGACTTATCAAACCTTCAAATAATCTATTACATTGTAATAAATTTTAATGATATTAGGCATGAAATCAGGCCTAAAACATTTAATAAATACATTAATACACATTATTTACGTTGATGGGTCCTCTAATAGTCCTAATACAAACCATGACTCCAAAAATGATTGCAAGACTCATCCAATGGAGAAAAAGCATAAAGAACCTTAATTACATATGCATACATACTCTTGAATCAATATAATCATAATTTAGTCCCTTTAAAATACTATAATTATCTGGTCATGGCAAAAAATGACCCTCTCCAAGCATGTCAAGTGTCAAATTCCATGGGTGGCTAAAACAGCCAACAAGTATCTAATCTAAAGCATTCATATCCTGGTGAGTCCAATGAGGATGGAGAAGTGTAGAGTGTGGATTTTTAATAACCATCCTAAAAATAAACACTCCTCTAAATTATCAACTCATGTGTGGTAGGATAAAGAAGCTTGTATCCCTTAATACCATCTGTATACCCAACAAATATGCAAGGCTTACTCTATGGATCTAAGCCTTATGTTTCTTATTAAGAATGTGAACCATAGATAGAGATAAGAAGACTCTTAAGTTCTTAAATTTAGGTTTATAAACACTTCAAGCTTAAAAATAATTTATGTCTTTCAAGGCTTTATTATAAATTAGTTCAGATATAACATGCATAATTAATAGCTTATACCTAGTATTGAGGTGCAAGTGATTTGGAGTGTATCATGTAATTTTCCATTTCCTTAAAATACCTATTATTGTGTTATAAAACACAATTATCTTTATTATTTATGGAATTTTACATTATATATCAATCCCCTATGACATGAAAAATTACTCAAAGCAGTGGCTTACATATTCATCACCATTATCTATGTGCAAAACCTCTATGGTTTTCCCTAACTGTTTCTCAACAAAATCCTTAAAATATTTAAAATGATCAAAGATTTCATATTTGTGTTGAAAAAAAAACCTAAGTATACCTATAAAATTCATCTGTGAAGGTAAGCATGTATCCAATCTTATCAAATGAAGGCTTAAAAAATGGACCAAAATATAAGTAGCTCTCCATGATCTCCCTTTGTCATACTTCTCTTTAAGATGTTTACTAAATATGTAACCTTGGAAAATACTATCAACTAATTGAATATGAGGAAACCTTGTAACCATATTGGTGTTGACTGATTTATCCTAAGTAATGATAGTTAAGTTGGCCAAATGATTCATGCCATAGTTTACACACCCCATCTGAGTGAGTGAGTAATGCAATAGAAGCTTGATCAAGATCAAAGTGTGAGAAGTTATATAATCATGATTGGTGATATGATTTCCTAAATTTTATTTTATAATCATTGTGTAACTCCATAATGGCCACTAAATCTAGGGTGAACTCAACTCTCTTGCCTCTTCTAATGTGGGTTATTTGGTAAATTGATAGGAGATTGGTTGATAGTGAGGGAACACATATAACATCCTCAAATGTTCAATCACTCACTTCAATAGAACCTGTCCCATAAAATTCAATAAAAGTTTCATCACCTATCAAAATGGATGGCATAGGACATGGATCTAAGAATGAGAATAAGTCTCAATAAGAAGTCATGTGGTGTGAAGCACTAGAATCAATCACCTAATGTGGATGGATGAGATTCAACTACAATAAATCCATTTCCCTTAACTTTAACTTTAACTATAGTCTTTTTCCTTAGAAGACTCTTGTAATAATGAATTATATGTGATCAAATCAAGGATACTGATGTTATTTTTCTCAATCATATTTTTTAGTTGGTCAATCTATTTCTTCATACATATAGATTTGTCATGCCCAAATTTATTGCAATATGCACATTTAATATTTTCTTTCTTGGGTTTCCTAACTAAAGCAATACTCTTTTGACACTTTTATCTTAGCATTAGTTTTTGGTCATTTTTTTACTTGAAGTCCTTACTTTTGTATTTATCATGACTCACAATCAAGGCATGAGGCTTGCATGAATTCAAAGTACCCATGTGAATGAGCTTGTCTTGCTTCCTAGACAATTCTTTAGAAAAATAATTTAAGGATGGAATATCCAAAGTAGCTCCCAGGGCACTCTTGGTAGTATAAAAGGTATATACAAACATAGAATAATTAGGATATAACTTATAAATAATAGAGAGGATCAATTAATCATCTTTATTCTCAATACCACAATTTAAATTGCAACCTAAGTAACTTAAACTTTATGAAAAAGTAATGAATTGTATCAAATTTTCCTAGACTCAAATTAATGAGCTCATTCTCCATCTCATGACCCCTCATTACATCTTTCTTCCCAAAGATTCCTTCCAAAATATTCTAAATCTCATAGGGTGTTTTAAAATATTTAATGTGAAAAAATAAGTTAGGAAAAATAGATAAACAAAAAATAGGATATGTTTCATCACACCTATTAAACCACTTAATTAAGTCTACATCAAGTGTTTATTTAGTTTCCATGTTCATAGTTGTCATGTGTAAACCTTTGCTTATAAGAAATTTCACTATATATTTTTAATCATGATAATTTAATGGATTAATAAGTAGAACCAAGTTGTGATCCATGATGCAATGGAAGGAATTAAGGTTGCAAAACTAAATGTGCAAGAAGGAAAGAATAATAAACATAACAACCCCCTAAAATTATTAGTAATTACCCCCATAAATTTTCAAATACAAATCACTCTTGAGTTATGGACGCTAAACTCATTTGATAATATATCCACAAGCAATATGTGTTTTTATGTCAGAAAGAATGATGTGATACTGTGTATTTCAAAAAAGAGGGAAGTTAGACTCTATTGATAATGCATTTATGAGGAGTACAAGTGAAAAATGTGGGAAAATCAATGAAGGAGAAGTATAAATTTTGTTTTCTCTATGAGGGGGTTTGACCTCCTACCAAACTAGACCTCAACCTTCATCTTCATCAAGCAAAAATATAAGGATTGTGGAAAAACATTAAAAACCCTTGTTAAAATATCCCACACACACATGAAGAACCCTTCTGATTCTCCAAACTAGCACCTCTGTGGATCTTCTACCATAACTTGCATAACCTGCAGCTCTACCTGATCATACACACTCGGCACCCCTGTGGAACTAGGAGGAACACACCTTTTTCTCTTCACTCTGAAGGAGCTAACCTTGCTCTTACTCAACTAGCCCACTTTACAATATAGCCCATGAGTCTATTATATAAATCTCATGTAAATAATAATTAGACATCTAATTACAATAATTAGATCCATAGCTCTAAGACTAAAATTAGCCTTTAACATGCAAACAACTAGTTCTTTAACAAGCTATCTGTAAAACTCATAGTTTTGAACTGCACAGGCAACCGACATCGGTCCTTGTCTGGCTAGAGATGACCGACATCAGCTGATCCTGACCGATGTTGGTTTCCCTTCTCACTGTATATGATTGATGTCGGTTGATCAGACTAACATCAGTTGATCTAAAACTCAATAACCTCTCAACAACCTCCTCCATGTTTGCATCAGTGAAGATTTTAGCTCCATAACCTAACAATCTCCCACTTGGAGATAAACAGCTGCACTATACCTATACCTATACACCATCTAATCTATTTCCTAGCTTGTATCCCTCTTCAAGCTAAATCTTGAAGACCAACCACAACATATCCTATGGTGCAACACCTGTCATCCAAGTAACCTGCCATATCTAAAGTGCCTAACCCTGCATAGCAAGAATCCCTATTGCTGATCCCTCTCAGATACCTGAAAACCCACTGAACTACTTTCCAGTGCTTCCTTCCTAGATTGACTACAAACCTACTGACAACTCCCACTATTGGGGTAACATCAGGGAGTACACATGTACTCAACCTCATCATGTGATTGGGGACCCTATTCTGTGAACTATCCATTCATAGGTGTGCTTGCCATTCTGCATCCTGCACTACCTTCACACAATCATCCTGTGACAACATCAACTTGTGATCTTCCCTGTCTCTAGGATTACTCATGCCAAAGAATTTTGTTGCTCCCAAATTCTTCATGACATACCACTAAACTAACTTTACCTTTAGCTCAGCAAAACCCTGCATGTGTGACCCCACTACATACAGTAACAAGATAATGTCATGACCATCATCCAACCAAGTAAAGAAACACATAATGGCTATAATGACATTGACTAAATCCATACTTTGTCATCCACCTGTCAAACTTGTACCACTATCTTGCAGCTTGCTCAAGACCATATGACCTAACCTTCCATCTTGCATGTCTATTCTCTCTATTCTTTAACCAAGGAATCCATTCATCTCTCAGTGCTTTTATCCTGGCTAGAAACTCTACCAAATCTCCCGTTTGGTTCTTCTCTAAATAATTCATGCCATGCTCCCACTATTTCCTAGATCCTTCCTGCTCTGTAGTGAGTAATGAGTATAAAGAAGAGGAACAATGAATTTGAGGCTTACTTACCCTTTCAGTCCTCCATATGGGTGTTTGAGACTACTTGACAACTTGTTGTCTGCCCTAAATCCATTCCAGTGATCGACCTCGGTCACCACATAGTCTACATCTAACCGACATCAGTTCCATGTGACTGACCTAGATGCCAATGCCGATTATCCTACTGATGTCAGTTGCCACCTACCCAACACCACCGACTTTTCCTATCTGCACATGACCGATGTCGGTGCTCTATTCGATGCTGGTTTCCCATAACCAACATTGATACCTGTGTTTTCCTATGAGTGATGACTTTTTACCCGTGAGCTTACTTTGAACCAAAACCCTGTCCAAACTGCCCTGCTCAGAGTTACTCAACCTTCTCCACTAATCTCTATCCATCATCTCCTCCATGAACACCAAGGCTTTCTAATTCTTAAGTCTGTCAAAGACATCTAACTTCCTCTTAAGAACATGCATCTCCTTCTTGCTCATGTGACCAAGCCTACAAAGCCATGTCTTCACAATAGAAGAAGAATTAGTAATATAAGTAGATAGATAAAGGATACCTACTTTCTTACCACCTGCTAATTCAAGTGCATCCACTGTGAGAGTTCTTGTGCATCTCTCATCACCCAACCTTCTTGAAGAAATTAGCCACATCTTCAAGACTGGGACCTGCATGACCTTCTTCAACACCCACGTGTTGGTCGTCTGCAATTTCAGCCGCACTTCCCCTTTGCCAAAACTTTGACAAGGCACACCAGCCCCTAAATAAATCTTTCCAAAGTCTCCAAAGACCTTAACATGGAAAAATACTCTATTTCGAGCTACATGGAAAGAGGCAACAGAATCTATAAAACAAGATTCTACTTTATCCAAGGAACATCCTAGAGCATCCTGTGCAACAACACCTGCAACATCTGCTTCTTCAGTTCCTTCATGATGATCTTCTACCAACCAACAATATTTATTTACCTACTCTTTCTTTCCATAACACTGTAATTGATCATTTGTGCTTTTTAATTCCTCCATTCTTAGTGTACTTTCTTTTGCCATTTCTATACTCCCACTCAATCAGAAACCCCTAAGAGTGACCTGTAATCAAACACAAACCTACTCCCTACAACCTTAGCTCTGATACCACTTTGTCAATAATCTAGAACAACAAATAGCTTTGATTCCACTATCAAGATCTAGGAAGCACAATTGATTACCATGTACAAGTAACTGAATATGTAGAATTTAACCAGAAGTAACAAGTAACTAGAATTCAAAAATAACACAAAATATGAGAGACAATACCTAATTGTATTAATACTCTTCCAGAAGGAAATACAACAAAGAAGATGCCACAGTCTTCTCCCTTACACACCTCTAGGGCTCCCACACCTCTAGGGCATAAACAGTAAATCTCTTTAAGAGTTATCTCTCTTGTAATATCAATTACAAACACAACTCAACACACAGAGCTATCAACCAGTCAGTAACAAAATTTCCAGTACACTGAGTACACACCGCACTCCAAGTACACAACATACTCCAAGTAGATCTCCCCTGATCTTACTACCTATTGTGTTGCTGACCTACCTGATCTTGCACACCTAAAAATCACCCTGGTTCTGCACACCTATAAACCTAGATCTCACACACACACACACACACCTGCAGATCAACCAATCTTACTTACCATGTAGATCTCCAAACCTAGCCTTGCACACCTACCGACCAAGATCATACACACATGAAAAACCCTTCTGATTCTCCAAACTAGCACCCTTGTGGATATTCTACCAGAACTTACACAACCTGCAGCTCTACCTTATCATACACACTGGGCACCCTTGTGGAACTAGGAGGAACACACCTTGCTCTCTTCACTCTGAAGGAGCTAACCTTGCTCTTACTCAACTAGCACACTTTACAATACAGCCCATGAGTCTATTATATAGATCTCATGCAAATAATAATTAGACATCTAATTACAATAATTAGATCCGTAGCTCCAAGACTAAAATTAGCCTTTAACATGCAAACAACCGGTTCATTAACAAACTATCCGTAAAACTCACAATTTTGAACCGCATAGGTGACTGACATCGGTCCCTGTCTAGCTAGAGATGACTGACGTCGACCAATCCTGACCGATGTTGGTTGCCCTTCTCACTATATATGACCGACATCAGTTGATCAGACTAACATCAGTTGATCTGCAACTCAACAACCTCTCAATAACCTCCTCCATGTCTACATCAGTGAAGCTTTTAGCTCCACAACCTAACAACCTTCATCTTCATCAAGCAAAAATATAAGGATTGTGGAAAAACATTAAAAACCCTTGTTAAAATATCCCACAATAATAGTATACACCACCTTTACTTTAAAAAGGCCCACTTCCTAAATAATGAGCATCACCACTTTAAAAAAAATACCCATACTTTTAAAAAGGTTTTATTGGGTTTTGAACTTGTGACCCCTTAGTCACTCTCCACCCAAAGTTCTACCAAAAGCTTATATAGACAACATGGATAGTTACAAATTCAAACATATTAATATGAAAATTTATATATATGTTTGAATATAATAATTTAATTTTTTAAAATAAAACTCAAGAAACTTATAAACTATCAGATTTAATTTATAATTTTATTGAAAATTTTGATTAAAAAAGAGTGGTTTTATAAAACCATAATTTGGTGTAATAAGGTAGTTTGAAGGACACCATCATGTAGAAAACATGGTTTTAAAACCCACCAATAGTTTGAAGAGTGTGTGGTGGGAATTTCAAGGATGACCTTGAACACATACTAGACTATAGTTTATTTCCAACCCAATAGGGTTTGAGCTCCAAATGAATTTAAGATCTAATGGTTTTTTGATGGCCCCTAATAAAATGGGTGAGGGTGAGCTTAAAACCAACATCAAATGGAGGGTTAAAATATGTAAAGTGATATCTAAGGAACATGAAAAATAAGAGATATAATGAGAAAATGTAGTTACCTAGCCTTTGACATCCATAGTTTCAAACTCTACAACCCCTATCAACATTGTTTGTAGATTTTCAATTGTACTTGTTGAATATGTAAAACTTTGTGTCAAGAATGGAATCCCTAATGTTAGGTTTAATTTTTATCACAAACCATATAATTATTTCACCATAATAGACTTATTTAATGTTTCACACCATACACACATTTCCAAGATAAACCAAAAGTTTTGATCGAGACTAGCTTGGTGCCTAATTCTAGAATAGAGACTAGGAGGTGTGGATGTTATGTAAGGAGTGACTCATGTTATGTGGATATCATATCTTCTTTGATTATTTCTTTGAGTAAAACTACATGGATTGAATGGTGGAACCTCTGAATCTTAAATAATTCTAAGAATAAGTAATCCAAAAGAATGCAAATGTCAATGATAATGTTGTATAATAATAGGCGAATAAACTATAGATGAAACACTCAGATCTATAGATTTCCCCTCAAAAATTTAAGTTAGAATACAAATAATAAATAAACCCAAGATTCAAAAAATTCAAAAAAATAATGATTTTCATTTACTAGTACCTCACTTTGATACCATGATGGAATTATCCATGATCAAATATTAGTCATTCAAAAAAATAAGATAAAGCTTGAAAATGTAGAAGAAAAGAGAGATAATCATTGTAATGAATGCAATCAATTAAGACAATAATATCTCCAATGTTTATTCAAAATTAATTACAAAAATATTAGATCTCACAACTCTATTTGCTCATAGTTGTCACAACTCATATCTAAGACTTACTCAACTAAATCCCAATGCTTTTAAGGAGAGGTCATTAGATAGGCTATATGAGTGGAGTGACAACTAACTAAACAAAGGAGAGTGGTGACCTTACCCATGCATAGTGGGGTGATCGCTAAGGGGACAAAGTGGAAAGGGTACCCTATCACTCACTAGACAAAGTGAGGTGGTTATCCCATCCACTTACAAGTGAATAATGAGCTCATAAATGAGATAATAAACCCAATAAATTACCTTTAATATCCACCTAAGAAAATTTAACACAAAATTGATTTAAAAACTTACATGAAGGTTAAAAAACTACTCTAATAGTTACTACCCCACTAAAGACTCTAGGACAACACAAGGGTAACCTCTTTTTATCCCATGTCTAAATGAGTGTGGTGTAGCTCAAACCCCAATGATATATCACTTGAATTTTCTCTCATTGGTTATTTAGACCACCTGAGATGTAATGTGACCATGTGTATCTCTTTCCATGCTTAGCCACAATGATCATGGTGCTTCAATAGAAGGGAAAAACCATGGTGTTTTGGTCATAGTGAATTATTTTTGATGACCCTCATGGTCATCAGTATCAATCTACATGCTTCATGAAAACCTTATGGGTGTTGACCCTAACCTTTAGGACTCCTATTCATAAACATGTTGTTGTCACATTATTAATAGTATACTTATGCATTTAATTCTTTATTACCATCACCTTATATAGGTAGCATACTTAATCCATGATTAAGATGACCTCTAGGTCTAGACCCAACTGGAAGGTATGGTTATCTACGTCCCATGTTCAAACTAGATTATTTACCAAGGCCCAATCAACTATATTGATGCTACGTGCACTAGCCTCCATATGTTTTTTGACCTTAAGATATCTATCTCTTCCACTATAAAGGTAATTTCTTACAAATTGACCCACTTTAGGTCCCTCTCCTTATTGTACACCTCAACAACATATGTGATGTTTATTTGGCATGGATAGCACTAGTGGTGGTAGTTATGGTGGTGGCAGTTATTGATATCCATTTGATGGGATATTCATGTTTATTTTTTCATCACAACAAGTATGAAACACATTAGTCTTATTCTTCATCAATCAATAATGTCAAATTTTGAAAAAAAATGGGTTTTTCCCCTTGACATAGGCTTCATTCCCATGTCTCTACTATAAGTTTTTCATAACTTGTTATTTTTATTTAGTGACACATCATGTTTTTCTTCAACCATGTGATGTCACCATGCAACATAGAATGAGGACCTAGGATGCCCTATAGCTTGATAGCTTTCATCCCATAAATCATGAACCCTCAATAAGTCATAACCAAAGTGAATATCTTGGCATAACAAACATTTTGATGTAAATTTTGTTTTTTTCCTTACTATAATTAATCAAAATCAATAAAATGTTGTTACTAATCCCTTACTACTAATATTTTTAAAATAGGGTTTTTGGGCAATCTTTTTTTGTACTTCCATGATGGTGGTTGGTTTTTGTGTGCTGAAAATTCTCAAATGGTTTCTTTTATGTGAGTGGGGGATCTCTAGGTGTTATTTTTTCAAAGTTTGTAGTTTAAATGAGGAAAAATAAGTTATTTTCATTCTATTTATAGTTTTACCTTTTCCTTCTATTTGGTGAGTCTCATCCATTTTTACTCCATCATATGCCCAATCATTGGAAAAAATTCCCCTAGATTTTTTCTCATGTTTCAAATGTAGTGGTAGAGTCTATTTTGTATTGTTTTACATTGCAATCTCACTTTTAGCTATTTTGGTCCCTTTTTTAGGTTAGGGTTTCTCATTTATCATTTAGTTAAACTTGAGTGTCCTTTCATCTAACTTCAAAAAACCCCTTCTTTATAAATAAATATTGGTTTATGTGTTGATCACCCTTTTCATCCCCTAAAGCTATTATATTTTCTTAATTTTTGTGGTGTTTACATTTACAATTCCTAACCTTAGCCTTCCATCCACTTGGTAGTGTTGGCCCATGTTGGGCCCCCTTTTGCACCAACTACATGGACCATACCAACATGATATATCTCAATGTGAGGTAATATTGTGGATTGATTACTCCCTTTTTATACCTTTTAGCACCAATTGGAGGAATACCTAAGGATCCCACACTAGCTATCAGGTAGTTGTATAGCACTAACTTCTAAAGGGCATCCCTACAGGTATTTGTACATGGTAACTCAAGAAGTTTAAGTGTCAAAGTAGTGGAGTAGGTGAGATAGTGACCCTCTAGTGATGGATCAGCATTTGACCTATGCTCATCTAACTTGGGCAATGTAGTGGAGCTAGTAGAATAGAAAACCCTAGTGATAACACGTCACTTGGCATGCACCCATCTAACTTGACAAGAGGATTCCCCTTTGCCTATAAAAGGAGACTTGTATCTAAAGAGTAAATTAATGTTAGTAGAGCTCTACTAAAATCAATAGCCATTTTTAGTATTTTATACTCTATATGAATGAGATTAGGTATTCAAATATGTTTAGCCCAATATTACCTAGGAGCCACTAGGTGTGAGTAGTGTTAAAGATGAGCTTATTCTCTATTTATAGAAACTAGAATTTGTGTTGACAACCTTTCATTAATAAAATGGCTTATTTATCATATTGGTTACTAGTTCCTTCATTATAGTTAGCATTATGATATGTTTGTAACTTAATTTATATGATCAATGCTATAGTTTCTTTACTCTAAATGTATTTTGGTATTAATGTTCATCCCTGGTCACTAATGGCATCCTTGTGCCATATAGTGACTTTGGCCTACATATAAAAGAGACTAAGTGTTGAAACTAACATGCACTAAGGCCCTAATACCCATGCCTAGGGTGCTAACCTAAATAATGAGCACTTAAACCCAAGCCATTCCCATGACTCAAATAAGCACCTGAATAACCCTTAACTCACTATCCCAATAGCTTGCACCATTAAGATCTCTATCTAACTAAATATGGACTTACACCATAGGATTTATGCCCTTGAGAAGGCCAATACCTATTGAGCTTCCCTAGAATAACTTATCACCAACATGCCACCTAAGCCTATTTTGTCAAGATCTAAACCTTGTTAAAACCCAAGTTGTGTCATGTTTCAATTAGCCCAACATGGGCCCAATCCCTTTACTATTGTGCTTCTAGTGAGTGTACAAGGCTTCTGCCTTGTGTGAAATTGATGCCAACATAGTAGTGTGTTAAATGTTGTGTGTTATACCCTATTATGCTCATGCTTAGTTTTATTAATTATAGAGCTAACTTAGCTTGGTTGTTAAGTGCATGACTAAGCAACGATATAAACAAACAAACTTTTCTACAACATTTTAGTTCCATTACTAAGACACATGTTGAATTTTTTTGTTGAAATGGTGCAATAGAGTGATGCTCTAAATATCACTCAAGAACATTGAGCACTATCTAGAGTAATTGGAAGATAGTTTTGTGCAAAAGCATCCTACATGAAAAGGGTAGGATACAATAAAATAGGTGAAATCCAACCTATATGATGCTTTGTATGAGGTATTCTTTTATGAGCTACTTGAGCATGTGTACCATTGGTTGGTCACCTATACTACCTCTAGAAGGTGTAGCTATAACTAACACATCAAATGAACAATAGAGCACATAAAGAGGCTTGAGAGCCTGGATGAATTTTGGACATGCATTTTAGATAAGTGGTAGAGTAGTGCATTGAATAGCTATGTGTTAGAGTTTGCAGTGTCAACCTTATCATGCCATGAAGAAGTAGAGTATGCATTTCTTCATGAACTAAGTGTGAATTCATAAGAGGAATTAGCATCAAACTAAAGAAGCTTTTGATGGATTATGTAATATACACCATAAGAATGGAAGGCTAAAATCCTTGCACGTATGATCAATAAAAGAAGGTGATAAGGGGAAATATAGGTGAGGTGTGATGAAAGGGGATGAGCAACCTGACACCCAATATCTCTAGAGGTTAAACTATAATAAGAAAAGGTTTATACTGATGGAGGATATAAAACTTGAAGTGTTGAGAGGACCTATATTGAGTGGGAAAGGCATGGAGAAGGATACCTTGAAATGTAATAACATGTAGAGAGAGAGGAAGAAGTAAGAGATCATGATCAGTAGTTAGGTGTAGGATGTAGTGGGTTCTTATAAGATGTGGTGATTGAGGATGCATCAAAATCACTATCCCCTTTTAACTTTAAGTGTAATCTCATGTATTGGATTCTCTATCAAAATATATAATAATGGTAACTAACCCTATTATCAATACCAACCTTGATAGGATATAAGAATTTGTGATTGAACAAGTGATTCCCTATGAGAAATTGAGTGAAAAAATGACAAATCTCAAAATCACCAACATAATAACCCTAAAAATAGGTGCAATCATTCCCATGAATAGGATGTTAGCTACACCAATTGGGTAATAGCCTATATGAAGTGGCATAGCACCACAAGTGAGTGACACTACATTGAGAAGTTCAATAGCTCATGTTATAATGATAGGGTTAACTTTCAACCCTATAATTGGAGGAAATAGATGGCCACCTTCAACATAGACATAAGGAGGGCAAGCACATCAAAACCTAACACCACCCCCTTAGTGGATTTACTATGAGATGGTAATGCACTTACTCAAGTATTATGACATAGAGAATGCCACAGAGCATATTCTCAAGTGTGAGCTACAATGACATGCTTAGGGTATCACTCAGTATAAGCATAAGGTGACTTAGTTCATGACCACCTTGTTAGATCTACCCACATTTGGTATGAAAAATTTGATCTAAAATAGGTTATGGTTGACTATGATATGTTGAAGGAAGCTTTTTTGAAAGAGTTTGATATCCTTAAGTTTGAGCAGTAGAGCATCATGGCACTTAAATAAATTAGCCAGGCGTTATCCAAGAGCATGCACCTATATGATGCATGGTTTAAAACTCTTCTATCTAATCTTTCATATGATATTCACCCCTCCTAACATGTGTAATGGTTTGTTAGAGGCTACCCTTTAGATGAGCATTATCCATGAAGACCTTCATAAACCCTTATAAAGTGCTTGAAATTATGCTTTGGGTTGAGGGATTAGGTAGCTCTAATAACAATATCAACACATTCATGGAGGTGTAAATTGCATCAATAGCCTCCCATCTATAGAAGCTAACTATTAGTTTGACACTTGACACTCCTAGTGGATTATGGTGCACCAACTATGTGATAGAGGGACATAAAAAGAATAATTACCAATGAAAAAATGTTCACACCCTACTTCTCACCTATGAAGTTTGTCATGGGATGCATGACTCTCAAAATTATCCTCTATTATAGTGTGCTAGTAAAAGGAACACTACCATTTACTACAAAATGTGGATGTATATATGCATTCAATAGTGGACTATCAAGTCATTGATGAGATTCACAAAAATATGAAAAGAGGCATGTGATAGGCAATAATACCAATCATAAGTTAGGTGGGTCAAAGAAATGAAGGCTATGGTCAGAATAATATGGGGTATAGGAACTAACAAGGCACATGCAGGTAAGGAGGAAGATGTGGTAGAGTAAGATTCCCACAACAATAATACTACAAGTGTGGGTCAATTAAGAATTATTAGTATGACTTTCCCATGCACACAATGTGAAAGTATTATTGAGGACCACGTACGGTTAAATAATTCCCAAACTTGTATAAAAAGCTGACTCAAAGTCATCTTAGTGTAGATAAAGGTGTTGTAATTATTAGGTGTGAATATAAAAAGGAAAGGTGGGATACCAAGACACAAAAAACTCACAAGGAGATACCTAAGGTGTAGGCCATAACCTAGAATGGGTTCACCACTCATTCAACCACTACATTGACCCAAGAACTACACTTGGAGTATGGTGAATCAAGTTATACTGAGTATATAACATGACCTGAGCCAAAATTTCTACCCTATCCTAACCCTAAATGATAGAAGGATATACTATAATAAGCCATGAGTGTGATATAGAATTTTAAAGGCATGTTCCAGTTGGCCAAATATCTAGAGGCACAGACCATCACTTTATGCAAAAGATAAAACAATCATGAGGCTAAACTATAAGATTTGACTGAGATCTTGTGCCTCTTGTAAACTGAAGGGATGTTGCCCCTACTAAAAGATTTGTTTTGAATCATGTAGGAAAGAAACCCAAAAAATAGGCTGCATCTCAAATGATTTAAGTTTTTATACCACATATGGAGCAAGCACATGAAGTAAGGCATACTCAAAATGCAAAGTATGACCAAGAGTTATTGATAGATGCCACCATCAATGGATGGTCAGTTTGTGAAGTACTTGTATACATGGGTGCCAAGGTTAATATTTTAACAAAAACCACCTAAGAGAAGATGGGATGAGCATCCTTGAGGCCCTCACCTCACATTTTGTTCATGGCTAACAAAACCCAAGAATAACCTATCGGTATCTTGAAGGGTGCCATTGTATATATTATGAGCACTGAGTTCTAAGTTGGTTTAAAGGTCATCAAGTTGGTAGAGTAGGAAAACTATCTAGCACTATTGGGTATGCCATTTTGCTATCATAATAATGTATACATGTGATTTAAGAATCACTACATAACTTTTTAAAATGGTAGAGGGTGGTGATCCCTCTATCAAGTGATTAAGTGCCCCCATATGTGAAAAGCATTGATCTCAAGGATAAGATCAACCACATTTATAACATCATGGCATAGGTCACTAATAAGATCAACCCTAGTGACCATGGCATGCTCAAATGGGAAGATGGATAATCATCCTCCAATACAACTAATATATCCTATGACTGATGGGTAGAATAGGCTTATGATGTTACTAGTTGTAGGTACCACCTGGGGTGCATAGCTGATTCAAAATAAGCTAGAATGGGACTAGTTAGGATTGAGCACAATCAAAAGAGATGGGTTCCCTATGCTAGAAAGGTCAAAAAAAGGGTGTTCTATATAAGTAAATGGAATCTTGTAGTGCTCCCAAAGTATGAAGGGAGGTAGCTTATATAGAGGTATGTCTATGACATTGAAGTTCGCATCCCCAAGGAAATAGATAGAATAGATGCACTAATGCATACCTTAAAGAGAAGTATTACTCATTGGTAGGTAGTGCAAAAACCTAGGTTTCCAACATGGCAAGATATGAAGGTAGTAATATACACTTTTTTTGGTAAGAGTAATTAAGACTTGGACATACCTACTTACTTAGCTAATTCTAACTTGATCGTGCATGTGCATTTATATGAAGAAACCTAGACTATCTACAGTAAGAATATGCTAAGAGGCCTATGGGTGCATGATTTTTATAAAATTTGAAAACATGAGAATTAGCATGGTACATTGTAAATGAGATGCACTATGAGATAGAAAACTAGGAGATACTCAAGGAGAGGTTTGTGCACACCTTCTCCTTTTCTTTGTATAACTTAGAACTACTGGAGACACTACAAGTAATTAATAGGGAAGTATTTGAGGACACTACCATCCTAGAAGAGTACCTTGGGGAAATGTTTGGGGAGAAATGACTAGCACTCCTAACATTATTTGAAGAGTAGGCACTCAATAGTGAATCCAATAAGGAAGATGATGAGACTTAAAAAGAGCACAATTGGAAGCCTCTAATAGGAAGACAAAAACTTATGTGCCTTGTAGATGATAGCACCTCAGACAAAGAAGATCCAAAGCATATTTGAATTAAAACAACTGAGGGTATAAGGTTAGTTGAATACTCTTATTAGGATAATAATTAACCCTACTTCATGTCACTCAAAACCACTAAATTAGACATCAGTATAGAAGGCAAACATAAGCTTTCCACTATAGGTACTTACTGGTCTAAGGTAGAGATGGCACAAATTATACACCTCTTGAAGGAATTTTAGGACTTATCCCTATGTATTTATTAAGACATAAATGGAACCCACCCTTTCATTATAAAAATGAGCATCAAGCTAATGGATGGCATGAGGCTGGTCAAGAATCACCCATTTTGAATGAATCCCAATCTCCACCCCAAGGTGAAAAAAGAGATTGATGGAATGCTTACCATCGACATCATCTAGCCTATACAAGAATCTGAATGGGTGAGCCCAATGGTCATTAGCATCAATAAATATGGGTGCATATGGATCTACATTGACTATAGGCTCTCAAATGTTTCCTGCATCAATGACCCATTCCTAACCCCATTCACTAATGAGGTCCTAGATGGTGTTATAGGCTACAAAATCTGTACTTTCACTGATGGTTTCTTAGGATACCATCAGGTGTAGATCAAGGAGGATAAGCCTAAAATAACCTTTACAATTAAATGGGGTTATTTTTCTTATAATGTGATGTATCCTTTTAGACATAATAATGCATCATTCATATTCTCTAGAGTGGTGATCACTGCTTTCAAGGACATTATCCATAAGGTCCTCCAAGTTTATCTTGATTACTAGACTATGTATAGACTTATAAAGGACCACTATGATAATTTATGCCTCATGTTCAAGAGGTGTAAGTATCTCTAGATATCATTAAACTTGAAGAAGTGCATCTTCAACACCCCCTTTGTAACATAACTCGAGCACATATTTTGTAAATATGGTTTGCTTATTAATCCTATGAAGATAGCCATCATAATTTAGCTCTAGTATCCTTTAATGCAGAAACACATCCATGCCTTTTTAGGATATTTTGACTACTACAAGAAGTTTATATGGATCTATGTAAAGATCACATCACCTCTAGAGGAGCTCTTATGTAAAGATAACTTATTCTATTGGGGTGAGGCATAAGAGCAAGCTTTTGAAACATTAAAGCTAAAGTTGGCTAGTGCATCAATTCTATAATTTCTAGACTATACTACTCCTTTCCATGTCCATGTTGATGTTTTATGCTCTGTAATTATCATGATATTAGGGCAACTAGGTGAGAGCAAGATGGACCACCCCATCTCCTTTGCAAGCAGGAAATTGATGTAGGTGGAGAATAATCACACCACCACTGAGTATGAGGCATTGGTAATGGTTTATGCCTTACAAAAATTTAGGCGATACCTATTAGCAACCCCATTCATCTTTTTCATTGATCATGAGGTGCTCAAGTACCTCACAAATAAGCCTATTTTACATGGGCACATATGTAGATAGATTGTTCTATTTTAGGAATTCTAGTTTTCTATTGTTGTTAAACTTAGAAAGTAGAACTTAGGGATAGACCATTTGTCTCATGTCAATTTTGGTGATCTAGTAGTGCCAATTGAGGATGACATGTCAGATGCATGGCTATATAGAGTCCAATGCATCCCTAAATATCTAGTAGAGATTGCCACTTTACTAACATCTGGGTTTGTGCCCTAGACCTTATTAACTAAGGAGAAGAAGCAACTTATGGTTCATGCCACCCCCTTCCATCTCATTGAGGGGGAAATATACAAACTAAGTAGAGATGAATTCATATGCCAGTGTGTTCTAAAACATGAAAGGAATTCCATCTTATAGGAAGCACACAAGGGAATCATAAGAGGCCACTACACTAGAGATGCAATAGTATGCAAGGTATTACAATCAATCTTGAGATAGCCAAGCTTCTTCCAATATGTAAAGGAGTATACCAAGGCATGTGATATATGCTAGTACACTAAAAATCCCAACCATTAGGATTAAATGCCTCTCATTCCCATTCTTTCCTAGGCACCATTTAAGAAATGGGCCATTAACTTTATTGGGCCAAGTATTCCCACAGCACGACACATATGTGTTATATTTATTTTAGTAACCATTGACTATCTCACAAAGTGGGTTGAAGACACACTAAAAAATACTATATATCCATAATAGCCACATGTTTCATATGGGAGAACATTATAAGCTAATATGGGTGCCCATTAAGTCTGACTAGTGACAGGGGCACTCATTTCATTAATGAGATTGTACACATCCTTCTAACTAAATACATGGTGGCACACCATAAGACCACCTCATATCACCCACAAGCCAATAGCATAGCTAAAGCATTCAATAATATCCTAGGAATATTCCTAACAAATATATGTGATGTTGGTCGTAAAGGTTGGGATGATCATGTTTTAGTGATACTATAGGCATACCATATGACATAAAAGTACCTAAATAAGGCTATACCATTTCAACTAGTGTTTGGCATTGAATTAGTTATACCTATGTAATTCATGGTGCCCCCCTTATATATTTCATGGATTGGTCACTTAGATGACCAAGAATACTTAAGCACAAGGTTAGAATACTTAGAACACTTAGATGAAAAGCACACCCAAACAAGATGGAGTTAGCAAATCAAGAAGGCATGCCAGAAGCACTATCATAACAAACATATCAAGCACAAGGAGCTGATTGAAGGATCATTGGTGCTGCTCTATGATTCTAAGTATTTTAAGCACGCATGCAAATTACAAATATGGTGAATGGGCCCCTACATCATACACCACATATTGGAGATAGGCACATGCAAGTTGTGCACATTGTTTGATGAAATTCTCCCTAGGAATTTCAATGATAACTGATTGAAGCCATATAGGTAGTAGAATGGTGCTTATTCCATAAAAACTCCAACTTCTTGGTCACTAATTAGTTTGAAGTTGAACTGACCAAAATATAGTTTGGCACAAACTAGACCATTATTTTTTCTTTTTATTTATTCCTTATATAATGTATAAAGGTATTAATTAGAGCATGGTGGCTACATAGACTTATATTTTATCACTTCATGCATAATTCCAATTGGGTGAGTTGAGCACTTGTGCCCCCTAAGTGCATGAGGCTAGACACCTAAGTGGTGGGTGTGTGAAGCTTGCTAGGTGCAAGAAGAAGATGTGTAAGATATATATGCTCAATATAAATAGTGTATGGTACTTGAAGGATAAATAAAAAACCACTCTATCATTACCTTTACACCAAATTTAAAATAAGGCACATCAATTGATCATGTGCTAGAGACCTAAGAGGCTAGTGAAGACACTTAACATGATTGAGCACTAAGCAAAAAAATGAATATGCTCAACTTGGTTGAGCATAATGTATCAAGTGAAGACAAATAATATAAGAGTGCATAAGATAATCAAAAGAGAAATGAAGTGATAGAGGGCTAGTGTAAGGCATTTTTATAGGGTAGGATAAGCCAAGGCAAGATGGCGTGTAAAAAATTGACTATGATAGAGAAGCATGCTTGAAATAGGATCATAGCTAGAAGAAAAAGTGGAACCAATGACGATAAATCATGTGCATGTGAGACACTAAACCTAAGTTAACATAAATAAAGTGAAGGTCACACCAAGTATACATGCATAGAAATAAATTATTTAAGATAGCTAGCATCCACCTAGAAATAAGTAAGAAGTGACAATTTAAACAACACGTCGCTTCACTAAAAAATCTATTATGAGAATTCAATGAGGTGTTGGTGGTAACACAAAGATACACAATTTTATTCATTAAGGATGAAATATTCTCAAGGATTTCACATTTTTTCATTTTTTTCCAAGAAATCGAGGTGTTTATGCCATAAAACCTACATTAATGATGGTAGCTAAGAAAGAAGGTTATAAAATATAAGTGATAGAGTTGTTTAGGTTAAAAAGTTTAAACTAATTAAACTTAGAGAAAACCTAAGAAAAAAATAGAGATCCAAAGAGAAACAAACCTATCACAATGAAAACTTGATCACTTCAGTGAATGATAGCATTCTAAAAAATATTGTGTTCATAGTGAGACCAATTTGAAGGATTGAGGAGAGAATTGTTTGCAAAAACTAGAGTTAGAATGAGAATCTATCACCCAAACTACCATTAATGTCCATAGAAGCTCAAATTTGAGGGTGAAATCATAGATCCCATGACCGTAGAAGCACTGACCATCATTTGAGGCTTTGGCAAGCTGCATCTTTCAAGGTTCAACACAAGAAAATTTAGGATGGTGAAGAAGCAAAAAGAAATGAACTCCATATAGGCATAGTAAGAACCAAATAAAGTTAAGATTATAGAAGATATTATGGCCACCAAAACCAAGGTGCAGCTAGTTGAAGTCGTTAGCATCATAGAGGTAGATACTAAGGTGTTAATGAAGATGTCATACTAGTTTATGCAATTTCCCCCAGAGGTTGAGATGGGGTAAAGTTGGCACTTATTTTTTCACATTCATCAACTTAAATAGTATAAACACTATATGTAAATTTACAAGACTTGGTACAAGAATGGATGGTAGACATAGGGTGCAAAATGCCATAAGGTGATGTTGTGTTTGATGTCTTAATTTGAAACAAGTTGAAAACTTCTGGTGAAACTCAACTCTATGATTTGTCCTACTTCAAAAATCCATAGTAACTTATCCAATTCTTGCTCTCATGTATCCATGAGGACCAAATTTACTTTGTAGGTAGGTGCATGAAAATTTTAGCATAATTTATCAAGAAGATAACCAAGCTCCCAAATGCCAAAAAGGACATCCATCAAATAATGGATGTTGATGAAGAGGTGAAGTGCATTATAAATCTCATTAGGTAATTCAAAGGGGGTTTTTCATTCCCCATCAATAAGTGCAAATACCCTAGCATGAAGGTGATGTTGCACCTTATGAGTTTCAAATTATGCTCATGAGGTTGATAGACCGATATATCAAAGGCATACCTCTACATCACATATCACATAGTACAAGGCATATAATTTAACATTGAAAAGTTAATCATATAGGAGTTGGTAAAAAATGCATTAGAGTGCCATAACACCAAAGGGACATTCAATTGGGTGTCCATTATTATTTTGATTATCACAAAGGAAATTGGGATCCTAAATGGGAGTGAGGATAACCTCTAGGTCTTCCCAAAACACCATGAATCCCTAGCACAAAAGTATAGAGACTATACTTTACCTACCTCCTTTATCCCTAAGTACAAGATGTTCATGATACAATGGTGTGAAAAATACATATGAGCCTTTGTAATGGAGTGGCACATTCCTTAGGGTCTCCCATAGAGTATATTTGATATAATAATGTTTACTATAATGTAACATTATTATGTAGTTTGCTTGGTGATTTGAGATGGGAATAAATTAGGTTAGTTGAATCTCCCATTAAATTTTTTATAAAATTACTTTAGGGACATGCTACACCAAATCACTAATGCATAATAGATATAAATTTTAGTGAAGGAGCTAGATACAAAGAGGCACAGGTTGAGGCACCAATTTCCTCATGCAGATGGGAAGGCCACTGAAGACAAAGAAGATACTCATATTTCCTAGAAATTGATCCCATCTAGGAGGTCACCATCCTAGAATTACATATATAGATTATAATATGTATTTAATCCATGAAATAAGGACTCTAATGCTGAGTAGATCATTGAGAAAAGTAAATACCCCCAATCTAGATTGCGGATGAAGAGACACCAATGCCAATTGAGCAAAAGAAGTATCCAAAGAATAAGAGGGGGAAACTTTGGAGGAAATAGAGGAGAAACTAAGGCTGAAGCTTACCTTGAAATAAAAATCCTCTCCTTCAAACTTTACATAGAAGTGTGCATGATTCAAGCCAAAGGCTTCCCCTAGTATAGGGGAAAAGAAGAAGGGGAAGGCTCCTCCTATTATGCATAGGATAATCCTATCCAAGGAAGAGGAAGAAGAGGATTTGGAATAAGAATAAATGGGGAGGGGAATATATGTCATGCCTAAGGAAGATGACTTCTCATCTAGAGAATGAACCCCCTCTCCATCCCCTCAGACTAAGTAAGAAAAAAGGAGGCAAACATGGAAGAAACTCGGCTTCAATGAAGTTGAGATGTAAAGGGAACAAGACTTTTAGTAATAGAGAGAATAAATGACCAAGGTAGGGATGTCTAAGGAAGTAGTCAAAATGGTTGAGGCTGAGGAATGAATTAAATAAGTGGAGGAACATAAGGTTTAGGAGATGAAGGAAAAAAAATTAGAGGGGAGAAAGGAATGAAAATTAGGTGAAGAGCCCAGAGAGGCAGAAGTACATGAAGAAGAAATACCCTCAAGTGCACCTATTGAGGAATATTTAAAGAACAAATGGAAGGACATGGGCCTACCCTAAGATCACATCGATCTAGCACTCAAGTTGCACCACAAGTGAGAGGCCATGAGGGCCAAGGGCATGTCCCAAGTTGAAATAGACTAAATATAAGCGAAGGAGATAGAAGTGAGAGAAAATAAATGTGAAGCACAAACTACATAGAGGAAGGCTAAAAAAGAAAAGGCCAAGAAAGAATAATTAGAGAGGAGAGTTGAGGAGGAGAAGACCAGAAGGAAGGAAAGAGAGGAAAGAGTAACCTAGGTATAAAGGGCCAAGATGATGATGGAAAGAGAAAAGAAGGATATTGACACTAGTACAAAACTGAGAGAGGAAAGAGTACTAGATAAGGCACCTGACGCCTCTACTAAAATAGTAAAAGAATCTGCATAGTTGGTGTACCCTAGATCCAAAGGGGTGCTTGGAGATAAAGAAGGTGATACAAGCACCTTGGAAAAACAAACAAAGAAGGAAATAAATGACCCATTAGGACAAGAAGAGAAAAAGGTAGAGCTAAGGAAGCTCACACCAAGAGCCATGACAAGAGGAAATGGATGAGGGGGAAAATTCCATGGAAGAACCCCTACAAGAAGAACATGATGGTAAGTTTAGTACTAAATAAGAATAAGTAGACAAGGGGGTAAGTTTGATAAATAACTCCAAGAAGAAGGAACTGATGTAAGCGTTATCATGAAGAAAAAAAGGAGCTTAGTGAGGAAGAAGAGTATAAGCCAAGCAATAAGGAAAGGGTGTAGTATGGGTTCAAAGAGGATGAAGACTTATATAAGATGGATTACATGCCACTAAATATTACCACAACCCTGATGCACCACCAAGTTTCTTGGGCATTAGACATCTACATGGACAAGCCCCAGTTTGAGGTTTCAAAAAAAGCACTTCAAAGCAATAAATATTTAGAGGAAGGGCATGACTACCAACTCATAAATCCTTGAGACATGAACCCCATATGATCAGCTAATATCCTAATTAAGATGACCTCCTAAATATTTCACAAGATCATAAATGATATTCATGCCAATAATTGGAAGAAGATAGTGAAAGAGGCAAAGGAGGAACTTGAAGCAACAAGGCTCAAACTTAAAAATCTGGTCAAGCATGTAGAAGAGACAAAGCCATCCCTTTTAGATGGTGTGAATACCTAAATAATGAAAGAGGTTGAAAAGGTCTATGTGCTTGTAGAATATATGTTTCCTCAAATGAGGCCAGTGCTAGAGGATCCAAAAGATCCCTATGAGGCCATAAAGAAAGAGTTAAACAAAAAGTTGGATGTGGTGGAAGACCTCTTTACCAAACTAGAAGAGGTCATGGAAGAATCAAATGCTATATTTTGTAACTTCTCCACCTAAGTAGAAATCATTGATGTGCACCTTAAAAAGGCAAAGGAGGATAAAAGACACCTTATTCTAACACTCCTTCATGATGAGCAAAACTGAACACATACAAGTGATGGCAAAGGTCAATACCCTAAGAACCCAACTGAAGACCTAGGAGTAAGACTTGAAGGCTCTCTTTTTCACCTTCCAAACAAAGGCTAGTAATTAGGGGGATATCCTAGATGGTGGGGTAAGGTGAGTAAGGTAAAAGCTTGAAGTCTTTAGAAAAGAACTAGAAAGCACAGACATGCTCACACTTGAGGCTACATTAATTTAAGTAGATAACATCATGGAAGAGATCAATCTCAATATACAATGCTTTGAAAACTTTAAGTTATAATTAGAGCAAGGTGCACTCAAGTCTTACACACCAAAGGCATTAAAAGACTAGTCTAGGGCATACTAACAATTTTGTATGGGGTAATATTGGGCCCCCTTTTATACCAAATACATGGACCATGCCAACTCAACATATCTCAATGAAAATAAATCTTGTGGATTGAATTCTCCCCTTTTGTACCTTTTGGCACTAGCTAGAGGAATCCCTGAGGATCTCATGCTAGTTGGTAGGCAATTTCATATTGTCAACTTCCAAAGGATATCCTTACAGGTACTTGTACATGGTGACTCAAGAAGCACATGTGTCATAGTAGTGGAGCACGTGATATAATGACCCTCTGACGATATCTTAGCATTCATCCTACACTCTTCCAACTTGGGTAGTGTAGTGGAGCTAGTGGAATAAAAACCTTGGTGACATCTCATCACTTGACATGCACCCATCCAACCTAGAAAGAGGATTCCTATTTGCCTATAAAAGGAGGCTTGTATTTGAAGAGAAAAAAAGAGTAAATTAATGTTAGAAAATCTCTACTAAAATTGAGAGAAACTATTAGTATTTTATACTTTGTATGAATGATATTAGGTATTCAAATATGTATATCCCAAGCTCAAATAGGAACCATTAGGTTTGATTAGTGTTAAATATGATCTTATGCTCTATTTATAGAAACTACACTTTGTGTTGACAACTTTTAATTAATAGAATGTCTTGCTTATCATATTGGTTACTATTTCCTTCATTATAGTTAGCATTATGATATGTTTGTAACTTATTTTATGTGATAAATGCTATAGTTTCTTTATTGTGAATGTATTGTGGTATTAAGGTTCATCCCTAGTCACTAATGGCATCCATATGTCATACACTAACTTTGGCCAAAATATAAAATAGATGACATGTTGAAACTGACATGTGTCGAGGCCCTAATACCCATGCCTAGGGCACTACCTAAAGAATGAGCACTTGAACCCAAGCCATTCCCATGACTTGGATAAGTGCTTGAATAACCCTAAATCATTATCCCTAAGATTGTGTCATTAAGAGCTCTATCTATCTATATATAGACTTGTACCATAGGATTTGTGCCTTTGAGAAGGATCATGCCTATTGAGCTTCCCCAGAATAACCTAGCACTGACAAGCCACTTGAGCCCATTTTTTTAATATCTAAACCTTGTTGAAACCCAAGTTGCACCATGTTTTAACTAGCCCAACATAGGTTCAGTCCCATCATTGTTCCAAATCAAGTGAGTGCACAAGGCTTGCACCTTATGTGAAATTGATGTAAGTGTATTAGTGTGTTAAATGTTGTGTGTTAGACCTTATTATGCTCACACCTAATTGTACCAAGTATAAAACTAACTTGGCTTTGTTGCTAAGAACATAACTAAGCAAAGAGATAAATAAGCAAAATTTTCTATAACATCCCATGTCCATCAGACACCCTTTTTTCATAATCCCTTTAGGCTCCTAATCCACCTATTCACTCATGCTCCCTATGCACAACTTTGTGGGAGGCTCCCTAGGCCTCCCCTCTCATCAGATTTGATCATTTTCTTGCATTTTGAGGTCACTTATTGTCATTCACTGACTCCATCATCTTTTCCCTCATAATAACCCATTTAATTAATACCATAAGTACCAATTAATACTAACATCAAATATGTTTCAAAGAGTGATCACTGACCCATACTAATACCTTATTCATGTAGTCCTCAAACCTTGGGTCCTCTCTCTCTCTCTCTCTCTCTCTCTCTCTCTCTCTCTCTCTCTCTCTCTCTCTCTCTCTCTCTCTCTCTCTCTCTCTCTCTCTCTCTCTCTCTCTCTCTCTCTCTCTCTCTCTCTCTCTCTCTCTCTCTCTCTCTCTCTCTCTCTCTCTCACACACACACACACACACACACACATCTCAGTATTTCATCCATTTGTCAATCTCATCATCTTTGTAATTTATTACATCCACTATTGACATAGCTTCTACTTTCCCACTCAATTTGTTTCATCAATCTCCATGTTTCATCACCCCATGGTGATTCACATAGATGTAGGGAGTCAAGGAAACCCAAGACTTACAAAAATAGTGTGCACTATTGATGACACTTAGAGTAACAAGGTCACCACAAATAGATATTTCTTTCCTATCAAGACCATCAATTCGATAAAGTATCATGTTATCATTGGATCAATAACAAATCCTCTCATGTTTGAAACATTGTATGTGTAATTATACTTTGAATTTTTATTGGTCATCTTTGAACTCACTAGGTTATAGATTATACAAAAAAATGTGTTCTCTCCTTTTCCACGAGGCTCTCAACTTGATCTCTTGATTTTTTTATTACTAGATCTTGCACATCCCATAAACATAATAAACATAGATGATGCTCTAGGTAATGAGATTCTTTTATCATCTTGGACCATAGATTTTTCCCATCTTGAGCATGGAGTTACACACATACAAAATGGTGGCCATCAATCATTACATGTATGTGCAAGGATGACTTAGTTTCCAAGCATGTATGTTCTCTATGTATTTCACATCCTTTCATCCTCATGAATGTCTATTGTTCATACATCAAAGGCAAATTTAATGTTCATTTTACAAATCTATTTAACTTGATGATTGAGGTTCATTTAATTATTGAGATACTTCCCTTGTTTCAAACATCCCCCCAAGGTAGCATCTTAAATAACTACATATGGCTCAATTACATCTTTTTTCAAAAAATTGTGACTTTTGGCTTTCCTTTTTGGCAAACATATTTTGTACAAACCTACAATGTTCTCCCTCCTATCCATTTATGACCATTTTATGATTGTTTTCTCTTTTAAATGGTAATAAATGGTTATTTTCTTAATAATTCACCTTGGAATTGAAATAAAGTGTCTATTTCCTAATACCTCCCTACACATGATATCACATGTTTTTACACATAAGCATTATTTTCACTAGAATTCTTCTATTTGTGTGATATTTTAGCTCTCATCTTGTTTCATATACCACTTTCATTAGAATTTCTTAAATTCACAATATTACTAGGACGATTACACCCTCCTCTCTCTCAAGCTCATTATTAAAACTAGATTCTAGGGATAGTCAAAAACTCAACCATGTGCCACCAATTGTGGACACCTTCACCTCTACACACTATCACAATAGCCATAAATACCTTGATTAGTTAGAGATGTAAGTTTCATGTTTTTATGTTTGAAATCTACATTGTAATTTCAACTATATCCTAAATATTGGCCTTAGATTATAGTAATACACCCCAAAAAACTAGATTTTACACTATGCTTGAGTATTTTGCATGTGTGTTATTTTTTTCTTTACCCATCTGAATTTGCACATCCACAAACATTGTGGCAAAAATTTGAAAGTGTTTTTTTCTTGCACAAATTTAAAACATAAAAACACTACAAATTAGAAAATTAATAATTGATTCATAAAATGAAAATAAAATAAACTTGTTATTTAATGCTAAATATAATGCATACACATCAAAATAAACATGTAACATGTTTTAAATATATAAATTATTATATGATCAAGAATTTGGACAATTCAATTTAACATGCAAAGTACTATTAAAATCTATCTAAATCAAAGAATAATAAAAATTTGGAGTAATAATATAGAAATGCAAGCAATGAAAATTATATTTAAAACAAGTATACTAGAATTAAAATCTTTTAGAAAATGATCATGCTCCAAGTTGATAGGATTCTTCTTAATGGATTACTTATAGAATCAAAAAAATTATAGCATTTGTTGAATTTATGACTTTGACAAGTAGACTAGTTTGGCATGAGAGGATCATAGATTTCATGGTTACATTGAATGGAAGATGAGTTGATTTAAATATAAGAAGGAGGGATAATTAAAAGTATTTAAAAAATCCTTGGCAGCCTCTAGAATTAGAGGATTTTATAGAGGAGGGCTAAGATAGTGAAGATTCTAGAATTGGAGAAATCTGGAATCCATTAGGGGGTTTAATGATGATTAGAGGAAGGTTAAATTAGTTTAGAAGAAGTGTTCGGTGATGAATAAGGGTAGGCTTGTAAGAAATCCTATGAGTAGGTAGGTAAGAGGGTTATGAGAATTTTAAATTCCCAAATATTAGACAAGTGGGATTAGTTAGTAGATAATTGGGACTTTGGTTAATTAATTAGGAATGGGATGTTATAAAGTAGTGTAACATGGAAGATATATAAATACTATATTAAGACTAGGATAATATGGTATTAGGATAAATAGATGGAAATAGATGAAATTAGTGATGTTTGTGATGAATCAATCAAATTTAGATGCATAAATTATACCCCTCTTTGAAAGGACATTGTGAATGGATGAAGTGAAAGTAATAATGGTATTTCAAAGAAGAAAGACACTCATGGATGAATGTTAGTAAATGGTGTTATTGTACACAAGATAATGCTCCTTGGAGGGGACATATGGGGAGGAAGGAGGTGGATGGCCACTCAAGAATAAGAAATGAGTGGTGGGATGGATGAGTTGATAAGGGGATGGAATGCGAGATGTGGGAATAATGATGAAGAAGATTAAATTGACATCAATAGTGAGATACAAATTAATGATTCCCCTATAAAATATATATATATACGGGGAGTATAAATGATTATGTCATAGTTTTCAATGCAATCCAATGGTGAATTAACCATAACATGATGATGATAAGACAAAAGGCCATAAGCTTTTGACATATCTTAAGCAAGGACACATACCATGGAGAGTTACAGACCAAGATGATAAAGGCCATGAGATTTCAACATATCCCATGTAAGGATACCTTTTGGGAGAGTATTAGTCTAAAATATGATAATAAACTGAGAATATTAATAATGAGTGTAGCTCAAAGCTAAAGTTGAGTGATCTGATGAAGGAGATGAGAGAAAAGAAATTATATTATCAAGTGACCAAAATATGAAGGGGAAGAATTAGACTATAATGCATAGAATCAATGATCCACAATGTGAGTAATAGTGATGGTTCCCCTAGCAATGATGATTTCAAGGGAGTGAGAGACTATAATAAATTTATGGTCCTAATCATGCCCCCATTGAAGGAGGAAATTTTAAACTTTAAATGATGAATTGAATAATCAGTGATAATGGATAACTGATGGAAGAAAATATGGATGTTATGATTTGTCATGCCCAATTGACAAGTGTGGCTGATTGAATGGGAATATTAGGGACATGATTATGAATTAGATAGGGGTTTTTCAACTTAATAATTGATTAATGATATTTTAGCTCAAGTATTTGATTGATGGAAGATGTGAGGATGATGAAGGACAAGATAGATGTGATGAAAAATGATGGGGAAAGAAGAGTAAGTGTCCAAGCTAACTTTAGACACGTTATATGACTAAGTGATACCTATGTAGTCTAAAAAGACCTTAGACCAATGTAGTATAGACTATATGATAGATGAAAAGATAGACCATATAAGGAGCATGGCAATGATTGTTAGACATATTATTTGTTAGAAAGAGGATGTAACTTAGATGAAGATAGAGGATTAGGATAAATGATGGGAGTTAAGGTGATATATGTTGATGACTAGAGAGATAATAGATGATGAATTAGAGGATAAAGATGGGATGATAGATGGCTTAGAGGAATGATTGGATATTATATGAGTGGACTGAGATGATCAACTTGATGATGGGATTGAGATGATTAGACATTTAGACATGTGAGAGAGGATAGGTGAATTCATGAGTTAAATCCATTGCCAAGCCATAATTATTGTAATAGGTCTCATCATAATCTAAGAAATCAAATGTTAAATATAGCACTAAGAAGTATGCCCCATGATATAAGTATTATCAAGAGGATATTGTCCCAAAGTGAAAGATTATAAAAGGGGAAAATAATGAACTCTGCCTAGGACACCCAAAATCATTATTATAGTTTTTTTGGCTCCATCATGTCATCCTCATTCATTTCACCCTTGATTAAAGAAACATAATGCAAGATTAATTGAAAGACTAATAAAAGAAGATAAATATAGATAATTAAACAAACATATGTAGATACATACATGATAAAAGACATGCAAACAAATCAAACAACAAAGAGCACTCAAGTATCTACATCCAGTGTCATTTTATCTTATCTAATTATCTTAATGAGAGTTGATGGGATGATTTATCAGGTGATGAGTTAGACTAAGCTAGTCATGATCATGTGAATTTGGATTAAGTTTATATACTTAGATAAGGGCTTGGAGTAGACTAGTGACTTATATTAGGATAAGGTTATGGATAAAGACTTCGATTACAAGATTAAGACATATTGTAGAGAAGGATTAAAAAGTAGGTTAGCTCATGCATTAGTAAGGAAAATCAATAATAAACATAAAGAACCTACCATTCTAAGACCACTCCTTCGAGGGGCAGTGGCAATGAAATCAAGAAATTAATGAGTAAAGTAATACAATGAATACCCTCCTAAAGTGACTCTCCTTTAAATATGGTCCATAAATGTGTTTGTGCTTAGATTTGGTGCTCCAAGTCTTTGTCAATGCAGTTGGGCAAGTGCCTTTAACATCTCTTTTAGAACCAAAGGCTTTGGCTCCTTGATTGATCAATCTTGAAGAATTAGTGAAGATCTTATATCAATATTTATACATAGTTTATTTGTACTAAAAATCTTCTATTTTTTTGTATGGTGGCTCATGTATTTATACTTTTCTAGAAATGTTGAGAATAAACCGTCACCATCCATATTGAGATCAATATGTGTGGCCAAGGATTAATTTAATTTTGGAGGAAAAATAAATTAATATTTTGGAATAAAGGAGAATTAATAAGGCATGGGTGGCCTTAAACCTAATATTTATCTCCATTAATGTCCATTTTTTGACACCCTTTTGATGATGTCATGGGTGATGTCATTGCCCAAATATTTTGAATTATGAATTTCCAATAATAGATATTCAATAAATTTCCATGGATTTTCCACTTAAGATCTTAATATAATTTGATTTACTTAATGACTTTACTTAATATTTTGTAATTCTTGGAAATTGGTTGCATGTTTAATCAAAATAGACAATGTTAATTTATTTGGCCATACGTTGACTAGATTTAAATCAAAGGAAGATAAGAGTTGTAAATGATGCATTAACCCATTAAAGGATACGTGAGTGCAAATTGACACCTACACATGACATGTGTAGATAAATTAAATAATTTAAATGGTCCAAAATGATAATTTACTTAGTCACAAACCTGATGAAAATTGAATTGGAAGAAGATAATGATTTCATAAAATGTATTTCCCCATTAAAGGATACAATAACATTAATTACCACTTGCATGTGATGTGTGCATAAGAATTAGAGTGTTTCAATTATTTTGGGTCCAGATTATGTATTATTATGGAATGTTATTCAGATTTGCAATCTTAGCACAACATTGATAAGAATTAGATGTCTACATTTTCCCCCTATTTGATAACGTGTGGCAAAAGACTTGGTCAAAGCAATGTATTTTTAAAGAATAAAAATGTCACTTAAAATGATCATAATTAGAAGAAATAAATTTGTTCTTCCTTTTTGCTAAATTTGGCATGAGTCACAGAGTAATGGGGTTACAAAAATGATCCAAATAGTGTTTGGGTAGCCTATGATTCCCCCTCAATGGGAGGACATAAAAATTGAATATTTAATGGGTTGGCCCTTGATTAGAAGAAAAATAATCATGTCATTCAGAAAATGAGGCTGAAAAGAGAGCAATTAGAAGAAACTGGTTTTAAAAATAGATAAATAGAATAAGAATGAGCATCCTAAGAAGATAAATGGGGGAATAATAGGCATAGGAGGGGAAATTTTGAAAATTTTATTATAATTTTACCCTTGAGGGGTGAAAGTCATTCATTTTCACCCTCCACTATTACAATCTAGAGCTTTGATAATTGCATGTGAGATAGCCTAGTAGAATGGCTAATATCCCATATCATTGACACCTTGGGGAGTAAATTCAAGAGTACTAGTGACCAAAAGGGATTAGAGCATCAGTAGGTATCTTTTTTGGTTTTTAAATTTTGCATTTAATGTATTTATTATAGGTAGAAATATGAGCTTAATCAATCTCACCATTTGAAGAATTATGAAAATAGTAAGGTCACCAACAAACATGATGGGGTCACCACCTAAAATAGTGGTATCATGGGATATTTAGCATGATCATAGGCCAAAATGGTGATGTCATAGCTAAATTGGTGACCTCACCATTTTTTAAGGAAATCATCTATCAAATGGTAGGGTCTTCAAGGAAAAGGGTGAAACTATAGAAAATAGTGAGGTCACCTTGCCAAATGGTGAGAATGCCCTATAGATCAGTTTGTTCACAAACCAATGAAGGAAAATGGTAGGGTTGATCTACTAAATGGTGATAATGACCTAAAAATGATGAGGTTACCAAAAAGACCAAACAAGGAAGAGGAAGAGAAAATGGGGGTAAAAGAATATTATTCTAGGCCTAAAATTAAAAGACATTATCTAGATTTGATTAATTAAAGGAAAAATAAAGAAATGATTGACTTGATTCCTTGTGTGGTGACTTGTAGGAGTGATTTAGGGTCATTACATCATGAAAAAAACAATCTTGAGTACTTTAGTGATAGGTTATATGGATGGAAGAGCTCGTTGGACTACTAGAGGTGACAGAGCTATATCACCTAACTCATCTACTAGTGATTCACATAGATTGAGCTTATCTATCAATGCTTTCATATCATTGGCATTCTAATACATCTAATTTTAATTTTTTGACTATAAAGGCCATAGTGATCTTAGAGGATGTTTATAGGATATTATGAGTGTCTATCTAGGGTCAGAGGATCACTTGGATGTCACCAGGCTAAATAGCAATGTTAGAGAACTTGTTTGGCATGAACGACCTTGAGGTAGTGGAGGGGACTATATATATATATATATATATATATATATATATATATATATATATGAATTTGATGACCTTTATTGGCCTCTAGACCTTGTGGTAGGATCAGTAGTGGTAGGGCCTATAGTAATGGCACCAGTACTAACATAGGGGACCATTCCCCCTTAAGGTTATGATTTTGATGGCTCTTGTCAATGACCTTTTACTATCAGATAAGATAAAATAGCTCTTTCATATTAGACTGATTAGAGTGATATAATATATATATGACTACTCTATATTATTTTCATGGGAGGCTATCATTTTGGCCCAACTTTATTGATATTTACACATGGTAGCATATCATAGAGGGTGTAGTATTGGGCATAATATATTGCTCCAGGTCTAGGCCTAAGATAATATAGCTATTGAGAGTCCAATGGGGTTGATATTTTAATAGGGACCTAAGGATTTGTTGGCATTTGGTTGGTATCTCAAAGATGCAACCCTACAAGGCCACCTAGGGGACCTATATTTTTATTGATATGCCATAGACAAGATGTTTGATGGTGATTTTATTTGGTAGTCATATTTGGCTATAAAATTTTACTAGATTGAGGATCTATTTATCATCAGCTTCATGCTTATACCCTGTTATATCATAGGCTACCATGAATTTATTGTAGATAGGTATAGACCAAACTAAGTTTAGAGATAGTTCATTTTGTAGTAGGATATTCCTAAGGGTCTAAATTTATTTGCCCATGTGACTTGTGAGATCAAAGAGTGGGTGTTACCAATACCTTGAGGTCAGGCTACTACAAATTTTAATAGACTCCAACGCAAACTATGGGACTATGTAGGTGTGGTATCAAATGTTGGCATGCCTGACACCTATGTAGAATGGTAGGTTGGTGTCTAACCCATTCAATTGAATAGACCATAGCCTAAAAATTTAGGGAACTAATAGAGATGGGTTTGACAAAGGAGAGATAGGGTTCAATCCATGGTACAAGCACAAGTTTTAATTTAGTTAAAAATAGTGTAGGATATTCCACTATAGGTTTTTCATGCTCAGGTACAATAGGACCCTCTAGGGGATATAGACATGGGTGAGGTATTAGGTGGTAAATATAGCCATAAGAGAGGGATAGGAGAGTTTAGGACCTATATCATAGGGATAGGGGAGGTAAGGACCTTTGACATAGGGAAAGGTATAGGTATAGAGGAGGTAGGGACCTCTATCATAGGTAGGTCTATAAAGGACTAGGCTTTGATTGACAAGATGTAGAATGAGATTATTACATGTTTATTAGAGATTATAGGCCTTCATTAGGATATAGCTAGATTGTGTTTAGATTTAGCCACTACATAAGGTGAGACTACTTGCCTATCAAGACTTATTATTGTTAGGGATACCAAGATTATTGCACTTAGAAGATGAGTGGTATATTTGATAGGTGTACAAGACCAATTGATCACCTAATATGTGGGGATTTTGATAGTGATTAGAAATAAATATATATCCTAGGGTAATCAATAACATGTATTTACTTAGCTTAGAGGCTTATTAGGGATTTGGATGAGGCTCAATGAGCTGGTATAGATAGGAGTTTAGCCATATCTTTAGCCAATGTGTTTTCATCTAAGGATGATGCCTTATGCATGAAGGATGATGTCCTATATGATAATGATGAGATAGATTATTATTGTAGGTTTTATGAGGAAACAATCCCTACAAAGATGAGAGATCCATTATTCAGATATTACTCTATATCATAGCAAACTAGAAGGACCTCTAGGTTTAAGCATACTACAAATTTAGATCATTTAGTTGTATAGCTATCCTCATAATGGGTATGTTGGATAATTTTAAATGATTTCATGAAGGTATCTAGGTGAGTTGATGAAGTACCTTTATAGTCTAAGTGATAATGACAAAGTGTGCAATATGTTTATCCCAATATGTTTGAAGTAGGCTTGGTTGATCTTTAAAGTTTGTCTATTTAAAGATGATTAGGGATGAGTTTTAAGTATTGAACATGTGAAATGGGTCCTATTAAAAGTCAATAATAATTTGAGTGCTTGTGTTCATTATTTTATTTCATCTAGTTGATCATTGTTTTCATCTAGACATTTTAGGTTTAGTGGCAAAAAATTTGAGTAGGTAGTTTGTTAACATCACCATTACCATGTGTGAATGAGTCAAGTGGAGTTGATCATATGGTTATGATCAAATTTTTTCCTAGTTTATATTCACTAAATTTCAAGTCATGAAACAAATTTTAATATAATATATGCAAGTGCAAAATTGGGCTCCCAAGCAGTTTAATAGTGTTTTCCCATAGCCAAATTTATAATATGGTAAGAAAAGTTGAGTAAAAATTTGTATGGTGTTATATTAGATGCATGTGAAAATTTAAATTAAATTTAATCATATGGGTTTGTTCAATTTTATTCCTAGTTGATATGCACTAATTTTTAGGTCATGCAATGAAGTGCATCAAAAGATATGCTTGTGCAAAGTTGGCCTTCCAAACAGTTCTTAACATAGTTGGCTCTATGGCATAAAAATTTGAGTGAGCAGATTAATGAATTTATATATTGAACATATGAATGTTTTAGGATAATTTTGACACATGGTTTTATTCCCTTATATGATATCATATGGCTCAAGTTTTAGGTCATGATTTTGATCAAGGCATAAGTTATTAAGGACCAAGACCAAATGGAGATCCTACAGCTCATGAGAATTCATAGAGATCAAGATAAATGGAGTGTATCAATTCAAATGAATAAAAGTGTTCATTGGTTAAAAAAATTTAAATACTGATATCCTTATAAAAATATGAATGGAGCTTATTTTCCCAAGGTGCCAGGAAGCAGTGAGATGAGGACAAGTGTTTGAAGTTTAATATAAAGCTAAGGTAAAGATCAAGCTTCTTCAGAAGATAAATAGTGAGTGAATGTTTATAATAATCAATATAAATGGTTAATATTAAATTCAAGAGTTCAAATTTGTTGTTTTATATCATAGATAAAACAATGAAAATCTTGAAGAGATTGACGAAGCGTATGAGGTCAAAGTTGGCAGATTGCATGAGATAAGATCAACTGTTTGAGGTTTAACATTTGGGAAGTTATGCACTATGAGTTAAATTTTGAAGAATATTGATGCTATGTATTTTATCTAATATTTGAGGACACAATATTAATTTTAAGTGACTAAAATATAACTATGACCATTTAAATTAAAATATTTGAATTTAACAAAGGAAAGACCAGTGTTTGGGTTTTGTGTTATATCTTTGATCTATGTATAATTTATTCATGGTATAAAAATTGAATTTTTAGATGAATATAAGGCACATTTATAAAAATTTATTTAAATATTTTAAAGTGTGTACATTCAAATATATTTAGGTTCAAAGTTGATTGTGTGTTCATGCATGTTCTACAAGTGACCCAAGAAGGATAATTGAGCTTGTGTTGATGATGTTTCAATGTTTCATGATGAATTATTTATTAGAGAGTGTTTCAAACTCTATGAGGATAATTTTTATGGGTTTTGGATTTGTTATAAATCATATGCAACATTAACAAAGGATTAGAAGTTGACTATGTTTTCATTCATAATGATTATGTGTATAGAGAGATGTTTGAGCTAATTGGGGGTTAGCAAAAGAGTGTTATGATGGATGTTTGAATTTAAATAGGACTTATAGATCATGTGGCATGGTTATATGAGTTTTAAAGTGTTCTTATGTTCTTATTTTTCTTGATGAAGTGTTAAATGGGTGAATAGGTCTCCATGAGACCTATAAGAGCTACAAGGGCCTAATTTAAAGCTGTAGTTGCTTAAATGTGACCCATAAATGCTATGGATAACCTATGAAGATTGTTTTGAGATATGTATTATTTTTATATGTGACTTAAGGTGTAATTCATGCTTAATGGCTGACCAAGGTATTGATAATCATGAATGTTCTATAAATAGTGAAACCAAAGATGATGGTTTCTAGATTTGAAAGTGTTGTATGTGTGTGGTTTAGAGAAAAGGGTTGAGAGGAAAAGGAGAGTAAGTGTGACCATTGGATGGGTTGTTGATTAGAGAATATTGAGGTCTATGTGTGTGATCATTTATTCATGTTTTTGATGTGTTGATAGAGTTGGTTTTAAGGAGTGAAGAGTGATCCAAATGGTGGCTTTGGATGCATTGAGTGTGTAGAGTTGAATAAAAGTTGATGTACTTTCTATCTCTATTAGATCAATAGAAAATAATTATTTAGGAGATGCTATGTTCATAGGTGTTATTTTGGTTGCTCAAAATTTAGGGGTTTATAGCCTCCTTATATAGTGAAACTTGTTAAATATCTAGTTGTTATGACAACTTAGCTAGATAGGTGTAGTAGCTCCTTTTGGGATTGCAGTCTCACTAAAATAAGGGATGGTAGTTCCTTGATCAGTTTTAGTTGTTGTAAATTGGTTCTTATTATTATAGGATAGTAGTCTAATTACAAGTCATAGTGGGTTTTCTACCCCAATATGGTTTCCCACATATGTCATGTGTTATGTGTTTGATCTTGCATTATTTCTCTTGTTATTTGTTATGAATGATGTGTATGCTTCATGAATGTTTGTGGTAACTAATTAAGAGTTTTGAAAGGTTTTAAATTGAAGTTGGATTACTTGGTCTCACTTATTCATCCCACCCTCCCCCCATTTTTGTGATTGTATCTATAATAATTAGTATTAGATCAGATCCTTTTGTAAAGGCTTGACTGCTTGAAGGTGATCCAATGTAAAATATGGGCAGTCATCAAATTCAAGGAGGTTTCTCTACTAATCAAGCACTAATGTTCATTGGATCAAATTATGATTTTTGGAGTGCAAGGATGAGGTCATACATTATGTCCTTAGAGTTTTATGTATGGAAATCTATTGTGGATGGTTATATTTCTCCTACTATTCCATCTAGTGCTACAGATAAGAAGTTGTTTGAGAATAATTCTAAGGCAATGAATGCCATTACTTGTGGTCTTACAAAGAATAATTTTACCAAGGTAATCCATTATAAATATACTAAAAATACATGGGACAAAGTGTAGATTATTCATGAAGGAGATAAAAAGGTTAAGTTGGCAAAGTTGTAGACTCACCAAAGATAATTTGAAAGTATTAAGATGAAGGAAGAAGATTTTGTGGCATCCTTTCTATAGAGAGTTGATGAGATTATGAACATCATCAGAGGTCTTAGATAGAAACTTGAAGAGGTTATTATAGTCCAAAAATTATTAAGGTCTTTATCCCTCAAGTTTGATCCAAAAGTATCTGCTATAGAATAAAGTCATGATCTTACTCAATTAAAGATGGATCAATTTCATGGCACCTTTACTACCTATGAGATGAGAGTAAATGATGATATACCACCAAATAAGGAAGAAACACTCAAGATAGAGATGAAGCCTATGAAGAATTTCTAAGGTAATAAAACCAATGAGGATGACATTTTTGATATTGATGAGTATGAACTAATTGCTTTGTTTACAAGGAAATTAAAAATAGGTTTAGGCAAGTTTAAGGGTAAACTACCCTTCAAATACTTTAATTATGGAGAGATATGACATTTTTATATAAAGTGCCCTCATAAGAATGATGATGAATAACATGGTGAAGATCAAGATGAAGACAAGAAGACATATAGGAAGAAAGGATTCAAAAAATATAATAATAAGAAAAAATCCTTCAAGAACAAGAAGAGTCTCTACACCAATAAATATTTCAACTCATCAAATGAGAGTGAAGATAGTCACTTAGAGTGTGATTATGAAGATGATGGTCCTATTGAATATAAATCCCTTTTCATGGCTGAGGAAGGAAGTTGTTCATATTAAAAGTAGTCTACTTGGAGTGATTCAAATGATATAGATGAGGTGGACTTTGAGATTGAGTTGATGAATGCCCTTAAAGAAATAAATATTGAGAACAAGATTAACAAAAAAATTAAGTCTCAAATCAAGGACTATGAGGATAAATTCAATGTGTATGAGGAAAGAATGAATGAAGACACCAAGGAACATGAAGATATGGTCAAGCATCTTCATTTTCAATTGGAAATCCTATCTACAAGACTGGAAGCTAAAGAAGATGAATGCTCAAGGTATGTAATTTAAAATGAGTCATTAAAATCTGAGCTAGAGAAGACATCTATTAAGGTAAAGTCATTAGTGAAATTTGAAAAAATTAAAATTGATTTAGATAATATTTTGAGTGTTCAAAAGCATGCTAGTGATAGAAATGGTCTTGTATATGAATAAAAACAAAATAATGTAACTCAAGATAAGATGAATACTAATGTGAACAAGGACAATCATAATTTGAATACAAATCATTAGATAAGGAATGAAGGTGCTATAAAAACAAAGTAAAATTAGATTAGATAGTCAAATGCCATAAGGTATGCAAGTTTTCATGGTTACTATTACACATGTAATCAATTTGGACATAAAGATAAAGAATACAATAGACTTGTTACAATTGAGTTTGCATGGAACTATGATGGAGTTCATCAGTTAAAAGGTGTGAACAAAGTTAATTTCTTCAAATGTCTTGATGTGGGGCACTTTGAAAACCATTGTCCACATAAGGTTAGATAAGGTGGTAAGTGTGAGTCATGATGAGTCTCTAGGTCCAAATAACTTATTTACTATGGTAGATAATGTTATAGAAGTTGAAGAGTGCCACGAGCTCTCATTGTCTATTCATGTTATGAATAAAGAGACCAAGCTCAAGGAGAATACCAAGGTATTAGTTGAGGCTATTTCTGAGGCATGTATAGATCCAAGTGAACATCCTACCATTATTGAGCATGTATCATGTAAAGAACATCAATTTTTAGAGCCTAGTAATGAGGTTCCTAATGGTAAGGTGGATTCTTCACATGAAAAGGTATTTCATGAATCCATGTTATCTCCATGTATTATCAATCCAATCCTAGAAGAAAATTAGAATGTTGTAGTGGTTGAGAATGTTGCTTCTCTTAAGCCTAAGAAGAAGAATAATAACTAAAATTATTAGATGAGCAAGGAGGAGAAGGAATATGAGTATTTGTGGGCAACTCATAGTTTTACACTATTTTAGGACATTGTGAAGTAGGGTGTCTTTGTCTATGCTTCTTAAGAGACTCTTTTTAGTGGGAAAGCAAGTGTTGTTGTGTATGCAGTATTTATAGGGTTAAAATGGGTGTTTATAAGTGACATAATGAAATTGATGCAATTTCAAGAATATTTTGATGCTTATAAAGGTCTGTTGACTTTATTATAGCTTGTTCCAAGTGGTTTTATGGTCTGAAGGTATGTTGAATTCAAATTGGATATTTTTTAGTACTATTAGTTTTCTCAATTTTGGATTAAGGGTAAGCAGACCTAAAATGGGTTATAGGACATAGGGGTTCCCAAAGGTTTGTAAGCTCAAATCTTGGTTCAAAAGTGTGTGATGGGTGTCTCTAGGTGTGTAAGAAGTTTCAAAAGTGTGCATTAACTAGAAGGAGATTTGTTGACATTATTTGTTATTAGAACATAATTATATATTGAGAGAGGGGGTGAATTAGTATATTTATTAACTTAGTCCTTTTTAAAACTTTTAAATTTAGATTAAAACTATATGCAGAGATCACATACATACAAATAGACATAACACTAGATATACCATAGAAAACCCAATATAGGAAAAACCACCATGAAAATAACTGATAGAATTTACCATTCTAATTCAACATCATAATAAGGAACCTCACTAGTTATAATGTTTAAGGGAACCAACCCTAAGGAGACACCAATCCCTTGATTTAAGAGCACCTACTCTAAGAAATCAAAAACTCCCAAATCTAAGCACAAACTCAACTTATCTAATGGCATCAACTTGTCAAATATATAATGGATATACAACTCCAAATTACAATATATATTCATAAATAAATCCAATTCTTTGTTCTCTATTATAGGTCTGGTCTATAACTATTCATTCTCTAAAGTTTATCTCTATTTTCTTCCCTTCTCTTCTCTTCTCTGCCCCTTTGGTTCTATGTTTCTATATTTCTCTATTTGACACAATTTAATAATTCTAACAACTTCTTGTATCCTAGATGGCATATATATTAATTAATTGATCTAGGGTTTATATCTCATCTATGATTACACTAGTTTGCTAACACATCATTCTTAGTTTTGTTGGACTTTATTTCCTATCTTTAACTGTAAGTTTTCTACATCTTGAACTCATGCTTCACCACCGTGATTCTTGGTCCCATTACTATCTTTAGCATATACTATGCTCTAGTTTTGATGCACATGTAATATTATACAAATTTGATCGATTACATCAATAAATCTCATTATCTATATCATAATTTATGGCTTACCTGCATGTTATTGCATGTTCTTATGCTTGACCATTAGGATGATCATATCTTTAAATATCGACCATTGATCTTAAGTTTGATGCCATGATTTAATGGTATTCATTAAAATTGCTTATCTTTAAAATGCATCCATTTGATTGATATCTAACAAGCTCACACACTTCATTCAATCTTTGTATGGTTCCAAACTTTGACTATTCAACTTTAACACATGTCCATTGATCTTTTTGATCTGAGTTCCTGCATGTTGTTAGATCTTCATAGTTACACAAACATTATCTTTGTTGATGGTTAAAATTCAACCACTTGTCCTCATCTTGTTATGTCCTTAATCTTTGGAATGAATACACTTCATTTATCTCATAAAACTATCTTGGTCTTTAATTCACCTCTATGTTGATAAACATTAAGCACATTATCCCACTAATTCCACTCTCTCTATTGGATCTTCATTGCATGATCACCTGCTCACCGTTAGATCTTCTAACAAGCTTGATCTTTATCTCTAATTATCTTTTGTAAATGTGACACTTGGAATTAGCGTATGAATATTACACATTAATATTAGTTATCACTATTTATAAACTTGGTGTCCTTTTATTTATCATTGACTAATTGACTTTGAACCATATCGTAGATTTACTTTTTAAGCTTTGTGATTGTGACACTTGTCACTAGCACATTTATTCAAAGGTGCCTTTGACATATTGATTTTTTTATGCATCATTAGATATATGATGTATAATTAATTTATAACTATTATATCTTCTAACAATCTCAAAATTTACCTTGTGCAAATTTGACTATGGGGACCATCTCAATATGCCTAGAAAACTAACTTTGTACCATCATATCTTTTGCTTCACTCATCTGCTTATTTTGAAATTTGGACCATATAGACTAGGCATGATAATGAATAAACCCATATGCTCATATATTATTGAATCCTTCATATGTACAAGATATAATTCCATTAATCTACTCACTCAGATTATTCTACCATAGAGCTAACTATGCTTAGAACTACTTAGAAGGCCAACTTTGTTCTTACATAACTTTTGATTCACTTCATCACATGACCTGTAATTTATATCATAATATCCTCTCACATAGGGGATTCCATCCATCTATTCATCTTCTTTATAAACTTTCATACATGTAATATATGACATCATAAAAATGCCTACTCAGTGTTTTCTTGCCATCTACAAATTTAACTATGGGAAAACATGTTAAAATACTTGGGAGCCCAACTTTGCTCATGCATATATTTTATCACACTACATTAAATGACCTAAGATTTATCACACAAAAATTAGGAAAAAAATTATTAAACTCATATGATCATTTTATCCTAACACCTTCATGTGTGTAAATGCTAACCTCATCAACATTCTTACTTGGCTTTGCTTGAACCCTTTTGCAAATTTGGCTAAGTATAGAAACTTAGTAAATTTTGTTTGAGTATCCAACTTTGCATCCCCATATCTTCAACTATGGTTCATTGCATGGCTTGAATTTTGGCACATTACAACTAAGGACTAAATTTATCACAACTATATGACTAACTCCCCTAGACTCATCCACATGTGGTAATGGTGATGTTAGCAAACTACCTTCTCAGATTTTCCTATCATAGACCCAAAATGTATAGATGATAAATATGAAGAACTAAATGAATTCCAATCATTCACATAATCACTCCAATAATCATTAACCTTTGATAGTATCCCTTACATATCCTTTAATCACCATATTCATTCCTAAGCATCAATGACATCCATAATGCCAATAATCTCCATTTTGATGTCAATGAGAATCATATTACCAATAATCTCCCCCTTTGTCATTTATGGCAAACTAAATGCTCTAATATTATAATATTATGCTCCTTATTTTTCATTCTTTGTATTGGATTTTGATGAGTATGAACTGAAGTTATTCATACCAAACTTTCTCCCCTTAGGAAATGGCACATTTGCCTAAACTCAACTTGGACACTTTCTCTTATCTTATTTAGCATTTTCACTTTTTATCTAGACTTTTATAGAGATTATTTACACTTATTCTCCTCCTTTGACATCAATGGAAAATTAATTATTTCTCATTATTTTTCCAAATGTTTCTTATCCTTTATCAGATAAAGAATTTTGTCCAAAAATATGCAACCATCAAGTCATTATAAATTTGTAAAAGTATGCATACTTGAGTTGCCTTTTCTCTCTTATTCTAGGGATTAACAAAGATTATATAATTCTCCCCATAGACTCATGCCACATCACTAGGATTTAGTGATGTGATGTAGGATCCACCACTCCCAAATTTTATCTCAGATACTCAAATTGTTCCTTCAGAAGAGGTTTGGTGAATATGTCTATAATTTGATCCTAATTTGGCACATATTCCATTTTGACCTCTTTATTTACAATCTTTTATCTTAAGAATTGATACTTGATTGATATGTGCTTAATTCTATAATGCATCACTAGATTATTTGATATGTTAATAGCACTTGAATTATCACAAAGAATAGAGATTTGTGAGATGTACTCTATCTTGATGTCTTTTAGTGTTTGCTTCATCCACAAGACTTGAGTGTAACATGCCACTGCTACCACATACACTAATTCTATTGTAGAAAGATAACTAACTCTTGATTTTTGATCAGCCATGAAACAAGTCTATTTCTAAGGAAAAATGCACCACCGCTAGTGCTTCTTCTATCATCCACACTTCCTACCCAATTATCATCTATATATGTTGTCAAAGTGAAATATTAACTTTTAGGATATTATAGGCCATAGTCAATTATGCTGTTGATGTATATAAAGATCCTTTTCACTGCATTGACATGTGACTCTTTAGGAATAGCTTGAAATCTTGTAACCATACACACTACTTACATTATATTAAGTCTTGATGTAGTTAGGTACAAAAAACTACCTATCATTGATCTATATATAGTCTTATTTGCATCAAAGTACTCATCTTATTTTCTCAACTTACAACTAGTTATCATGAGAGTACTAAATAGTTTGTTATCTTCCATTCCAAACTTCTTGATCATTTCCTTTACAAACTTGGTTTGGGATATAAATATCCCTTCATTAGATTGTGCTATTTATATACCAAGGAAGAAATAAAGTTATTCAAGCATAGACATCTCAACTCACTTTGTATTTGTGTAGCAAATTATTTACACATTTTTTTATTGCTACCACCAAAGATGATGTCATCTACATATACAACAATAATCAACATATACTCACCTTATAATTTGAAGTATAGATTATTATCTATACATCTTTTGTTGAAACCTTGTTGTTGTAAGTAGTACTTTAATATTGAATACCATGCCCTAAGTGCTTATTTTAGACCATACAAATCTTTCTTTAGTCTGCATACATAATCTTTTTATTTTAATAACTAAAAACCTTCAAGTTGTTCTATGTAGACTTCCCCTTCTAGGTTCCCATTCAAGAAAGTAGAATTAACATCCATTTGATAGAATTTTAATTTCTTATAAATAGAGAATGATAGAAACATTTTTATGGATTCCAATATAGAAAATAGAGCAAATCTTTCCTCAAAATATATGCCCTCATCTTGTCCATATCCTTTTCACACAAATCTTGCTTTATTTCTTATAATAGCTCCATCCTCATTGAGCTTGTTTCTAAAGATCCACTTTGTACCTATCACATTATTATTTTAAGGTATGGGAACTAATTACCAATTTTTGTTCTTTTCAATTTGGCTTAGTTGTTCTTCCATGGCTTTTAGCCAATTCTCATCCTTGCTAGCTTTAGCATAGTTCTTAGGCTCAATTTTAGACATTAGAGAAAAACTTACTTGCTCCTTATTTTGTGAAAATCTTCTTATCTAAACTCCTTCATTCTTACTACCAATTATCTACTCTATAAGATGATCCTTTTGAACAAATCTTGTAGGTACATTTTCATTCATTTCCTCAGCGTCTTCATTATCTGGTTCTTCTTCAAAATTTGATTCTTCAATATAGATTTCCTTATCAGATTTAAAATGTTTCAAGCCTTATTCAATCTTGACATTGATGCTCTCTACAATATTGTGTAGTCTTTTATTATAACATATGTAGGCTTTTCTTTAAGTGGAATAACCAATAAATATTCCTTCATCACATTTTGACTCAAAGCTTCCCAATTTGTCCTCCTTTCTCCTAATGTAGCATTTACTTCCAAACACTTTGAAGTACTTAATAGAGGTAGGTTTTCCATACCATAGTTCATAGTGAGTTTTGTCATTTCTTACCCTTCGATAAACTCTATCCAAGATATATATTATTGTTTGGATTGCTTATCTCTAGTATCCATCAAATAACTTGGCCTCTTTTAGCATTGTTTTGGCCATCTCCTTGACTATCATGTTATTTCTTTTAACAACTTCATTATATTATGGAGTCCTTACTATGGAGTAATGTATTTTGATTACATGCTTCTCAAAACACTCTATAAACTCATTTGAGGTGAATTTTCCACCTTTATCAGATCTTAAGCATTTGATTTTTCATCTGATCTTGTTCTCCACCATGGCCTTAAAGATCTTGAACCTCTCAAATGCTTATTATCCTTGACAAAGGTTACCCATGTCACTCTTGAATAATCATCTATAAATAACATGAAGTATTTCTCTACTTTAGATCCTCTTGTCTTATTAGGACCACAAAGATTAGTATGAACTAATTCTAGAGGCTTTGTAGTTGCATACTCCTTTGTTTGAAATTCATCCCTTGTATACTTGCCTAGTTGACATTCCTTACAAGTAATGTCAATAGGTTTGGTTTTATTAGGCATGTATCTAACACACTTATATGAGATCACTTTGACTAGGTTATCAAATTTGACATGACCCATTCTTCTATACCATAACCAACTCTCATCAATCTTTCCTATCAGGTAGCTATTACCATTCCCTTTAATAAGATTATAGGTATTGCTTTAAGTTATTTTCCCTTATACAATTAGTCTTATAGATCTCTTTAACTTGCAGCCTTATACATTAAATGTGACCTTATATCCATTATTACACATTTGGCTGACACTAAGTAGATTATGCTTAAATCCTTCAACATAAAGGAAATCATGTGTGGTTAGTTTTCCATCTTTGTTCAAAGTTTATTTAACTCTGATCTTTACTATAGTGTTGTCTTCCAAGATGATAGATCCTTCTTTACATTTGCTCAATTTGATGAACTTACTATTATCACCAGTCATATGTTTTTAGCAACCACTATCTATTACCCACAAATTCTGCTCCTTAGCATGGAGTGTAGTTTGAGCAATCATAGATTGATCTTTCACTTTATACACATCTTTGGGTTTATTATTTAGCTTCTTTTTCTCCTTTTTAGATAATTGTGAACCTTTGTTCACACTAGGAGGCATGCCTTTGTTTTTACTTTGTGATTTTGGTCTTACAAGTTTTGTTCTATAGTGTTTAACTATATGACCAAAATTATTTAAATTATAGAATATTACATTTATATCTAACAAGGGAGAACATGAATTTATACTTTAAAAAAAAAATCTCCTTTTAGGTACAACTCTACAATCAATAGCCCTATGACCAAATTGATTATAGGTATAATAATAACCATAAAAAGATGAGTAATACCTGGTCATAGCATTTCTTTGTACAGTATGAGGAGCTCTTCTAAACTTTAGATTCTTCAAGTCTCTCACTTTTTTGTATCCATCTACATCATCTACCTTTGTCTTCTTCTTTTCTTCAATCTTCTTTTCAACTTTAACTTTCTTCATATCAGTAGTGTTTGTATTTGACTTTATGTCCTTGCAAGCTTTCTCTTTCTTTTCTCCTAATTCTCCTTCTACTTTGAAGTTGTCATATAGGTTAGAAGATGTACTAGTTATGGAACTTTTTCCTTTTTCATAACCAAGACCAAATCTCTCTTTTAAAGGATTTTGAGAGTTGATCAAATAATCAAGAATGGCTTATCATCCTTTCAATTTCAAACCTTTGTCTATTTGATCTTTAGCTTTTTCAAGCTCTTTTCTCAAAGCCACTATCTCTGCTTCTAACTTCATGCACTCATCAGATTTATATTATAGTTGAATTTCAACTACATATTCTATTATTTTGGCATCTTCAACTTGTGTCTTTAGGCTCACTACCATATAATCATATTTTTTAAGACTTTTGGATAGTTTTTCAATTTCTTTTTGTCCAAGTTTCTTTTGCCTTGAGTTTTCTTTTCTCAGCTGACTATTTCCTCTAAATCACATATGAGTTCACACTCTATATCAACTTCTCCTTCTCCTTCTTCATTAGAGTCTTCAACTTCTTCCTAATGCCATGAATATAACTTATTTTTCCTTAGCCACAAAATAACAATTATGATCATCATCAGAACTATCACTATCATCTAATGAATCATTGTCTTCTTTTGTGTACATAACTTTCTTATTTTTGAAGAAGTTCTTATTTTTAGAATAGTGGGATTTCACCTTTTTATTACTCTCTTCTTTCTTAGAGTTATCTCTTTTATTGTAAGGGTATTTAGTAGAAAAAATTCCTACTTTACCATTGTTAAATCATTTAAAGGGTAACTTACCTCTATACTTTATAGACACTCTCTTTAATCTTCTGACAAATTTGGATTCTTCTTCATCAGTCTCCTTAGATCTAGATTTAGGTGTTTCTACCTTTACTAGTTTAGATTCTTTGAATGCAGCTTCTCTCTTAAAGGTGTTTGTTTCTCCTATTCTCATCTCATAGGTAGTGAAGGTTCCATGCAACTCATTAACAGTTATTTTATCTAGATCTCTTGCTTCCTCTATTGAAAAAATTTTAGAGTCATGCATGGATGGAAGAGATATTAAGACCTTTTTAACAATGAGTAATTCCTTCATCTCTTATCTAAGGCCTCTAATTGCATTGAATATTTCATCTACTATGGGAGGTAGCCTACAATTTTATATTCTTTATTCATTTTAAGGCTCTCAAACTTGCCTTTAAATATTTATAGTTTGGCCTAGTTTACCTTGTCATCATCTTTATAGATGCTCTTTAATTTTTTCTAGATATCTTGTGAATTTTTACAATGCATCACTTTGACAAACTCTGAATTAGACAATCCAAAAAGTATAGCATTATTTTCCTTAACATTGATCTCATATGTTTTATTTGTAGCTTGATCAATAAGAGTTGTAGTAGGAGTTGTATATCCATTTACAACATACATCCATACATCAAACCCTAATGAATATAAATATGCTTCCATTATTATGCTTTAAAATGCATAGTTTGATCCATCAAAGAGAGGTGCCTTGTCTAAGGAAGAGCCTTCTTGACTAGCCATTTGTGTTCACTATCCAGGATCTACCTGAGTTGACTAAGCTTCTTATAGGGAACTAGGGATATGATACCAATTATTGGAACACAATTATATACTGAGAAGGGGGTTAATTAGTATTTAATTAACTTAGTATATCTATGAACTTTTAATATAGATTAAAAATATATGTAGAGATCACATACACACAAATAGACACAACACTAGATATACTGTGGAAAACCCAATATGAGAAAAACCACCATGAGAATAGTTTCTAGAATCCACCATTCTAATCTAGCCTTATAATAAGGAACCTAACTAGTTAAAATGTTTAAGGGCACTAACCCTAAGGAGATACCAATCCCCTAATTCAAGAGAACCTACTCTAAGGAAGCACCAACTCTCTAATCCAAGCACTAACTCAGTTTATCTGATGGCACCAACCTATCAGATATATAATGGATATACAATTCCAAATTACAATATATATTCATAAATGAATAAAATTTTCTATTGTCTATTATAGGTATGGTCTATAACTATTCATGCCCTACATTCATCTCTCTTCTCTTCCCTTCTCTGATCTTCTCTACCCCTCTAGTTTTGTGTCTCTATATTTCTCTATTTGACATAATTTAATAATTTTAGCAACATTTACCTATATCCTAGATGACATATATATATATATATATAATTGATCTAGGGTTCATATCTCATCTATGTTCACATTATTTTGATAACACATCATGCTCAATTCTATTAGACTTTAGTTCAAATTTTTAACTACAAGTTTTCCGCATCTTGAACTCATGTTCCACTCCCATGATTCTTGGTCTCATTGCTATCTTTAACATGTACTGGGCTCTAGTTTTGATGCACATGTCATATTTCACAAATTTGATTTATTATAGTAATCAATCTCATTGTTTGTATCATAATTTATGGCTTACCTACATGTTCCTATGCTTGACCATTAGGATGATCATATATTTAAATATTAGTCATTAATTTTAAGTTTGGTGCCATGATCTAATGTTCTTCATTCAAATTTATCATCTTTAAAATTCATTCATTTGATTGATATCTGATAGGCTCATGCACTTCATTTAATCTTTGTATTCAAGATCTTTCTGATCTAAACTCCCATGTGTCATTAGATCTTTAGTGTTGTATGAACATTATCTCTATCTATGGTTAAACCTTAACCATTTATCCTCATATCAATGCATCTTTAGTCTTTGAAATAAATATTCTCCATTGATCTCATCAAAATAGCTTGATATTTAACTCACCTCTTTGTCGATAAACATCAAGAATTTTACCCCATTGATTCTACTCACTCCATTAAATCTTCATTACACGATCACTCTCTCATCGTTAGATCTTCTAACAAGCTTGATCTTTATCTCTACTTAGCTCCCATAAATGTGACACTTGGAATTAGTGTGTACGTTCTACATATTTTTATCATTTCCTACTATTGAGACACTTGGCATCCTTGCATTGATCATTGATTAATTAACTTTGAACCACATCATTGATTTACTATTTAAGCTCTATGACTATGATACTTGTCACTAGTACATTTACTCAGAGGTGCCTTAACATATTAACTTCATCATGAATTTTTGGATCTCCAACATATGATTAAGTACTAATAATTATATATTCCAACAAGATAAACTTTACCTTATGCATATTTGATTAAGTATGGGGACCATCTCAATACGCCTAGAAGGCTAACTTTTCACTGTCATATATTTTGCTTCACTCATCCACCTATTTTGAAATTTGGATCATATGGACTAGGAATGATAATGAACAAATCCATAAGATATTATCTTCCTAAATCCCTTTCATGTGTGAGATATAACACCATTAACCTACTCACTCAAATTATTTTGCCATAGAGCTAACTATGCTTAGAACTACCTAGAGGTCCAACTTTGTTCTTGCATAACTTCAGATGAATTTATCACATGACCTATAATTTAGTGCATAAGATCCTCTCACATAGGGTATTATATCCATATATTCATGTTATCCATAAAATTTCATACATGTAATAAATGAAATCATAAAAATTCCTACTCAACTTTTTCTTGCCATCTATAAACTTGACTATGTTAGAAAACACTGTCAAAATGCCTAGGAGCCCAACTTTGCTCATGCATATCTTTTATCATGCTAAATAACATGATCTGATATTCATCACATAGAAAATAAGCACAAAATTAATAAACCCATATGATCATTTTATCCTAACACCTTCATGTATGTAAATTTTTACCTCATCAACATCCTTACTTGGCTCTGTTTGAACCCTTTTGCAAATTTGGCTAAGTATAGAAACTTAGTAAATTTTTTCTAAGTAGCCAACTTTGCATCCCCATATCTTCAACTAAATTTCATCATATGGCTTCAAATTGCGTACATAATAACTAGGGACTAATGTGATCACAACCATATGACCAACTCCCCTAGACTCATCCACACCTGACAATGGTGATGTCAGGAAATTGCCTTCTCAAATTTTCCTATCATAGACCCAAAATGTCTAGATGATCAATATGAAGAATTGGATGAATTTGACTCATGAACACAAGCACTCTAATCATACTTGATCTCTAATAGGATCCATTTCATATCCTCTACTAACCATATTGATTCCTAATCATCAATGGCATTGATAATGCCAATAATCTCCCTTTTGACATCAATGACAATCATATTACCAATATTTGTTTTGAGTTTCTAGCATTCTGGGCTATTCTATAAAAGTGGTCTAAATTATTAGTAAAGGTCTAAGGATTTTTAATAGGCTTAATGGGTTAAATGGATTGTTAAATCAAACTTAATATATATTTGAAGGTTTGTGGTTTTCAAGTTATTCATGTTTTTATCAAGATGGAGACCTAATTAGCAAGTTAGTTTGTGAAGAAATTATATTGTAGAGGATGATCTATGTGTTGAAATTTTTTGTGATTGAAGAGGCATATAAGAGTGCTTTAGATATGAATTTATAGGTCATGATAGTGTGTTTATTGAAATTTGTGGGCTCTATAAGTTCTAGGTAGGATTACAAGGAGACTAGACAGGCCTTGTAAGAAGAAGAGTGTTTTTTATTCAGTTTATCTAAAAATAATAAGGCATGATAATTTCAAGGATATTTCTTAGATTTTTTATATCATGTTTCCTATTTGGTGAGTGGTATGAATTTATTTTGGTGGTCCTTATGGTGGCTTGAGAGAGAAGGCTAGTAAGCCTATATGGTGGTTCTTCATGGTGTGTGAAGATCTGAAGATACTCAAGAGGTGAAATGGCTTAGAGATATTAGGGGGAGTCCCACTTAGATTTTTCTTAGTGAGTTACATTAGATATTAGTGTTTTTATGTGTTCTTTATTTATTGGTTATAGTGTTTGGTTGAAGAGAATGTTGGCATGTAACAAGAGGAAGTTGTCAAGTCAAAGAAGATGAAGGCTCCAGGTAAGGGGAGTTTGTATCATGTTTCTAAGGTGGTCCTCTCCTATTAATAGTATTTTTAGGTCTTCAAGATCATTTGGTGCCCAACTTGTCATTATGTCAAAGGGGGAGAACATTCTTATTCTGAAAGTGCTTGAAGAGAGAGAAGGATGGTGAGTTGTTTATTGTTTCATGATGGGAGTTGACATCAATGACAAAGAGGGAGATTGTTGGAGAATATTAAATGATGTCAGGGTGATGTCATGGTGATGTCATTAAGGTATCTATGTGATTTTATGAAGTGACTTGATATTCTAAGTGACAATGACAAAGTGTACAATATGCTTATCCTAATATACTTGAAGTAGGCTTGGTTGATCTTTAGAGTTTGTATATTTAGAGATGACTAGGGATGAGTTTGAAGTATTGAGCATGTAAAAGGGGTCCTATAAAAGTAAATAATTATTTGAGTTATTTTTTTCATGAGTGTATTTCATCTAGTTGATCATTGTTTTCATCTAAACATTTTGGGTCTAGTGGCATAAAACATGAGTAGGCAGTTTACTGGCATCACCATTGCCATGTGTGGATGAGTTAGGGGTAGTTGGTCATATGGTTGTGATAAAATTTGTACCTTGTTTCTATGTGATAAATTTTAGGTCATGTAATGAATCACAACATAATATATACAACTGAAAAATTGTGCTCCCATGCAGTTTGATAGTGTTTTCCCATACTTAGCCAAATTTGCAATATGGAAAGAAACGCTCACTAGGCATTTTGATGGTGTTATATTTCACACATGTGGTATCTTAAAAATAATTTGATCATATGGGTTTGCTTAATTTTGTGCCTAATTTATATGTGATATATTTTAGGTCATGAAATGAAGTGCATTAAAATATATTCTTATGCAAATTTGGCCTTCCAGATAGTTCTTGACACAGTTGGCTCTGTGGCATAAAAATCTGAGTGAGCACATTGATCATTTTATATCTTGCATGAATGAAGGTTTAATGATTATTTTGTCACATGGTTAGATTCCCATATATGATGATATCATATTTCTCAAGTTTTATATCATGATATTGATCGAGACAAAAGTTATTAAGGATCAAAGTTGGCCTTCTAGGCAGTTTACAATGGTCCCCATACTTAGCCAAATTTGCGAAGGGTGAAGACCAAGACCAAATGGAGATCCTATGTCTTTCAGGTGTTCTTATATATCAATATAAATGGATCATATATATTCAAATTAGTCAAAGTGTTTTTTTTAATGAATTTAAAGGTCAAGTTCCTTAACAAAAGATCAATAGAGCGTCTTTGTTCCAAGGTGTCAGGAAGTAGCAAGATGAGGACAAGTGTTCAAAGTTTAATGTAAAGCTAAAGTAAAGATCAGGATTCTTTAGAATATAAATGGTGAGTGGGTGTTTATAATAATCAATATTAATGGTGCATATTAAATTCAAGAGTTCAAAGTGATAATTTTCTAGCATGGCTAAAGTAGGGACACTCTCAAAGAGATCGAGGGAGTGTATGAGGTTAAAGTTTTCAGATTACATGAGATGAGGTCAACTATTTGAGGTTTAAAATTTGGGAAGTGTTGCACTATGATTTAAAGTTATAAGAATATTTATAGTGCATATTTTATCTAATATGTGAGGATATAAGATGCATTTTAAGTGATTGAAGTTTAACTATGACCGTTTAAATTCAAATATTTGAATTTAACAAATGAAATACCAGTGTCTAGTTTTTGGGTTATATATTTTGATCTATGAAAAAATTTCTCATGGTATAAAAAGAGAATTTGTATAAGACTCCAATTCACATCTTGAAATATATATTTTAAGATCTGAAAGTGTGTACACTCAAAGATATTGAGGTTCAAATTTGGCTATGTGTTCATACATGTTCTGCAAGTGACCCAAGAAGGATAATTGAGATTTTGTTGATGTTGTTTCAATGTTTCATGATGACTTAGATATTAGAGGGTGTTTTATAATACATGAGAATCATTTTTATGGGTTTAAGAGGTGTAATCAGTCATATATAGTATGAATAAAGGGTTAGAAGTTGACTATGTTTTCGTTAATAATGAATATGTGTATAAAGAGGTGTTTAAGCTAATTGGGGGTTATCAAAAGAGTGATATGATGGATGTTGGCACTTAAAGAGGACCTATAGATCATTTTTAATGGGTCCATGAGTTGGAAAGTGTTCTTATGTTCTTATTTTTTTTCCAAATGGGTGAATAGGTCTCCATGAGACCTATAAGAGCTACAAGGACCTAATGTAAAGGTGTAGCTACTTAAGTGTGACCCATAGATGTTATGGACAATCTATGAAGATTTTTTTGAGCCATGTCTTGATGTGAGACATGCCTTAAGTGTTAAGTCATGCCTAATGGATGACCAAGGTGTTGATAATCATGAATGCTCTATAAATAGTGAAAAAAAAGATGGTGGTTTCTATATTTGAAAGTGGTGTATGTGTGTGGTTCAGAGCGAAGGATTGAGAGGTGAAGGAGAGTAAGTGTGCCTATTATATGGGTTATTAAGCATATCATATTGAGTTCTATGTGTATGACCATTGGGTCATGCTGTTGATGTGGTGATAGAGTTATTGTTGAGGAGTGAAGAGTGATCCAAAATGTGGTTTTGGTGTTAAGCACAATATTATACTAAGAGGGGGTGAATCAATATAACATAATATTTTCAAATTTTCAAATTTAATCAGCCATAATAACCATAAACATTTAATAACTATCAATTAGTAACACAAGATAACATAGTATTTGCATGGAAATCCTTTCAAGAGAAAACCATGGAAAAATATTGATTATATATATATATATATATATATATATATATATATATATATATATATATATATATATATAACTCTTTTACAATGTTTTTAGGCACCAACCTACTGGAGACACCAATCCCCAAACCAAGCACCAAATTGTTCAATTTATGAGGACACACCCACTAGAAACATTGATCCCCTTCACCAAGCACCAACCCAGCTAATTCATTAGCAACAACCCACAAGAGCACTAACCCCCTTCATCAAGCACCAACACAGCCAATTCATGAGCACCAACCCCTAGACTATGAGGCATAAACCCCAAGAAAAATCAATTCCACAATCTATGGTTTATTCCTTAATCAAATGATGGCTTTGATTATCTTAACCTTTTTCTCTCACTGATTTTCTTATATAATTTATACTCTCCTCTCTTTCAAAATTCTCAAATAATATTCTTTATTAAAATAAATCTACCCTTCACACTTCTTTTCTTAAGAGATATTCTATTTCATTTTTTGATCTTCCTCTCTTCCTTCTCTCTTAAAATTATATGATATTCATTAAAATTGAATGCTTATAATCCTTCCACGTATCTTCTCCCTTATATATCCTTTAAAGTATGAGTCCCATCCAAGAAGTACCTCTTCACCAAGAGATGTGACCATTGACATTTCCATCAACATTTCTATTAACATTTCCATTCACTTTTTTCAACATTTTTGTCAACATTTATATTCACTTTCATTGACATTTTCATTCACTTTCGACAACAATTCCATTCACTTATGATAATAATTCCATTCACTTTCATCAATAATTCCATTCACTTTTGGTAACAATTTTGTTTGACATTTCCATTCATATCCATTACAATTCCTTTGACATCAATGACAATTATTCCAATAATCTCCCCCTTTGTCATTGATGTAAATCCCTTTGAATTAGTATATTAACTCACCCTATCTTTAATTCTCCCCCTTTGACATCAATGTCAAAGGGTTATACACCCTACTCCCCCTGAGTTGATGCTTCCTCTCATAGTCACTACATGAAAAAAATATTATCTTTTTATGTTGTCTTCATTTTAATCTTGAATTTATTTTATACCTCTTATTGTATTATCTTCTTTTATTGTTCTTCTTCATAGCATCTTTCCACTGTGCACATCATATGTCTCTTATTTCAACATGGTCTTCACTACCATTTATTTTTGTGTTTTGTGTTTCATTATGGTCTCCCTACCATTGCTCCTTGTGCCTTTTGGACAAGCACAAATTACTCCTTTTAATTATCTAGTTGTTGCATCCACTTTCAAACTTGCATGAATTCTCTTTTGAGTTTGGTTCAGGAATCCTCTTTCTTGTTATGATATATAGGATTACTTCCACATTATCTTGTTATATGTCCATACTTACTATAATTATAACATACAATGTCTTTTAACAATGGAGTAAATGAATTTCTACCTAAGAAACCATATGAATCTTTGTTTCTATTCCAACCATGCTCATTCCTCTCATGTCCTTCACTTGTGTCATAGTTCCATGCATACTCATTTCTTGCATGCCCATTCCTCATATCTACATTTTTGCTATGATTTCATGTGTTTCCATTCCTTTCATGTCTCTTATACTCCTTTTCTCTATGACAAAAAATGTTACAATTAAAGAAATAGCCATAAAATGATCCTTGGTACCTGTCAAACTATTTTGGCAAGAATGATCTTCTATCATGCCAATGGTTCTTTCCTTTATATTCTACTTGTGTAAATTAATTCTTTGTGGAAGTCTTCTCTTATATCATTATAGTTTTATCAATTTTAACATCTTCCTTGGTAACCTTTTGTTCATCTCCATATCCAGACCTAACTTATCGAATAGTGACCTCTAATGATCTATAATCTTATCTAGAACCTTGGTGCTCTTCTCAAATCTTAAGTTGCTTGCGAATTTAGCATTAACCTTTTCTAAATCCTTTCTCAAGTCAATAAGCATAGCCTCTAGCTTCTCACATTCTTCCTTATTTTCCTTTATTTTAATTTTAGTATCTTCTTTTATTTTCTTCACCTCTTCAACTTGAGCATTTATAATCATCATGACCATTTCTGACTCCTCTCAAATTTTTGATAACTTTTTTGCTCTATCTTGATCTTCTTCATATTTATGAATTTATTAATTTTTTTTTTTATTCTCTTTCTTGATCATTTTGTTTTCATTCAAGGAACTTAAAAGTTTCACTCCAAGATTGTCCTCTAGTTATCTAGTCATCACCATCCCAATATTATATACCCATGAACAAAACTTCACCTATATCACTATCTGTAACACCTTCTTAAATCTCCTCACTTGTGCTACTAGCCTTTTTTGAATAAAGGCTTTTATTTTCTTTATCATATCTCTTCTTTTTTCCATATTTCTTTGATTTGTAGCTTTCTTACTCTTATGATACTTTCTTTCTCATCATGTTCCTCTTTGTTATTACTACTCTCTTATTTTGAATGGGGACATTTATTTTCAAAGTGTCCTAATTTTCCACAATTGAAACACTAAAAGGTAACTTGTGTTTATATCTCCCAGATCCCTTTTTGAGATTTCTCACAAATAGGGCTTCTTCTTTATCTCACTCTTCACTGGTGTTATATCTTGATTCATGTTTTTCCTTTTTCACTTTCTTTGATACTTTGAAATTTGCTTCATGCTTTGTTGGATTTTTTTCTTTCATCCTCATTTTGTATGATGTGATAATTCCATGTAATTCATCCATATTCAATGTGTCCAAGTCATTCATTTCTTCAATAGTTGATACTTTTGCATCATACCTCATAGGAAGTGACCTTAATAATTTTTGTACAATCATCAATTCTTCCATTTTCTCACCTAGCCTTTGATGGTGTTGACCATCTCATCCAAATAGAGAAGATAGGATATAATATTTTCTTCATATTTCTTCTTAAGACTTTTAAAGTACCTTATATGTGTTTAAAGCTTCACCTTCTTAGCCTTGTCATCACCTTCATAGATATTCTAAATTTTGTCCCATATATCATTTTCTAACACACAATGCATTACTTTTATGAACTTTGATTCTAATAAGCCACAAAAAATGACATTCATCACTTTCACATTACTCTCACATGCCTTCTTTCCAACCTGATCCATTGGTTGATTTGTTGGTGATATGTACCCCATTTCTAATGATAACCAACTATCAAATCCTAGAGCCATAAGATATGTTCTCATCCATATACTCCAAAAATCATAATTCATTCCATCAAATAATGGTGCTTTATTTGTGGAGAAACTATCTTGACCTTGAAGATTGGCCATGTGTGATCCTAAGATATAACTTCCAATGGTTAAACTAATTTTAAAGGAACCACTTTGATACCAATTGTTAAGCACATTATTATAATAAGAGGGGGGTGAATCATTACAACATAATCTTTTAATCTTTTCAAATTAAATTAGCCACAACAACCATAAACATTCAAGATCTAGCAATTAATAACACAAGAGAACATAATATTTGTGTGGAAACCCTTTTGAGAGAAAACCATGGAAAAGTATTGCTTATATATATATATATATATATATATATATATATATATATATATAAACTCTTTTAAAATGTTTATAGGCACCAACCTACTAGAGACACTAATCCCCAAACCAAGAACCAACTTGGTCAATTTGTGAGCCCCACCCACTAAAGACACCAATCCCCTTTACCAAGCACCAACCTAGCCAATTTATGAGCACCAACTTGGCTAATTTCTGAGCACCAACCCATAAGAGCACCAACCCCTAGACTATGAGGCACCGACCCTAAGCCAAATCAATTCCACTATCTATGATTACTTCTTCAATCAAATGATGGCTTTTTTCTCTTAACATTTTTCTCTCACTAATTTTATTATATAATTTTTGATCTCCTCTCTTTCACAATTCTCAAATAATATTATTCATTAAAATAAATCTACCCTTCACACTTCTTTTCTTAAGAGATATTCTATTTCATTTTCTACTCTTCCTTCTCTCTCACATTTATATGATCTTCATTCAAATATAATTCTTTTAATACTTACACATCTATTCTCCCTTATATATCCTTTAAAGGATATGTCCCATCTAAGAGGTACCTCTTCACCAAGACATGTGACCATTCATATTTCCATCAACACTTTTGTTGATATTTCTATTAACATTTCCATTCACTTCTATTGACATTTCTATTCACTTTCATCAACATTTATGTTCGCTTATGGTAACAATTTCATTCACTTTGGGAAACAATTCCATTCGCTTTTGGCATCAATTCCATTTGACATTTCCATTCATATTCATTACAATTCATTTGACATCAATGATAGTTATTCCAACATTTGGATGCATTAAGTGTGGAGAGTTGAAGAAAATTTGATGTACTTTGTATCTCCATTAGATTGGTAGGTAATTAATGTTTAGGAGATGTTATATTCATATGTGTTTTTATGGTTATTCAACATATAATGGGTTGTATCCTCCTTACAATGTAAACCTGTTAAAGGTCTAGTTGTTATGGCAGCTTAGCTAGACAGGGATAGTCGCTCCTTGTGGGATTACAGTCTCATTAAAATAAGGGATGGTAGTTCCTTGATCAATTGTATCTGGTCTAAATTGGTTATTTTTATCATAAGATAGTAGTCGAATTTCAATTTTTAGTGGGTTTTCTCCCCCAAGATGGTTTCCCACATATGTCATGTGTTATGTGCTTGATCTTGCATTATTTCTCTTATTCTTTACTATGGATGATGTGTATGATTCATTAATGCTTATTTTAATTGATTAAGAGTTTTGAAAGGTTTGAAATTGAAGATGGATTATCTGGGCTCACTAATCCACCCCACCTCTTAGTGAGTGTACCTATAATAGGGTATTGTTAGCCCCACCACCACTACAGCCACCACCATCACCAACATCAAGCATAGGTCAGAGTTTTCATCAAATTACCTTAAGGGATGACCCAGATCAGAGCTGATTTATAGCTATATATTGTTTATGAGACCTATACATATTATCTCAATGTATAAAACATGATGTTGAGATATATATATATATATATATATATATATATATATATATATATATATATATATATATATGACATTCATTTCTGGCTCATAGCTACTTTGTACATAGACTTAATATTTATTGTGTTTCATGATGCTTTTTTCTCTTTTTATGATATGATGGTATATGTTAGTGTTAGGAGATGCACGTCTATAGTTAGCATTTGGATGTTAATTTATCTATTACTCTTTTGATGTATGACTAGATGCTAGAGGATATTTTAGGAGATGAATTTCCTAAACTAGTCATAGAAATGACCAATATGACTCAATGTGTATTCCAAGAGATGCACATCCTACATAAAATCTTGTTTGTTTCCAAGGTTTGGCCTCTTTGGTGCTTAAAATATTTTAGGTATGCCCCAGATATGGAGGATAGTGTATTCAAATATTTTATTTGGTGCCACATTGACTTTTTGATTTGGAGCACTTGGTGTTTACTTTGGCAAATAAAACTATACATCATAAGTATAAATAACCTATATTAACATTGTATTTTGATTTTGAATGGACCGGTTCAAAGGTGAATGTTTACAACTAAATATAATGAATAAAAATATGAAAACCAAAGTTGAAAGCATTTACATTTGAACAAAAAAAAAAAAAAAAGGATAAAAAGAATTGTTAAATATAAAATTTAACCAACTCAAAATCAATATATGAATCATCAAGACATAAGTAGGAACAAGAATATACTAAAAAATCGAAAAGTAATAAAATAATTCAAATACAAATGTAAATAATTCAAGCCCAAGTTAAGGCTAGACTTACAAGGTTTACAAAATGTATTCAAACACAACACTCAAAACAAGATAATAATTGAATAAGCAAAATACATAAAAACACAAAGCAATAAGATAAAGTAATCAATCAATAAGTATGCATATATACGAAGCTAAACAAATAGAAATACAAAAACAATAGTTAATCACAATGTTAGTATAAATAGAAAACAAATTTTTCATGTATGTGTAATAGAGGTGTTATTCTTGGTTATAGGGTAACCCCTAAGCTACGTAACAATGACACCTCTATAATAACACAAGGATGATGGGTACAAGGTTACCCCTAGGTAATATTAACATAAATGAGACAACAAAATTGTTCCCATACTATAGGAGACAAAAACACAAAACAAATAAAATGGAGGAATAGAAGAAAAGGAAGGGATAGCTGAACTCACTCCAGATGCACTAGGAAAGTGGACGTTGCCTACATAGTTCCATGGATGCAAGATCCAACATGAAATTTAGGCTAAATGTAATTCTCCTAGGATATGGGATAGAATAAAATTAATGATAAGGAAACATGATTGATATGTAGAAAACTATGGGAATGGTCTCACAAAATGTGAGTGCATATAAAGAGAGATTGATGACATCCATTATCATGAAAACATCAATACAAATAAATTATGCAAGAACGATAGTATGGTTTAGGCTAAAACCACACTAAAAGGCTAGATACAAGCAGCCATAAATGAACTAAATTGATAATTCATAGTATTTACTACATCTAAGTCTTGGAATGAGAATGATCTCATAAAATGGTGAGAAAGTAAATAAATCATAAAATAGTGAAAGTGTAAAAAACTCTCAAAATAGACAGAGCATATAGTTAAGTCTAATAAAGATGGGAAATATAAATGATAAGTGTTTACTTGTGAAATAATTTAAGAGTCCCATAATCCTTAAGGTAAAGCAATGGTTGAGAAAGAAAAGGTGCAGTCAAGCTAACTCGAGATACCCCATGTATCCAAGTGATGCCTACATAGTCCGTGCAGACCTCAGGTCAATGTAGGCAGTATAGAAATAAACTTAACAAATAAGATTTCCCAACCTAGAAAATTTTAATATATTTATATCTTACATGGAAATTCTAAGCCAATTTTCATGATTTTTTAATTTTTAGGATTTTGTAGATCTTTTATAAATGTTTTTTGAATTCTCTAAGTGTCTCAACTTGATCAAGAATGACAAGATACCAAATAGTTTAACTCACAAAATGGTGATAGCGTGGCTTAAATTAATCATAAAATGATGAGATCATGGCTTATGTTGCTCATAAAATGGTGAGAGTGTTCAATATCATAATGACCCATAATGAACAAACAAAACCAATTATCAAAATAAAAATGAAACCCACCTAGAATTTGATAGGACTTTATAAATCCCATGGATATTTTAAGCCTATATTCATGAACTGGAAATGCTTTAGACTTGTATTGTATATTTTTAAAATGTTTTTGTGTTTTTGGGATAATCAATGAAAATGTAATATGAATAAAGGTAAAAGGAGCCACTTATCTGAGGAGATATACTTCCACAAGTAAGAGTTTTAACGATAGCTAAATAGACTACAATGGGTCACATGAGTGTGAAGTAATGACCATATCAAGGTAGTGGTAAATACCAAATTAAAAAAATAGGAATAGAATAGTACATAGTATAAAATAAGTCTCAAGGAACCATCAAGAAAAAAAACCATGTGTTGACCTACCATGGTACACTTATCTATAAAATAAGTTGCAGCTACTAATCAAGTGAACTATTGTGTAGAATGGTCTTTGAATATGTATAAAATGTTGATGAATCATAAGAGGATCATAATTGGTGAGGGGTGAAAAATTATAATAGTCCAAGTAAAATTAAGATCATTATGGTTATAGTGGAATAGAAATGGTCTAGGTTACAACGGTCCAACGTAAAATGGTCCAGGTCATAATAGCCTAGGTTATAATGGTTCAGGTTACAAAAAATAAGCAATTTTGACAATGGGTGCCACCAAATAATGTATTTTATAGATAATGGTTAAAAAGGTCATCAAGCATAGAAATGCTTGAGATGTATAATTTTCATTGGTTCTAGGATCTATTTGCCTTCTAAAGTAGCCAATTTTTATGCCCCTAAAACATTTTTTGTTGTAACTACATATGGTTCCAACCAATTGGTCTAAAAATTACCCTTCTTAAATTCATCATTGGTATTATTTTTATTCTCTTAGGACCAAGTTGCCAACATCAAACTCTTGAAGAGCAAGGGCAGCGCCTTACTCAAGGAAAAAATGGTCGAGGACACCTCATCAAAATTTGTTGTCATTGTCGATGAGTCAAAGCTGGTCAATGGTCTCGGTGGGAGCAAGCTGGCCATGCCGGTAGAAGTGGTGCCATTTTGTTGGGAGTACAATGCACGATGTCTATAGGCACTTTTCAAGTGGAGGGCTATGAGGCCAAGTTGTGCATGGATGGTGACAAACCCTATGTGATGGATAATTCAAACTATATTGTGGATTTGTATTTTGAAATGTTGATTAAGGATGCCAAGGCTACGGGCAGTGCAATTTTAGGGTTTGAGGGCACGGTGGAGCACAGCCTTTTTCTCAACATGGTTATGGCTATCATTATTGCTAGATCTGATGGTGTCTTTGTCAAATCAAAGTGACAGAGAAACCAAAGGTATTTTGTGGAATTTTAATGTCTCGATAAATGCTTGTGTGTCATTATTGTTTATTGCAATGGCAACCTGCATTGTTGGTTAGGGCAGAATGCTAAAGATATATTTTTTTTTGTAGTATTTACCCTATGCTATAAGTTCTTTGAGGTTTCAGGTCCTTTTAAAACTTGGGTACTTTTATTGGACTATGTTTTTGGTTTCAGGTCCCTATAAAACCTGATTTTGATGCTGCTCTTCAGTAGGTTTCAGGAATACTTTTCCTAGTGGTTGTTAATGCTTTATCTTTCTTGATTCTATTAAAGGGTTTTAGGGTCCCTTCAAAACCTACTTTTACTATAATCTAAAACATCAAACTCCTAAGGGAGAATGCATTTTTTATATTTGCAATGTAACCTATTATGATATGTTCTTAAATTATCCAAGTCATCTAAGTGCTTCCCATCAGGAAGTTTTAGACCTTACAACCTATAAATTATATAGCCTTTACCATCAATAATGTGTTATAAAGATACCCATAATGAGGTTAGTTCAATCTCAATTGGGATAATATCCTATGTTGCATAAACTAAGGAATATGGGTGGCTCCTTTAGGGGTATGATGACTAGTATGGTAGGCCCATAGGGTAGGAAATATTTATAAGTTCCAATTATGGCTAGTGTCATTGATAATATTCTTAAGGATTGTGATAATGGTTTAGTTGGACACCTCAACTTTACCATTGCTTTTTAGGTTGTATGGTGTGGATTTCTTGTATTTTATTTTGAAATGGGTATAGATGGATTTAACATCTTTGTTCACAAATGATCTACCATTATCGAATATGATTTGAGTGGGGATACCATAATGACAGATGATACAGTAATGGATAAACTTGGTGATTTGATTTTTGATTATGTAAGTGATAGGAATGGCCTCAACCCATTTATTGAAATACTCAGTATTAGTAAGAATGTGTTTATGACCATTAGAGGATGTTGGGTTTATTTTCCTAATGAGATTGAGACCCCACATAGAAAATATCAATGGTGTAGTAATTGAATTTAGTGGTAATGGAGGTGCATGTATCAGATTATAATGTTATTGGTAGGTAACACACTTGACATATTTGCAAGCATCTATCTCCATCTTGGGCCAATAGTATCTTATTCTCAGGAGTTTATTAACAAGGACAACACCACTAGTGTGCGCCCCAAACATTCCCTCATGGATCTCTTTAAGAATTAATGTTGATTCTCACAAAGATAAACAATGAAAAAGTATTCCATCATATCCCCTATGATAAAGCATGTTTCTAAGGAGGGTATAATGGGCTAGGTGATGAAGGAAAAGTTTTTGGAAATTTTTTAAAACGTCTAAATGAAGAACTTGGTCATGAAAATAGTTATAAATATTTTGGTACCAAGGAATTTTAGTTGGGAGATTGGGACCAGAGCTAATAAAAACCCTCTCTAAATCCATTAATATATGTGTAGGTCATAGAAGGTTATCAATGAAAAATTAATGATCTTTAATATTTTTGGTGACTTGTACCATGGACCCAATTGTTTCCATTACATTGGTTGATTAGTTATTTACCCATGGTATTTGTTTAAATTGTCCAAAATATAATTTTAGGGTACAAGTTTTTCATCCCTAGTCTGATACTAGTTTGTAGTCTGATTAATGATTAACTAAGAGTTCCCATAAACCATTAACTATTTGATATCCCATTACATTGCAAGATGAAGTTTATAAATAAGGGCTTTGTATTTATCCATGTTGTTGGTGTGGTTAAAGCTAATATGAAATGATCTAGGGAGGAGGTCACATTATGGTGTAACTAGTAAAACGCTGACTCCAAATCCATGAGATGTGAATGAGCTATCAAAATATAATTTCTAGTGTTTAGATTCAAGAGCCACTTCCTCTATCATCATGATAGAATCATCTATAAAATCAAATGTAAGTAGTGTAGGATCTATAATAGGAGCTTCAAAAAGTTGATCTATAATGACTTATCTCTTAATAACTTTTTGATTATAGTACTCAACATCAAATTCACTCAATAGCATAACTCATTTATCCATGTGGCATGTAAGAGTTGATTTAGATAATAAGTAATTTAGAGGGTTCACCTTAGCAATGACTATAGTCTTATTATTCAACATGTAATTCCAAGAGTGCCTCATATTCTTTACATTTTTCATCATGTTGGCCCAAGAGTGCCTCCAGTGCATGTTTTGTTACTAATATATAAAGAAGTAATGGCTTGCCAAGTGTTGATGGTCTTAATAATGATAGGTTGGCCAGGAATCTCTTTAGTTTTGAAAATTCTTGCTAACATTAAATATCCCACTAAAATTCAACACAATTTTTCAAGAGGTGCATAAAAGGATGGCACTCATCTACTAGCTATGATATGAACCTATGAATAGATTGAATTTCTCCCTATAGGTTGTGGAGATATTTCATATTAGAAGGTGGAGGAACTTCTATGATGTCCTTAATGTTAGTGAGATCCACTTCAATCCCTCTCTGTATTAAAATAAATCCTATAATTTTTGTCAAAGTAACACTAAATATGCATTTCTTAGGATTGACATGAACCTTGTATTTGTGAAGTCTCTTAAAGATTATTTGTAGAATGTTAAGATGTCTAGAATGGGTTATTTATTTTTATAAGATACCTTCAACATAATACTCAACTATATCATGCATTATGTCATGGAATATGATAGTCATGGCACATTGATAAATGGCACCAACATTCTTCAAGTCAAAAGGCATGACTTGATAATAAAATGTTCCCCATGGTGTGGTGAATGCAGTCTTGTGTTGGTCCTCTAGTGTTATCTTGATATGGTTATACGTAGAGAATAAATCCATAAGGGATAATATATTTTACCCTACCATTTATTTGGTAGTCATGTTGATGTTTGGTATAGGAAAATCATCCTTAAGACACGACTTTGTTGATGTATTTAAAATCAGTACATAAGTGTATGCCATGTGGCTTTCTGATAACTAAGACTATATTTTATATCCATTAAAAATAGTCTAGTGGTCTTATGAATCCAAATCTCAATAATTTATATATTTCCTTTTTTATTAATATGGAAATGTGTGGGTGAATTTTCCATAATTTCTTCTTGATCGGCTTGGCATCTAGATATGCTACAAGTTGATGCATGACCAAGGCAATGTCCAGGCCTAGCATGTTTGATTAATCCCATGTGAATATATCAATAAAATCCCCTATAATAGTGACAATATAATCATGTTCTTCATCAGTGAGAGATGTGAATATATAAACAATGTTAAGATATTCATAAGTTCCAATGTTTACCTTAATTGCATTCTCTATAAGGAGTGTAGAACCATCTTCTAGAATAGTAGGCTATGTTTGATACTAATCCTCTTCTTCATTAATTTATTTTGAATCATAAGGCTCATCCATAAAGTAAGAAGAATATGATTTTGCAAGTTCTAGTAATGGCCAATTAACAAATTTCTCAGAAAAGTCAAGAGCAAGATGCTCAAAGACTATGATGTTCATAAGTAATATTGGACCTAGTTTTAAAGCTTAAACTTGGTGAACATTACACTTCCTATAGAAGTGAGAAAACTTCCCCATCAAAGAGTGCCTAAAATAATTTTTCACTAAAGGTCTTATTTTTATCTTTAGTATTTTTCTTACTAATAAGCACCTTAAAGAGATTTTCACCTGAATATCTCGATGTTTTTTCTATTATATTACCAAGGAAGTTTATCTACTCTTCAAAGTAGGTGGTAGGGTCCAATGAGAATTCAAAACCTTGTTTATGATTACCAAGTCATAATCCATATCTAAGGCCAATATACTTAGTAATAGATTCCTCATTATGAAACTCATCTAGAGGTATAATATAACTTTATTGGTCCCAATTGATAAGGTCAAGACGGTAAAGGGTGAGTGGCTAATGAGTTGTGTTGGTCATAATGGAATTGGAATCAAATAGGTCAGTCTCATATAGCTCTTCATTAGTGATATAAGGAGACATTGTGTCACTATCAGGATTTTATTCATTATTTGAGAAATATAAATTGCTTTCAAAATACATGAGTTCACCCCCAGGCAGTATAAATCTGAGGCCCTAGTTCTTAGTAGGTTTGTTAGCATATAGAGGTTCAAGAATACCTTGCTCCCATGGCCCTAGGACTCTCCCTGTATAGTCCAAACTATCCATAATTAGATTAGGGATAGGGTATTTAAGATTCTAAAATAAATTGGTGAGTCCATTAACATACAACTAATCTCTTCTTGATCTTGATTTGGTGAAGTGTTTGGTACAAATACCATTGGTTACTTATGTAGAGGTGTGTTTTTCTTCTATGAAATCATGTTGCATTTATTAAATATTTTGAAAGTTTTAGGTCTTCCATAGGACTTGAGATATTTTGGAAATGTTCTTATATAAAAATCATCTTTTAGATGGTATGTATAAATTTTAGCATCCTCAATAGTAAAATGGTCTATAATAGATATAGGAAAAGATCAGTCGAAGTGGAAGCAAGATCACTAGGGTTGGTATAATTGGATTTAGGTGGCTTAGAAACTATGGATTTGCTTTTATTAGCTAAAAATTAATAACTAGGTCAATAATTATAAATCATGTATTTAGCCTCTAAGTGTTTACAATATTAGTATGGTTATAAATTAACATAAATAGTGACCTCAATTTTAGAATGGGGGAACTTGAGGCATTGATGAAGGGTAGAAGGGAAAGCTCATATTTCATGGATCCAAGGTCAACCAAGAAGTACATTATAAGTAAATTCTATGTCTATGACATGTCATAAGGTATCATGGGTTACAGGACCAACAATGATTGGCAAACAAATGGTCCTTGAAGACTCTCTTTCAGCATTGTCATATACTTTGATTGTAATTATTTCTGGCTACATGTCTTTGGTTGTTTACCCCAACTGTTGTATCAATTTCATACACACTATATTTAGCCATGAACCGTTATCTATAAGAACCCACTTGATCTTGTGATGTGCTATAAATACCTTGATAAACAAGGGATTATTATGGCTAGGACCAAGGGAAGACATATCTCATTAATCAAAGGTAAGTTTTTGGATTGGGATAAATGTCCCATGAGTGTTTGGAATTGGCTAAGGTTAATGTCCTTGGGAATATTGGGATGTTGGAAGAATTAATTTATTATGGTCCTGTGAACTTATTATATACACAAGAGATCTAGAATAGAAATTTACGTAGGTGTTCTACTTATTTGTTCATAAATACTATATGGTTTATTAATGGTAGGGAGAGAAGGTTTGGCCTTAGCTGCTATAGGGTTCAATTTAATATTGGAAGGCATAGGGTTCAAATTTGGTTCAGTATTGGAAGAAATAAAAAGGCCTTGAAGGGTAAATAATGAGAGTATAGTTGTGATTGCATAATTTTGAGTTAGTAGGGAGTTATCATAATTAGAAGAATTGAGTGGTGATCTAGGAATGGTAACCCATGAAAATTGAAGTGCAATATAATTTTTTGAACTTGGTGTAGCCTTACTTGAAGAAGAGGGTGATGACCCTAAAATAGAGGGACCATCACTTTGAGAAGATTCAAATGATACATGGGATTTGACTATAATGGTGGCAGTGTGATTACTAGAAATATGCACCACAGTATGATTATAATTATATGGCATAGTATTATAGCCTAGGTTATTATCTTGGGTATCATGATCCTAATTATGATGATGTTGACTATGTTTCTGACCTTGTCCTTGCTAACATTATCCATGTCCTTCATTCAAATGATTTCATTAATTTTTTTGGTTGTGCTTAGGAAATGGATCTTTATAAATGGCTATATCCTAACTAGTGTTTTGTGTTGCTTATTTAACTTCAATCTTGCCACTCTTAATTAGGTCTTCGATGAGAAGCCTTAGTTATACACATAGATAAATGGCATGGCTAATAACATAATGGAAATTGTAGAATGCATCTTCATGATACTAGTTAAGTTTTGGTTGATATTTTAGAAATGGTTTTGGCACAGGCCATATTATTAAATTGGCTACAAGTTTCTAGAATACTGACTCAATAGGTTCTCCTATCTTGTTGAATGGTCTATATTTGTTTAATCCTCTACATGGAGAAGATATCTACAAAGTGAGTGGTGGATTACATTGTGCATTTTGGTTCAGTGGAACCTATACTTTTTGTACAAGTCATGACTCTATTACTCCATTATCCACCATGTTCTTGTTTTTATTAAAAAATTTAGGTTTCTCTATAATATTAGCTTGAACGAGTGTTTGAGTTTGATTGGATGTTTGAGCCTATGAATAGATTTTCACTAGGCCTTTAGTAATAAGTGTTTTCTCGATATACACACCCTTATCAATGATTTATTTGAATGTGTTGGCATAGGTGAGTCTCAAATTATGGTAAACTTCAGGGTGTATGTTCTATGTGAATATGTCAGCTAGCTACCTATTTGGCAAATTGTTGTGAAAAGTGACCAACTAGTCCTTTCCATAGTTGTAAATGTGCCATGAATCTTTCCCCATCTCTTTGTCTTAATTTACATAATTCAACAACTATCATCTCATTCCCAATGTTATAATAAAAATGTTTGACAAATTTTTCTGATGAATCATTGAAATTTGTCACCGATCCTTTAGGTAATTTTAGGAGCCAATCTAATGCTTGTCACCCCAAGCTACATGGAAATAAGTGTAGCAAATAAACACTATTGTAAGTTACCTCTTGGCATATAATGAAGAAGGATTGAATATGTTCTCTAGGGTCACCTTTCCCTTTATATATATTAAATTTTAGTGGTTCAAAATGAGGTGAAAAAGGTACCTAAACAATGTTCAATCTATAACATCCCCACTAGGATTTACTAGAATAATGCAATAATAATAATAATAATAATAATAATAATAATAATAATAATAATAATAATAATAATAATAATAATAATAATAATAATAATAATAATAATAATAATAATAATAATAATAATTTCACATATTATTTCATTAGATTTCAACATGAGAATCTAATTAGTGTCCCTAGTATAACATATTAAGTATGTTAACCATATAATAACATGTGACATCCACATGTTATTAATCACTATCATCATATGAAACAAATAAGAAAAACTTAGTTGCACTCATTCCATAAAGTAATTACATAAAATCCAACCACGGTTGGTACAATAATACAGCCAATGTTATTAATGTACAAATGAGTAAATAATTACATTTTCATCAAGAATAATGTTCCATTAATAAATACAATACAAGATATAATAATTCGTAGAGCATGAATCTCACAGACTCTAGTATCTATGGTAATCTCAAGTGTAGTATCCAAATATGTATTGTTGTGGGGAGGTAAATCATCATCTCAGTATATTTCCACACCAACCACGAACCATCAATCCCCTAAAAAATCCCACATCAGGAAATGGCCCTCACTTCATAGATGGATGGATAGTGACAGTGCAGGAATCTAGAAACACATGCTAGTTCCATGTACTATAAGATTTCTAATACAAGATGTGTACCATAAAGAAATACATTCTAACATGATATCACACAAACATGTAAATCATACATATTAAATGATAATGTTTAAATAAACATTACTTTGGCCAAAATTTTCAATAGTTATTGATTTATAGGATCACTCAAATTCATACACACCACTTGATTGGATACCTTCATCTGGCATTGATGATGTTAAGTAAGCTAGTGAAGTATGTCCAACTACTTAATTAGTACTAACAATGTGAGATTTGGTTAATATAATATATAACCAATAGATTCATATGGGTTACTTCTTATTAACAGGCATAAAGCATGTTAAATATAATAATAGTACATATATTTAATCCATCAAATATATGTAATAAATCTAATTATATTATTTATCACATAAATAATAAACATAAACAAGTACAATCTATACCAATCAGGTATAATATATACTTAGACTGCATGTTACTAATTTCCATAAGTAGATTCAAATATTTTATGACAAACAACAATATCATAGTCTATTATTTTTATGTACACATTACTCAATTACAAATATCTAGTCATAATAATTTCATTTATTATATATCTCATAAACAAAGTCATATCTTGCATAAACACAATATTTCATTTATACAACTTGTACTTTTAGGAGGTTATATGGATATAATTATAGTTTCCTATCCCTCAAGATTTTATGACTTCATTTAACAATCAATAATAACTATAAATATAGGCACACATCCCAATGTACAAATATATGTTATATATGTATATGAGTACCTAAGTCATCATATAGATATATTTCGTGTGTGTGTGTGTGTGTGTGTGTGTGTGTGTGTGTGTGTGTGTGTGTGTGTGTGTGTGTGTGTGTGTGTGTGTGTGTGTGTGTTCTTCATCAAATACATGCATCTTATGTACTATATAGCTATATTTGTTCACATAAACAAATACTTTTCTATCATACTAACAATCATTTTATATTTTTTTCAAATAATAACTTCATATAATTCAAACAACTATTATGTTTTAACTATTCATAAAATATAAATTAAGATCTAACATAGGGTCTCAACATTCTCAACCCCTATTTTCCCCTATTTTTGGTCATTAGGTTTATATACATTTTTTTAATTTCTCAAGTATCATCTAACTCAAGTTGAATCTAACTCCAATTCATGATGAACTAAATAAGCATTCCATAGTCTTTATAAACATTTAAAGTTATATAGTCTATGATCAATCCAAACATATTAACTTATGTATTATTCCAAGTTTGACCCTATCGACTTACTAAATATATTAAAAATTCATATACATATAGATACATTATTAGTTTCCATACAAGTTTTGAACTAGATAAAAAAAATGCAAGTCTCATTATCAAAATAATATGAATATAAGGTCCCAGTAATATAGCTACCAAATTGATGTTAATAACCACTACTGGTATATGTTATCAAATACCTAAAAGTTAATAACAATTGCCTCCCATAACATAAATGTATGTATTATGAAAATAGAATGGGTATAGGACTTTAACTATTCATTGTATAATTCTAGTATATTTCTAACCTATCCCTCGACCTAGGTATAGTTAATTTATTTAGACTTAGCTTATCACAAGGTTTTATATGAAAATGCACATAGTTTTGTTATTTGGGATCATGGTTTTGGAAATAATTGAACACGCACGCACACGTACGCAAGCACACGCGCGCGCACACACACACACACACACACACACACACACACACACACACACACACACACACACACACACACACACACACACACACACACACACACACACACACATACACACACACACACACACACATAATTTCATGATTTTGTAAAATAAAAGTGCATAGTTCATATATGTATATGTTCACAATTTTTAACACAAATGACCTTAGTTCATACATATATATACTCATGGTTTTTTTTGATAAATATAAATAATCCTTTTTTATATGTATATCAAATGCTAAATGAATTTTAAAAACAAGCAATACAAAAAAATTATATATCAATTCGTTTATTCCTCAAATTACTCAGGCATCACATTTTTACCCCACCTGATAAATTCAAAGTATATATACAGAGTCATGTGTATTATATATGTGCTTAGCATATTGATATACACCGATCTAAGTCTATATATAACCTATCTGTGTGTGTCTGTCTGTGTGTGTGTGTGTGTGTGTGTGTGTGTGTGTGTGTGTGTGTGTGTGTGTGTGTGTATCATATCTGAGTGTATGTGTGTTTATATATATATATATATATATATATATATATATATATATATATATATATATATATATATATATATATGGTTTTAAAACCAAAAACTCAGTAATAGTATTTATTAAAACCATCATCTAAACCCTATTAATCTTTAACTTGGGCATATTTCCATCATAACAAGAAAAATACTTTAACCCTACATTTTTACACACATACAGTTCTATTTTATATTCATAGGGATTTAGAAGATATTGGCTTAGTTATGTGGATGGCCAAGCCATCTAAAGGGCTAAGCTTTTATCCATAATAAGATACAAATCATTTCTATAAACCCTAAGATATAAATATATACTCAAAATTTTCTTGTTTCAAAAAATAATTAAATAACATCACCAACCTTTCAATAGACTCTAAAATTGATATTACTTGAATCAAATAACCTTCACCCTTCTCTCTATTGTTCTTTCTTCTCTCCTTCTCTATGTCATCCATGTCCTTCTCCTTCTCCCTTATTATCATTTTTCCATCAACCTATTTTCTTTATGAAATTCATGTAACTACTAATATAAAGTTCATAGTTTCCAAAATTTCCATTCATGCAAAAAATCCATAAGCTGTAAATCTCTTTACTTCATTAGGTTAACCCTAGTTTGACTCAATCAAGAAACCCAAAAACTCTTGAACTTTCCCCAAAATTCCTTAATCATTATTTTAATCTCTTAAATCATACATAGTCTATTTATGTTAGATTCCCAAATATCAACTTCACAAAAGTCCACTATTTACATAATTACCAATGATAGCTAACACTTCGAACATCACCATAGTCTAGGCATTAGAATATTTGACTAGGTTTAGTTCATAAGATAGTTTAGGATTGTAATATGATTTTGTTAATAACTTAGTATAGATAACCAACATCATGACTTATTAACAATATAACTAATGTAAGTCGATGATATTCTTTTAACCAAAATGATATATCAAATAACTACTATATCACAACATAATAGTATTATAACAATGTAGCCATTGTTATCACTACATTATATATACTATCTAATAGCCTTAGTTATCTTTATATATTAAGGCATTAATCCATATAATGATATTTCCTTAATATCATAATGATAACCAACTAATGTTTTAAAACATTACAAAGACATTTTGGTTAGTCTGTAGACAGTAGTAAATAGATATTATTCACGTAGATTTATTTTCTCATAAAACATTAACAATCATGAAATACAATAACATGACATAATCATACGACATTATACACTCAATCTATGTATAACAATCACATTGTAATCACACAAGATTAATCCCACATAAGCATTGAGCTAAACTAAATCATAACTAATATATATATATATATATATATATATATATATATATATATATATATATATATATATATCTTAATGCAAATAATATCAAATACATAATAAAGCTAACAACTCAAACAATGCATATTATGAGTACTATCTAACATGGTGTGTGCATGGGTTCTATCTATTCCTCTATCATCCCCCAATACCTCCATCTATGCCACCCTCTTTGATGATACTCTCCCTCTATCATGCTTTGAGGGATGAATTTCTCCTACATCCAACTCATGAAAAAAAAGTAGTTAGCCCATAACATCATGATATATATCATAAAATACTGCATAAAAACTAATCAACATGATCATAATGTAAATAATATACAATACATCTAACTATAACAATGAAATCACGTAATAAAAATAACATACCACTATCCCATAATAACATATGACTTATAGATTAATTAAATAATAAATAAATGAATTTACTAGACATAATAATCCATGAATAATCAAGTAAATTAGCTTAGTGATAAATTAGGATGTGACATCCTTCCCCCCTAAAACTCATCATAATCCTAATGAAAATTACTAGTTTTGAATTTAAAATGTTATTCAACATAAAAATAACATAGTATGAATCATCAAAATAAGAAAAAAAATATGAAAATAGCTTATGGAACTCATAATAGTCCTCTCAAGTAGCACTATCCTCAAAGTATTGGTCCCATAAAACCTTTCATTGTGACACTTCTCTATTATGAAAACAAAGTTTGTGAGTGTCAATTAATCTGATTGGTTCTACCTTGACCACATTAGGATCTAGAACCTGCAAAGCATTCCAATTCAACACATGTGAAGGATTAGCTATATACTTTTAAGATAAGGTACATGGAAGACATTATTTAATAGAGCTAGGGCTAGTGGTAATGCAAGCTTATATGATACAATATTGGTCACTTACAAAACTTTGAAGGGTCCCACATATCTTGATGAAAGTTTTGTTGACTTCCTAAATTTAATTGAGCTCTTATACAATTTAACCCATAAGAACACTTTATCACCTACTAAAAACTACCTAGTTTTTTTCTTTATATCAACAAAATCTTTTATCTATCATTGGCTTTAACCAATCTCTAATTGATTGATCTGACTTGATATTCCATTTTTGAAAGCATCTTAGGTCTAAAGACTACCTTGTCTTCCAACATGTCCTAACTAATTAGTGTTTTGCACCTTCTTACCTACAATGCTTCAAATGGTGCTATCTTCAAAGTTGATTGGTATGATTTATTATAAGTAAAATTAACTAATATAAGATGCTCTTTTCACTTGTATTTATGATACATGCAATATATATGAAGCAGATCCTCTAAGATCTAATTAACTCTCTCAGTTTGACTATCAATCTATGGGTGATATGTAGTTTTGAAGTTTAGTTATGTACCCAAAGCAAAATTTAGAGTTAACCAAAACCTAGAAGTCATATTTAGATCAAGATCTGAAATGATCTTCTCTTGTAATCCATGTAAATGATACACTTCCTTTATAAATCTCTCTACAATAGTAGATACATCATCTATAAAATTGCCTAGTATAAAATAAGCCACCTTAGTTAGTTTATCAACTATAACCAAGATCATGTCATGCAGGTTCCATGACAATGGTAAACTTTAGACTAATTGCATATTGATCACCTTCTATTTCCATTTTGGTATGTCATGTGGATACAAAAATCTAGATGGATACATATGTTGAGTTTTCACATGTTAACATTCCATACAACATGACACAAATTTTGTTGCATCTTTCTTGATTCTCTTCCATAAATAGAGTGGTCTAAGCTCAGCCATGAGCTTGGTTACTCATGGATGTCATGAATATGAGGCATTGTGTAGTTTTTTTAACACTATGCTCCTTAGATTCTGCCTATTTGGTACATACATCCTTCCATTATATCACAAAATACCACCATTCTCTATATTAAATCCTTTATACATATGATTCTAAGAATTCTTAGATAATGCTTTCCTAATATGATCATAGAATTCATCTCCCAATGAGAATTTGATCGCTTGATCCTTGAAAGTACTCTTGATAATAGCCATGACTATTATTTACCTCTTATGACTTAAGGCATCATCTACTCTATTTTATTTTCCTTTGATATAGTTGATATCAAAATAATAGTTAGATAAAAAACCTAACCAGTGTTTGTGATAAGCAATCAGATTTGGTTGGGTGAATATGTACTTGAGTCTTAAGTTGTTAGTCTTGAGCTAAAATGGTTTTCCTAGCAAATAATGCTTCCAAAATTGTAAATCATGCATAATTACTACAAGTTCTAGGTTATGAGGGGAATAATTCACCTCATACAGTTTTAGCTTCCTTGATTCATAGGCTACCACTACACCTTCCTACATAAGGACTTCTCCAAGTCCATCCTCAAATGCATATGTGATCACTAAAAACTTGTTATTAATGTCAAGAACTCTTAGCACTAGTGCTAATGTAAACCTATTTTTTAGTTCCTAAAAAACTAATTTAGACTCATCTAACCAGATAAAAGGTTGATTCTTCTACTATAGAGATTAATAAGATTGTCTATTTTAGAAAAATTCAAAATGAATTTCCTATAATATCCCACTAATTCCATGAACTTCCTACCTCATGGACATTATTTTGTGTTGGACAATTCATAATAGTCCTTATCTTTATTGTATCTACTAAAATACCATTTATAGAGATAATATGTCCCAAATATTGCACTTTATTTTATAACAACATACACTTAGATGATTTTCCATACAACTTATGCTTTAGCAAATGTTACAGAATTAGTTTCAAATGTTCAAAATGATCTTCTTCATTCTTAGAATATATAATAATGTCATCTAGAAAGACTAAAATAAAATGATCTAGATAATATTTAAACACACTATTCATGAGATTCATCAACATTACAGGAGCATTTTTCAATCCAAATGGTAACATTGTGAACTCATAGTGTTCATATCAAGTTCTCAAGGTACATAAATGATTCTCAAGAACTATGACCATAGATCTCAACTCATGATTCTATTTCCTTAGTTTTTAGCCATGTTATGCTTCTAAGATCACCTTTAAGCTATCAAGCTTCTTCAAAGGAATTGATCTAATAACAATTATTGGAATTACATCTACTAAGATGGGGGGGTGAATTATTTCCTTTAAAACATTCATTTAATTTCACTTATCATTCATGAAACATTCATTCAAACACATACATCAATCAATACATAAACAAGCATCCACATAAGCATAAAACATATGAACACAAGATATATGTGGGAAACCATCATGGGGAATAAAACCCACTGAAACACATCTTGGACTACATTCTTATAAGTAATGAGTTAATATTTAGTGAGGCACTAACTCCACAAGGAGTACCAACCCCTTACTAGTCAAGCACCAACTCAACTAGGCCTGTAGAAAGTACCAACTTGCAAGGAAGAGCAAACACCATAAGTGACTCAATACTAATTCATCCACTTCAATAAACTTATACAACCACTAACTTTCAAGGCAGATCTCACTCCTTGATAAATCACCAACTCAGCCAAGACCAACTTGATCACCTCAAGATACCTTATTGCTCAACCAACAGATGGTGACCTCTTCTTTAGATCTCTAACTTATTTATCTAAATTTCACTCACTATAATGCATTATAAACACATCTATAATGTATCTTTTATAGTATCTCAAAATACAATCAACTCATTCACCTCTTCTCAACCTTTTACCCCTCTCAAAATAGTCTCTAGGCTTCTTCACTCAATCATGCCTCTTACTAGGCTTATTAGGTCAACTAACCTTGACATCCACATGCAAAAAATATATTATATGTTAATAATATTTTCTCTCTCCTCTTTTAATGATCTTCAATACCTCATTATCCTTCACACTTTTCCCTTTTATTCACTCATTACGTCTCTTCTTTGTTACTCACACAATTAGGCCAATTATGCCTATAAGTCACTTGCCCACATACTTTCTTGGTCAGCCAAGACACTAATCCATCAGGATCAGACCCAAAATATGTCTTAGGACATGTTACACACAATATTCAATCAAAATAGGATCACCATTATGCTAGCCAAATTTTTTTAGATCACCTTCTCTTATTAGGCCTACTAGAGACCTAATTGTAATTAGGTCTATCCTTTCCATGGAACAACTTGAACCTCTATGGCCCAGATGGACCTCACCAAAGAACTCCAAGATTTAAAAAACTTATTTATAAACCTCAACTAACCTTTTCCATTCTCATTAATTTATAAATCCTTCACTCACACCTTGAAATCACCATTAGGCCTTATTACCCAAAAACATTATCTTCAAATATGAACCCCATAAAACCTGTAGAAACACATTATAGGTAAAATAAAAATATGTATGGAAACTTAATTACCTTATGGTCATCATCAATCTCATTATACTCCATCACTTAAGTTCCAAATACTTAGAAATACTTCATCAAAAAGCTCACTCAAAACTACCAATCTGCTCAAAACCCATTCATTAGCAACTTGACCTCAACCATCAACATAGGATATTTCCAACAATAAAAATGAATGTATAATATCTTTTGTAATATATAATACATCACCACATTATTTTTACACTTCCAAACTGGTCATAATGACACATGAACATCAATCTCACTAACGCAATTAACTGCCAAAGAACCTAAAAACACAATCCTAATGAATGTTGTTTTCAACTCCTATAAGGACAGTTACAAGAATTATTATGCATAGTTCCTATGTGACCTATATAAAATCATACAATATATATATATATATATATATATATATATATATATATATATATATATATATATATATATATCACAATAAATAGTGTCAACTATTACTCTTGCATACCAATTTGTTGAACATCTCTCTCAAAGTACTTGCATAATTAGATAAGCCATTTTGGCTTCCATATTACAACCTCTTAAAGTGAATCTCAACCTTATGCAAAGAATTTATAGTTCATATATATCCTTAAAAACATCAACATGTGTAATAGATAAAATGACTCCTATCATAGAGTCTCAAACTCTTCACTCTATCTTGCATACCCAGAACTGTCATTATGTTTGATGGACCAATGAAGATGAATATGCTTTCTGATAGCTATTTAGATATATTAAATAATTCCAAATTAATTAATATTATCCTTATATATATTTATAACATATTCATCTACAAATATATAGATGTATAATATTAAATACGAAATATATAGACCAATCTCTGAAACTTACACCTTCATTGTCTCATCTTCACTAGATAGGTCACCTTATGAATAATATTTTCAACATTTAAATGATCTCAAAAACATATAAAAAATATTTTCATGTGTTATATGTCTATAAAATAAACCTCATTCAATTTTTTCCATTACTAATCCATGACAACGCATCCCTAATATCATTATCGCTTTTGCTAAGTTTTTCTCAGTATCTTCACTATTTGAATTTTTAGTGATAAGCCAACTTCCATGACTAGTTTAGCATAATTAAAATTTATAACTTGATTATAAACCACCATGGTCATGAATTATAAGTCACAAACTTTAACCTCCATCCATTGTGCAACTTTGACTTGGTCAACCCTACCTCTATACAAAATTTCTGAGAAATAAAGGTTTTCTTATAGCTTCCACTCACTCTTATAATATACCAATGCCACATAAATATAACTAAAATAGTATTATACATGTTCCAATCACCAAATTATATCATATAATACATTTTGATCCATTTCCATGAAGATATTCCATATCAGGTTACTCTAAGGGTTTCAGATTGATTTTCATTCTTAACATTTGTTCATAAAACTCTGACCTTAAAAAAACTCCTAATACTTGGAAAAATAAGTTATGACCCTTTTCCATCTCTCCCAAATATCTCATATTCCCATGCAAATGTCACATGTGCCAATAAGCATGAGAAAATCCTTCTCGGGTCTTGATCATACAAGAGACCTTCAAACTTATTTTCATGATTTTTCCTTTAACTAAAGACCTCAAAATACACCAACATACTTGAAACATCATTTCAAACCTCAAAAAATTCTCATATGATCTCAAAGGACTCCAAACCTAATCATGATACCTCATTCTGCCACCTAGGGTCTTAAGACTATGTACATGAGAAGACCACTAAAGAAGAACATACCCCTTTGGCTCAATCTGAGAGTCATGTGACTAAATCAACACCTTTATAACATATTATAAAACTACATTTTAAAACTTAAATCTCATACACATCCATATCACCATCATCATACCTCTACAATCCATATTCATGCTTAAGAACTAGTTCATCTCATAGACCTACTAGGCACCATACCTATTTGAGATATTTGAGACACCTTATATATCTCACTACTCACTTCCTAACATATAAAATATAATCCACATCATCTCCCATCATTATCCTTTGACCAATTCTTCTTAGACCATATAGGTCACTACCCAAGACTAAACTAGTCAACTTGAACACACAAGACATAAAGACAATCTCTCTCTGAATTCATAAAGCTCTTAAGATATTCACCAAAGATATGAAACTTACACTACCTCAATAAAATCCACATACTTGTGTTTACTCATTTCGCCATACTTCACTATATTTCAAAAGACACTCCATTAGATCACTCAAATCCACACTAGTAGGCTCAAACAATCAACCTCATACCAATGACCATGACCACCTTCTTGTGAACCAACACTTGACCTCAAACTTCCTTTGACATAAATTACCTCAATAAAAAGGAAAATCTCACCTTACTAATCCTTATTCACATAAATTAAAGTACACAAACACATGACATCAATGACAACTTTCAACAATATCCCCCTTTGTCTTTGATAGCAAACCATAAATAAACTAATCATTCTCAAACTAAACTCCTCTCAACAAATTACTTCTCTCTAAAAATAAAAAAAATATCAATAACTTTATCCCATATGAACTTTGACCATCAATAACTTTCTACCCCTTTGAAATTAATGAAAAAGGGTGATACACACTATCACAAGGTCATCCACACATAGTCCACTGATCCTTGGACCTAAACACTCTCAGAGCCAATAAACTTCCCCTTTGTCCATACCTACTTCTCAATACTTGATCTCATTTGTGATCTCAAATAATACTAACCAAAATATGATTATTGAACCTTTGAAATGTCTCATACATACTCAAGAGACCTTAGTTACTAACTTCATGCTTCACCTCTACCATATGTATTTATGATGAACACACTATCATCCATATGAGTAACACTTTTTCTTGTCTATAATCATATCTCCCAAATATATATTTACACAAATACTCAATATAATCATGTTTATATACATGCCCATCATGTTTCAATAGACTTAGCAGGGTATAGGACTAGGTCTAGGTACAGACCTAAACCAAGCAACACCTTCCTTCTGAACACATTCAAACATATTAAAACCTTCAAACCAATATTCCCATTGTCTCATCATGCAGCCTTCTATGCAAACCTCAACCATGACCTAGATCATGGAAATAATTAGACTTCTTAGTTGTCTTCAAATTCTCTCTTTCTATATTGAGACTAATGCAGACACCTGCTTCCATTCCTTTTCACGGACCATGGTACTTATTTTATGTTATCCTTACATGAACTACCTTTGAACTGATCATCCATACCTTTATTTAAATAACCACCTCAAGATAGAAGCCTTCACATGCTTTTTATTGGTTGAAGAGTGTCTCCTTGAAGCCTAGATAGAGACACCCCACTTTATAAGTCTCTCTAACAACATGAACTCAAGATACCCCTAGTTCTCCAATCAACTTATCTCAACCATATTGCAATCAAGAGACTAATAGTCTTTCTTTAGGATTCTCTTCATTTTAATTGGTACCTCAAGCTTTATGTCTACATCATCCTTCTTATCTTTGATTTCCATTTTTTCTTCCAATGTACCATTAATATATGTTGATATTACATGCTTTCGGCACTTCTTCACATCTTATCCCTATTCTACTACAAATAAATCATTCTAACTGATAGGCTCAATTTTATGGACACTAACTAACTTTTGCCTCCATACCGTTTTAGGGGCATTAGTCATATTTTTATGACTAGATGGTTTATCCAATCTAATCTTACAAAAACTTGTAATGTGACCAACATGTTGACAACTAAAGAAAACAACCTTACTCACACCTTTTGCCTAATGTGGATTGTAATCCCTTTTTGACCAATTTCTTCTCCTCCTACAATCCCTTTCTATATGCCCAAACTAATAAAAATTGAAATAATAACCATGAAATGAATTAGAATACCTTGTTTCATTGTGATGCATGTTTGGAGATGATCTTTTATAATTTTGATTCATGTTGACCTTCTTTTTTTTATTACGATGATCTATATTCTTCTTGGTTTAATCTAACTTCTCATGTTCTTTCTCAATCTTAGACTTATATTTGCAACCCCTAACTTATCTTTAAGATCTTGAATAGTCATCTCATCTTTTTTAGCTCCATTAGATATATTAGTCTTCAAGGTACATATCTACTTCTCAAGAACTATGACCATAGATCTACACTCTTGATTCTCTTTCCTTAGTTGCTTAGCCATGTTGTTCTTATAATATCACCTTCAACATTTCAATCTTCTTCAAAGTACCTACTCTAATACCAATTATTATAAGTAAAACTACTGAGAGGGAGGGTTAAATCAATGCCCTTAAAACATTCATGAAGCATTCATTCAAACACATACATCAATCAATGCATAAATAAGCATCCACATAAGCATAAAACATATAAACACAATATATTTGTGTGAAACCCTCATGGGGAATAAAATAAACTAAAACATAGCTTGGACTATAGTCTTATAAGTAATGAATCAAGATTTAGTGAGGCACCAACCCCTTATTAGTTAAGCACCAACTCAAATAGGCCTTTAGCAAGAACCAACTTGTAAGGAGGTAACAACCCCCTAAGTGACTCATCACAAAATAAACCACTTTAAGAACACTTATACAACCACTAAATTTCAAGAAAACTCTCACTCCTTCTTGACAAAGCGCCAAATCAGCCAAGACCAACTTTATCACCTCAAGACACCTTGTTACTCAACCAACAGATGGTAACCTCTTCTTCAGCTCTCTAAATTTTGTATCTAAATTCCACTCACTATCATATATAAAAAACACATCCTTGATGAATATCTCAAAATACAATAAACTCATTCAGCTCTTCTCAACCATTTACCCCTCTCAAAATAACCTATAGGCTTCTTTGCTCAATCATGCCTCTTATTAGGCTTATTAGGTCAACTAACCTTAACAACCACATGAAAAAAATTTGTTATATATTCATCATAATTTATCTCTCCTATTTTAATGGTATTTAATACCTCATTCTCCTTCACACTCTACCCTTTTATTCACTCATTGGGTTTCTCCTTTGTTGCTCATATAATTAGGCTAATTATACCTTGTATAAATACAAGTCACTTGTCCACATAATTTCTTGGTTGGACAAGATACTAATCCATAAATATCATACCCAAAATATGTTTTAAGATATGTTACACATAATATTCAATCAAAATATGATCACCATTAGGTTGTCCAAATTTGCTTCGACCACCTTCTCTTCTTAGGCCTACTAGAGACCTAATTGAAATTAGGTCTATCCTTTCCACAAATCAACTTGAACCTCTATGGCCCAGATGGCCCTCAAAAAATAACTCCAATATTTAAAATTATTATCTATAAACCTCAAATAACCTCCCCCATTCTCAATAATTAATAAATCCTTCTCTCACACCTTGAAAGCACCATTAGGCCTTAAAGACCTATAAGGCCTAATTACCTCAAAACATTGTCTTCAAAGATGAACCCCATACAACTTGTAGAAACACATTATAGGTACCATAAACATATGTATGTAAATTTCATTACCTCAAGGTCATCATCAATCTCATTAGACTCCATAACTTAGGCTCCAAAGACTCAAAAACACTTCATGAAAAATCTCACTTAAAACTACTAATATGCTCACAACCCAGTTATTAACAACTTGACCTCAACTACCAACATAAGCTATTTCCAACACTCCAAATACATGTATAATATCCTATGTAATATATAATACAAAACCACATTCTTGGTATAATTCCAAATTAGGCATAATGACATAGGAACATCAATCTCACTAGCACATAGAAAACTACTAAAGAACCTAAAAACATAGTCATGATGAATTTTATTTTCAACTCCTATAAGGACACTTCCAAGACTTATTTATTAGAGAGTTATCAGTGATGTCAAGGATGTGTCCAAGTGAGTGGATTAATTGTCTTTATATTCTAAGTGTCAATGATAAAATGTGAGTGTGTTTATCTTAGTATGCTTGAAGTAAGCTTGGTTTATCCTCAATTTTAGTATAGTTAGGGATGTTTAGGGATGAGTATGGTGATTTGAAGTTGTGAAATATATAAAATAAGATGTATCATGTGATTTTAATGCTTGTGTGCATGCGTGTATTTCATCTGGTAGTTTATATTTTTCATCTAGACATTTTGGGTCTAGTGGTAGAAAAATCTAAGTAGGTAGTTTGTTGACATCACCATTGCCACATATGGATGATTCATGGGGAGTTAGTAATATGATTGTGATCACATTAGTCCCAAGTTACTATAGTTTTAATTTTAGGTCATGAGGTTGACCGTAGATAAATATATGTGAGTTTAAAGTTGGCCTCTCAAATAAAAGTTCACTAAGTTCTTATACTTAGCTAGACCATCACTGCACGTCATACAAATATGAATGAACCAAAAATTTTGTAAATTTAATATAGGTACTTAGAGAGTCAATTAAGGCCAAATATTTTCATGGAGATTTTTTCTATATTTCCAAGAATGTACCCTAAAATTGTAGAGTCTTGAATTGATTTCTATCTCAAGTTATAAAGCTTCAAAGTTGTACTTGCAGACTATGATGGGCTAGAGACCATCAAGTTTAATCATGTTGAAGTTTGAACTCATTTGTTTATAAGATCCAATGGTGAATAATTAATCATACATATTAAGATCAATGGTGCATATGAATTCAAAATTTCAAAGGTTGGATGCACAGATGACAAGTGTCACAAGCTCGTTAGTCTGACATAAGATCAATAGTGAGTGATGGTTCGTACTGGTGAATATCAATGATGTGGGACAAGTCAAAGAGTCAATAATGCATGCGAGACTACCAAGTGGAAAAATCATAAGAGACTATCATTAAATTACTTATAATTCATGTAAGGGTGTTAAGTGTCATAATCTCAAGTGTTTTGAGTAAGATCTAATGGTTAACATTACAAGATAAATATTAGGCTACTCAACAGAGATTGATAGTGCCTATGTGGTCAAGACTACCAAAAAGCATGAGATCATGTCAACATGTTTGAGTTTTAATGTTTGGATACTGGAGTAATACAAGTTAAAGTTTGATATACTTCTGAAGAATATTGATGGTGTGAGTTAAGTGAGATGAATGGAGAGCACGAGATGTGTTCTAAGTGATTGAGGCTTAACTATGACTATTTGGATTTAAATATTTGAATTTAATGAAGGAAAGACCAGTGCTTAGTTTTTAAGACAACTTTCGATATATAAAAAATTTTATGTTGTAGTAAAAATAAAAGTTGTATAAAACTTCAAGGTGCATCTTGAAATATTAATTTTAAGGTCTAAATGTTTGTACAATAAAATTTATTGAGCTCTAAATATGAATATGTGTTCTTTCATGCTCTACAAGTAATTCAAGAAGGGTAATAGACTTGTTAATGATGGTATTCTGATGTTTTGAGATGAGATGACTATATAAGAGTGTTGTATACTCCATGAGGACCATCTATGTGGATTATGAATTTTTAATCAATCATATTTAGTATGATCAAGGGCTCATAATGTGACTATGTGTTAATTCATGGTGGTTATGTGCACATAATGTTGTTTGAGCAAACTGAGATTTAACAAAAGGGTGTTGTGATGGTTGTTATCACTTAAGAAGGACCTATAGATTGTGTGTCATGGGTTCATGTATTAGAAAAGTTTTCATGTGTTATTAGTTTGTTTAGATAGGTTTCAAAGAGGTGAATAGGTCTTCATAGGACCTAAAAGGTGACTTATGCCTATTTGAAAGAGGGTTGTGCTGTAAAGGTGACCCATGTTAGATGCCTTAAGTGTGAAGACATGTGGTATGGTCGATAAAGAAGGTTATGATCATAATAATATTGAAGACTCTATAAAAATTGAAACCAAATGTGATGGTTTCTAGGATTTTTGAATAGATGTGAGAGACTTGAGAGAAGAGGTATGTGTAAAAATTGTGGAAAGAAGAAAGGGTGTGTGCCTAGTGGATGGGGTTATAAAACAAAGCAAGTTCATGATTGTGTGTATGACCTATAGGTTAAATTTATGATTTCAAATACAATGTTCTTATAGGTTTGAATATTGAATATGAATGAAGGATAGATGAATTATGTGTGAGCTTGGTGGTTGATTTGAGAGGTAGATCAAAGTATGCATTATGTAGTGTGTAGAGTTTAAGAGAGCTGATATACATTATATATCCATTAAATTGGTAGGCAATCAGTGATCAAGAAATTTTCATTTCATAGGTATTTTGAGGGTGCTCAACATCTAGGTCAGAAAGACTTGACTAATAGGTGATTAGAAGGACTTGATCATTTTAGAGGTAGGTGTTCCCTATGAAATAGTTGTTTCACTAAAGTTGGTCAGAATAAATTAACTAGAAAGTGGTCAAAATAACTTGATCATCTTAGGGTTAGGTGTTCCTTATAAAATAGGTGTTTCACTAAAACTAGTCAGAAGGACTTGATCGTCATAGGGGCAGGTGTTCCTTGTGAAACAGGTGTTTCACTAAATTCTAGTTAGAAGGACTTGAATAGTCTCATGTTTGTGATCATTTTATAAGATAATAAGTCCATGTGTTTGTAGGCTTAAGAGTGGGTTTTATTCCATAAGAAGGTTTCCCATATAGATCTTGTGTTGTGTGTGTGATATTGCATTATCTTCATTGTTCATTTCCATAAACATCTTGTATGCTTAATGAATGGTTGTATTAAATGCTTAAGTGTTTGAAGGGTTTGGAAATTGAATTGGATTATTTGTCACCCCTAATTCACCCCTACCCCTCTCAATGATTTTACAACTAATAATTGGTATTAGAGTAGGTCCTTTGGTAAAGGCTTAACATCTTTAAGGAGATCTAAGGTACAATATGGGTAGGCATCAAATGTAAGGAGGGTTTTCCACTAAACAAGCATCGATGCTCGATGGATCTAATTATGACTTTTTAAGTATGATGATGAGGACCTACATTGTGTCCCTAGGGTTTGACACTTGGTAATATATTATGGATGGTTATTATGAACCTACTATTCCTCCATCTAGTGTTACAAATAAGAATTTATTTGAGAATAATTCTAAGGCAATGAATACTATCACTTGTTATCTTTCAAAGATTGAATATAATAAGGTAATCCATTGCATATCTACCAATGATTTAGATGATGATAAAGATGAGGTAGACTATGAGACTAAACTGATGAATGCTCTTGAAGAATTGAATATTGAGAATAAGATTAAAAAGAAGATAAAGTCTCAAATCAAGGACTATGAAGAGAAATTCAATGTGTATGAAGCAAAGAATGAATGAAGGCACCAAGGAGCATGAAGATATTGTCAAGCATCATAGTTATCATTTGGAAATCTTGTCTACAAGCTTGAAAGCTAAAGAAGATGAATGTTCAAGGTATGTAATTGAAAATGAGTCATTAAAAGGTGATTTAAATAAGACATCTAGTAAGATGCAGTCATTTATGACATTTGAAAAGAGCTCAAGTGATTTAGACAATATTCTAAACAATCAAAATCATGCAAGTGATAGAACTAGTCTTGGATACAAAGAAGAACCAAAAAAATCAACTCAATACAAGATGAATACTAATATAAATTAGACCTTGAAGGTCAACAATCAATAAAGGAATGAAGATGCTAGTAGAGTGAAGACAAATCAAATTAGATAACCAAATACCATGAGGTATGCAAATTTTAATGTTTATTGTTACACATGTAATCAATTTGGGCATAGATTTAGATAATGCAAGAGACTTGTTAGAAATGTGTTTGCATGGAACTATGATGGGGGTCATCATCAAAAAGGTGTAAAAAATTTTAAGTGCTTCAAATGTCTTGATTAGGGACATTTTGCTAAGCATTGTCCAAATAAGGTAAGGAAAGGTGAGTCTTCTTTAAAAGGATTAGCTTGTTTAAATTTTCAAAAGAATGGATATATTGAAAGATTTTGTTCTAATCAGGAAAGGCAAGATAAGCTTCTTGAAAAAGTTATATTATGCTTCAACTATCTACAGAAATGTCACATTTCTAGATTCTAAAAGCAAAGGCCTACAAGAAAGAATAGGTTTAATCAAGCTCCTAGAGTGCAAGAAAGAAGTCAAGTTAACTCATGGAAACCAAAGGTGGAAAGTGTGATTCATGATGAATATGCAGGTCTAAGTAATATATTTTTATAGTGGAGAATGTTACATAATATAGAGAGTGCTAAGAGCTCTCATTATATGCTCTTATTATGAGTGAAGAGACCAAACTCAAGGAGAAGACCAAGGTTCTAGTTGAGGCTAGTTTTAAGGTGTGTTTGGATGCTAATGGTCAACCTGCTATGTGAGAGTAAGTTTCAATCTTGGTTCTTATGTTGCCAAGGTCTGAAGGTGATGTTCTAAAATGAAAAAAAGCTACTTTAGTAATCAAATTATGTCAAGATTCCATAGTTGCTATAAATGTTGTATATCCTATCATAGAAGATGAAGTGAGTGACATATAAAAGGAACAAGTTATCAAAGTTTAGACTAAGGAGAACAAGATCAAGAAGTCTTATAACTATAAAAGGATTCTAGTAGTTACTGAGGAGATGTGAGCCACTTTGTGTTTCACTTTATTTTAGAGAATTGTGGTGTAGAAGAGGTCTTTGTCTATGCTTATTAAGAGTCTCCTTTCAGTGGAGAGTCAAGTGTTATTTTGGTGTTATTTAGAAGGTCCTAGAAGACAAGAGATGAGTCTTTCCAGTTGGATTTGGTGTGTCATAATGGGATAAGTGCTTTGATGAGGTTAAAATGATGTCATAAGATGATTTTATTGTGTATACAGTGTCTGTAGGATTAGAATGGGTGTTTCTAGGTGGATAATGAGATTTATGAAATTTTAAGAATATTTTGGTGCTCAGAAAGATCTGTGCACTTCTTTGTGATGTATTCTAGGTGGTTTTATGTCTTGATGATCTTATTTGTACATTTTGGAGTTTTTTTGTGTGCTATCAGTTTATCTTTATTATTGCATATCAAATTCTTGGTATATTAATTCAAGGTACCCAAAGGTGTGAAGGTTTAAATATTAGTCTAGAAGTGTGTTATGGTTATCTATAGGTGTGAAAGAGTTTTTAGAGGTGGGTGTTGACCAGAAAGAGGTTTGTTTCCCTTATTTATTTTGAGATTCTAAAGTTTTGGACTATGATATAAAAGTGGTTTGCCTTATGATTTGAGGTTTGAGTCTTTTTAAAAAGTTAAATGGGCCAAATGGGTTATCAAATCAAGCGTCATAGAGATCCGAATTTTTATGGTTTTCAAATTATTCATGATTTTGTCAAGATCGAGGCCTAATTAGCTAGTAGGTTTGTGAAGGAAGTATGTTATAGAGGATAATCTAGGTGATTCAAATTGGTTTGCCTAAGTGGGAATATGAGAGTGATCTAGATATGAATTTTCAGGTCTTGAATATGTGTCTACTAAAATTTTGGTCTCTACAAGTACCAAGTAGGGCTACAAGGAGACTAGATAGGCCTAGTATGAAGAATAGTTCTTTTTTATCAATTTATCCAAAATATCATGGTATGAGTGTTTCAATTTAAGTTCTCAAGTTTTTTCAGATCATGTTTAATATTTTTTAATGGCATGAAGTTTTGTTGGTGGTCCTTGAGGTGGATTGGGAGAGAAGGCTAGTAAGCTTGTGTGGTGGTTCTTCATGGTGTGTGAAGATTTGAAGATGCTCAAGAGGTGAAATGGCTTAGATATATTAGGTGATTCCTTATTAGATGTTTCTTGGTGAGTTCCATTATATTTTAGTGCTTTTTTATGTTCTTTCTTCATTGGTTGTAATGTTTGGTTGAAGAGAGTGTTGGCATGTAGCAAGAGGAAGTTGTTAAGGCAAGAAAAGGTAGGCTCAAGGTAAGGGGGAGTTTGTATCATATTCATAAGGTGTTTATCTCCTATTTTGGTATTTTTAGGTCCTTAGGATCAGATTTTTCCCACTTTTTCATTGTGTCAAAGGGGGAGAAGGTTCTTATTATGAGAGTTCTTGAAGATAAAGAAGGAAGGTGAGTTGTATGATGGGTGTTGACATCAATGATAAATAAAGAGATTGATGGAGAGTTTTTAGTGATTTCATGTATGTTTCCAAGTGATTTGATGAAGTGTCTTGAAATTCTAAGTGTCAATGACGAAGTGTGCAGTGTGCTTGTCCTAGTATGCTTGAAGTAAGCTTGGTTGATATTCAGTTTTAAAATTTTTAGGGATGAGTATGGTGATTTTAAATTATGTAATAGGTCCCATAAGAGGTCTTATATGATTTTAATGATTGTGTGCATGAGTTTATTTCATCTAGTAGTTCATAGTTTTCATATAGACATTTTGGGTCTAGTGGCAGAAAAATATGAGTAGGCAATTTGTTGACATTGCCATTACCACATATGGATGAGTCAAGGGGATTTGGTCATATGGGTGTGATCACATTAGTCCTAAGTTGTTGTGGTTTAAACTTTAGGTCATGAGGTTGAGCTTAGCTAGAGATATGTGGGTGTAAATTTGGCCTCTTAGATAGAAGTGTTAAGCACAGGCTATACTAAGAGGGAGGGTGAATCAGTATATCATAAATATTATAAAATTTCACTTAATCAAATTCCATGTAACCATACATTTAATATATGTAATAAAATTAAAAAAATAAACACCACACAAGATAGAGAGAGACATCATATTTAACATAGAAACCCAACATGGGAAAAAACACAGAGAACAATATCAAGTATATGAATGAGAACCAACTCAAAATATAATATTCACAAGCACCAACTTGCAGGAGCACTAACCCCTTTGTTGAGCACCAACACAAAAATGATTCATGAGCACCCATGCGCAGGAGCACCAACCCCTCTTGTGTATACCACACAACTATCTCTCAATGTTGCTTTCTCAAAAAATGATAGCATATTACAATATCTCCTTCTTTTCTCTCCTTTAATCTTCTAAGCTAGATATGAAAATTACAAATCATGCTCTATTCTTGCATCTTACAAATGGATTCTCAAGCCTTTATTTATAGCTTTCTAAATGACCTTTGGCATTCACCCTTTGTGACCCTTCAATCCTCATGGAAAATGGCACCAAACTTGCATGACCCTTCATATCCTTGCATTTGAAAAGTCACATGGTGACCCTTCGTAAGTAAATGTGTCATTTCCTCTTTTGTATTTATCTTAGTGACTTTTCGTATTCCTTAAAGATGAATCTTCATGAGAAAATGTGCCATACCCTCTTTTGTCTTCACATAGTGGTATTTGGAATTCCTCCATGGGCCTTCTTTTGAATTATATACAACCAAAAATATATTCATTAATATTAAATAAATATTAACACACATTATCCAAGATATGAATATTAAAAACACCATTAAATTCTATGGGGCCTTTATCACCAATAATTCTAGACCTTTAACATCAATGACAATATTTCCAAAAATCTCCCCCTTTGTCATTGATGACAACCTCAAACTAAAACTACCACATCTTGAAACCTGCACATACTACCATCTAAAAAAACATACAATAACTCTCCCTTACTATAATAACTTGTACCTATTCCTTGTCCCTATTTTTCACCTATACCTATACCTATACTTGTTTCTATTCTTCTCCCCCATTGAAATCAATGGCAAAGGGCCTATCCTAGAAATAACACTTATCTCCCCCTCAATTGATATTGATCCTCAATGGTATGAAGTAAAAGAAATTACTCCCAACTCCTCTCGTAGATCCTTGAATGTGTCCTTTGATCGTGCCTTTGTGAAGATATCTGATAACACATATAAATTGTTACCTATCCTCTAAGCATCTGCAATCAACTCATTTTAATCTTTTCTTCTAATCTCATAACCTTTTGCATAAAAATTTAATATATATCTCTAATCACATATTTGACTTACACTCAATAGATTATGCTTAAGACCTTCTACATACAATACATTCTTATTCTTGGTTCTACCATTATCCAAACTCAAAGTACCCTTTTTGACTATCTTGGTAGTGGTTTTATCTCTAAATTTAATTATTCCACCATTGATATTTTTTATATTTTTAAACTTTCTCTTATCTCCTATCATGTGCCTCGAACATCCATTGTCAATGAACCATGGTTCTTCATTTCTTGCACGCAAAGCTGTCTAAACTAACATAGAATCTTTAGGTTGTTTCTTCTACCATGAACATGTCTACACCTTCTTCTTGATGAATGGAACCTTGAAACTTTGGTATTTATTTATTAACTCAAACATGATTCTACAATGTTAGGATATGTATCCAAAATTATTGTAGTTGTAACATATTATAGCCTCTTCATCAAACCCTGATAGAGGAGCAAAAGAGTTATAGCTTCTATTAGACTCTACATGAGTTTCCTTCTCCTTGTTTCTAAAATTATTAGCTCTTTTTTGACATTATATTTTCTTGTGACCATATCCATTATAATAAAAACAATAACCATGAAAATAGAACCTATTTTTGTATCTCTATCTTGATTGTATTTTGTAGCTTCACTCCTTCTAGCCTTCTTTGTTTGAGATGTCCTATGTATTCTTCTCTTCTTCCCTTTTTATTTCCTCTTTTGTAAGAGCTTCAACATATCTCTTTTTATTTTCAAATCTGATACTTGTCTTATCTGATATTACCTTTGGATTTCTAATATCTTATTCAACATGTTAGTGCTATCCTCAAATTTTGAATCACTGACTACTTTATCATTGACTGCTTTCTTAATATCTTCTTTTAAAGAGGCAATTTCAATAACATACCTTTCACATTATTTACTTACTTTTTACAATTATATTGTTATATCTTTTTTATTCTTTTTAGCTTCTTCAAAGTGTGCTAGTAGATCATCAATTATTTCCTTTGACTACTTTTCATTTTTCTCGATCTAGTGCTTCAATATTTGATTCTTCTTCTCAACAACTTCTAATTATTCTAAGGCACAAATGAGTTCTCCTTCTATATTTACCTCAACTTCATCATTTTCTTCTTCTTGATCATCTATATTTTTGCTTGCTGAGGCATCTTCATGTATGGCCATGAATAGAATCTCTTCTTCTTCTGAGTCATTGACTCCACTATTTTTGGCTGAGCGAGGATCTTTAGAATACAAACTCTTCTTCTTGAGTCCCTTCTTGAATTTTCCTTTGAAATTCTTCTTGTATGTAGAATTTCCTTCTTCATTTTCACCATTACCCTTATCTAGGCACTTAGCTGCAAAATGTCCAATATTTCCACAATTAAAATATTTAAAAGGTAATTTTCCTTGATATTTACCTATGCCCTTTTTTAGCTTATGAATGAATAGAGCTCCATTGTCATCTTCATCATCACTAGAACTCTCACTTGATTATTGAATCTTAGCCTTCTCTTTAACCAAGAGGGGGGGTGAATCAATATATATATATATATATTACTTAATCAAATTTCTTTTCTTTAACCACTTAACCACACATTCAAAAAACTAAAACAATAATATGTACCACACAAGAGAGAGAGAGAGAGAGAGACCAGACTTTTATGTAGAAACCCAAAGTGGTAAAACCCATAGAGAACAATCTCAAGTATACGAATGAGCACCAACTCAAATTACAAATTTCACAAGCACCAACTTGCAGGAACACCAACCCTTTTTCCGTGTACCAACATAGAAACTATTTGTGAGTACCAACTCACAGGAGCACCAACTCCTTACAAATATTTGTGAGCACCAACCCACAGGAGCACCAACCCCTATTGTGTATAAAATGCAACCATCTCTCAATGTTTCTTTCTAAATAAATGATATAACTCTATAATATCTCCTACTTGTCTCTCTTTGAAAACAAATACAAACCATGCACTCTCTTACATATTACAAATGGCTTCTCAAGCCTTTATTTATAGCTTTTTAAATGACCTTTGGCATTCACCCTTTGTGACCCTTCAATCCTCATGGAAAATGACACCAAACTTACATGACCCTTCTTATCCTTGCATTTGAAAATTCATATGATAACCCTTCATAAGCAAAAAAATCCTTTATTATTTTGTCTTTATCTTGGTGACTTTTTCGTATTCTTTAAAGTGTCCCTTCATGGAAAAATGTGTCATACCCTCTTTTGTCTTCACATGGTGACTCTTGGAATTCCTCAAGATGAATCTTCATGATAGAATTCATCCCTTTCCTCTTTTGTCTTTACCCCATGACTCTTTTACTTCTCTATGGGCCCTCTTTTGACTTATATGCAACCAAAAAAATATTCATTAATATTAAATAAATATTAACACACATTATCCAAGATATGAATATTAAAAACATCATTAGATGCAATGAGGCCTTTATCACCAATGCTAGACCTTTAACATTAATGACAATATTACCAAAAATCTCCTCCTTTGTCATTGATGGCAACATCAAATTAAAATTGCCACATCTTGAAACTTGCACATACTACCATATAAAAAACATACAATAACTCTCCCTTACTATAGCAACTTGTACCTATTTCTTGTACCTATTCTACACCTATTCCTATTCCTATACCTATTTCCATTCTTCTCCCCCTTTGACATCAATGGAAAAGGGCCTAACTTGAAGCTAACACTTAGCTCCCCCTTAACTGATGTTGATCCTCAATGGTAGGAAGTAAAAGAAATTACTCCCAACTTCTCCTAAAGATACTCAAATGTGTCTTTTGGTAGTGCTTTTGTGAAAATATCTACATTCTACACTAAGTACTAATATATTTGATCTTAACCTATTGATCTGCAAAATGCTCTCTCAAAAATTGATATCTGATGAGAATATGTTTTATTCTTAAATGCATCAATGGATTCTTCAAAATATTAATAGCACTTGTGTTGTCACAAAAAATATAAATAGGTTGATCATATTTTACCTTGATATCTTCCAAAGTTTGCTTCATCCAAATCACTTGAGTACAACACAATACTATTTCAATATATTCTAATTTAGCTATAGAAAGTGATACTAAATTCTACTTTTTGCTTATCCATGATACTAAGCTATCACCAAGGAAGAAATCTCCTCTACTTGTACTCTTTCTATCATCCAAGTAACGTACCCAATCTGAATTTGTATAAGCAACCAAAGTGAAATCTCTACTTGTGGGAAACTATAATCCATAATCTAATGTCCCCTTGATATATCTAAATATTCTCTTCACCAATTGAACATGATTATCTTTTAGAGCTGACTGATATCTTGCAACCATACCAACTACATGTATGATGTCTGGCCTTGATGTTGTCAAATATAAAAGACTACCAATCACAAATCTATACAAATATTAATCTATAACAGGTAAATTTTCATCCTTTCTTACCTTATTTCCTATGCTCATTGGTGTGCCAACTGGTGCACAATCCTCAAAACCAAATTTCTTCAACATTTCCTTGGCATATTTACTTTGAGATATGAAAATTCCTTTATCTAACAAAAATATTTGCAACCCTAATAAAAATGGCAATTTTCCTAACATAGACATCTCAAATTATTTTTGCATATTATCAAAAAAAATTGTCATATTTTCAATGTTTTCTCTAAAAATGATGTCATCAACATATACCACAACAATCAATTAATGCTCACCTTCTATTTTGATGTAGAGATTACTGTCAACAAATCCTCTCTTAAAACTTTAATCCTATAGGTACTTATCAAGTCTTGCATACCAAGCTCTGGGAGCTTTTTTCAATCCATACAGTGCTTTCTTTAATTTACATACATGGCTACTAATATTTGAGAGAATAAATCTCTCAGGTTACTCAATGTAGACCTCTTCTTCTAGATTCTCATTTAGGAAGGTATATTTGACATCTATCTGAAACACTTTGAAATTTTTAAACATTGCATATGAAAGAAACATTCTAATAGCCTCTAGCCTTACCACTGGTGTAAAAGTTTCTTCAAAATCTATTCCCTCAATCTGAGCATATCCTTTACATATTAATCTTGCTTTATTCCTGGTCACTTCTCCAATTTCATTCAACTTATTTATATAAACCTTTTTAGTTCCTATCACATTATGATATTTTGGTCTAGGCACTAATTCCCAAGTATCATTATTTTCTATCTAATTTAATTCTTCATCCATTGCCTTAACCCAATGCTTTTCATGTCTAGCTTCTAAAAAAGTTCTAGGCTGAATTTTGGATAACAAAGAAAAATTAACCTGCTCAAATTCACTTACCATCATTCTTCTGGTGTGAATTCTTTCATTTATGTCCCTAATGATGTCACTTTTATTATGATTTATATGAACATATTTGGATGGGGTTTTGGTGTCCTTTTTCTCCTTCTCATCTTTATCTGATTCTTTAAAATCTTCCTCTTCATTGATTTCAGGAATGTCTATTGGATCACTGATTCTTTATGTTCCATCTTCTTCTATCCTAACACTTTCACTTTCAACAATTTCTTTGGTTTTTTTGTTATAACATTTATAATCTTTACTTTTGAAAGAATAACCAAGAAATATACCTTCATCTACTTTGGATTCAAACTTACCAAGTTTTTCATTGGTTCTATTTATGAAGCATCTACTACTAAAAACTCTAAAATAATCAACTTTTGTTGGTTTGTCTTTCCATAAATCATAAGGAATCTTGTCATTATTGACTCTCAATAATTCTCTACTATGAATATGAACTACTGTAGCAACTGCCTCTCTCCAATATTTATCTAGTATCTTGAATTCATTTAGCATTATCCTCGCTATCTCCTGAACTATTTTGTTTCTCCATTTAACTACTCCATTTTTTTGTGGAGTTTTGGCTACTAAATAATGCCTCTTTATTCCATGGTCTTCACAAAACTCAATAAATTGATCTGAAATGAATTTTCCTCCTTGATCTGATCTTAGATACTTAATCTTCAAACTAGTTTCATTCTAAACTAATGCTTTGAAATGCTTGAAAGCTTCTAATTTTTTCTTTAAAAACATTACCCAAGTCATACATAAAAAATCATCAATAAGCAATATGAAATATTTCTCATCTTGAGTACTTTAAGTTCTCATAGGTATACATAGATCAATGTGAACAAGCTCTAACATCTGAGTGATCAAGTACCCTTTCGTTTTGAATCACCTTATAGTTTGTTTCCCATGTTGAGAAGGTTCACAAAGTGTGTCAGATGGCTTTGTAATCTTTAGAATATTTTCAACTGCTTACTTTGTGATGATGCTGACAAGATTGTCAAAATTTATGTGTCCCATTCTCTTGTGCCATAGCTAACTTTCTTCAATCTAACTCAAACAACATCTTTGACCTTTGATGTCTTGAAAGCAACTTCTCTCTTTGAGGGTTTATCTTTTTTAGTCCATATCTCATATTTCGTAACAATACCATGTAGCTCATCCATCTTTAGCTTGGCTAAATTTTTCATCTCTTTAATTGCCAAAACTTTTGCATCATATCTCAATGGTAGAGATCTCAAAACTTTTTAAACCACAATTGATTCTTCTAGCTTTTCTCCAAGACCTTGAATCAGATTAACTATTTGATCAACCCGCAAAAGATAACTTGATATATTTTCTTCCTCTTCCATCTTCAAACTCTTAAACTATCTTCTAAAAATTTGAAGCTTAGCTTGTTAAACCTTTCCATCACCTTCATAAATATTCTAAAGTTTTACCCAAGTTTCATGATCAAATATACATTGCATAAATTTAAAAAATTATGATTCACATAAAATATAATTTAAATCTTTAGCTTTATTTTCACTTGCCTTCTTTTCTACAATAGTAATTACAAGTGTTTGTGGCTCTTAACATTCTTTCACCACTGCTTTCCAAATTTTGAATCCAAGATCCATCAAATAAGTCTTCATCCTTATGCTCCACAAATAATAATTTATCCCATTAATAAAAGGTGCCTTATTTGTAGATAAACCTTCATGTGATCTAGCCATCATGATTTCTTGATCTAGCTTCAAGCTGTAAAACTTTTTCCAAAGGAACTTGCTCTAATACCAATTATTAAGCACAAGATATACTGAGAGGGGGGATAAATTAGTATATCATAAATATTATAAACTTTCACTTAATCATATATTCAAGATATGTAATAAAATTGAAACAATAAACACCACACAAGATAGAGACAGACACCATATTTAACGTGGAAACCTAATATGGGAAAAACTATGGAGAACAATCTCAAGTATATGGATGAGCACCAACTCAAACTACAATATTCACAAGCACCAACTTGTAGGAGCACCAACCCCTTTGCTGAGCACCAACATAGTAATGATTTATGAACACCCACCCACAGGAGCACCAACCCCTCTTTTGTATACCACACAACTATCTCTCAATGTTGTTTTCTCAATAAATGATAGCATATTACAATATCTCTTTATTTTCTCTCCTTTGCTCTTCTAAGCTAGATATGACAATTAAAAATCATTTTCTCTTCTTTCATCTTACAAATGGCTTCTCAAGCCTTTATTTATAGATTTCCAAATGACCTTTGGTGTTCACCGTTTGTGACCCTTCAATCCTCATGGAAAATGGTGCCAAACTTGAATGACCCTTCATATCCTTGCATTTGAAAAGTCACATGTTGACCCTTCATAAGCAAATGCATCCTTTCCTCTTTTATCTTTATCTTGGTAACTTTTCATATTCCTCAAAGATGAATCTTCATGACAAAATTCTCCATACCCTCTTTTGTCTTCACATGGTGACTCTTGGAATTCCTCCATGGGCCTTATTTTGACTTATATGCAACCAAAAATATATTTGTTAATATTAAATAAATATTAACACACATTAGTCAAGATATGAATATTAAAAACACCATTAAATACTATGGGGCCTTTATCACCAATAATGATAGACCTTTGACATCAATGACAATATTTTCAATAACAAGTTCATCAAGTTCTTATACTTAGCCAGACCATCACTGTACGTCATACAAATATGAATGAATTAGTAAGTTTTTGTTTTTAATATAGGTACTTAGAGAGTTAACTAAGGTCAAATGTTTTCATGGAGATGTTTTTTATAGTTCCAATAAGGTACCCTAAAAATTTGGAGTCTTGAAGTGATTTCTATCTCAATTTATAAAACTTCAAAGTTACACTTACAAATTGTGATGGGTTAGAGACCATCAATTTTAATCATGTTGCAATATGAGGTCATTTGTATATAAGATACAATGATGAGTACTTATTCATACATATTGAGATAAATAGTATGTATGAAGTCAACATGTTAAAGGTTGTATGTGGAGTTGAAAAGTATCGCAAGCTCTATAGTCTGATAAAAGATCAATGGTGAGTAACAATTCATACTAACGAAGATCAATGGTGTGGGATAAGTCAAAGAGTCAACAATGGATGTGAGATTGCCAAGTGGCACAAGCATAATGGAATATAAGTAAATTTCTTAGAAGGCATGTGAGGGTGCCAAGTTTAATAATCTCAAGAGTTCTAATCAATATCTAATGGTGAGCATTGTAAGATAAAGACCAGGCTACTCAATAGAGATCAATAATGTGTATGTGGTCAAGATTACCAGAAAGCATGAGATGAGGTCAACATGTTTGAGGTTTAACATTTAGACAGTGCATCACTGTGAGTTAAATTTCAATCTACTTTTGAATAATATTGATGGTGTGAGTTTTGAGAGCTAAGTAGAGAGAACAAGATGTGTTCTAAGTGATCAAGGTTTAACTATGATTGTTTGGATTTAAATATTTGAATTTAATGAAGGAAAGACTAGTGTTTGGTTTTTGAGCCATAACATTTGATCTATGTAAAATTTTATGTTTTGGTAAAAAGAAAAGTTATAGAGGACTTCAAGGTGAATCTATAAATATTCATTTCAAGGTCTAAATATTTGTACGATAAAATTTATTGAGCTCCAAAGTTAACTATGTGTTCATTCATGCTCTACAATTAATCTGAGAAGGGTAATAGAGTTGTTTTTTATGGTATTTTGATGTTTTGAGATGAGATATCTATTGGAGAGTTTTTTAAACTCCATGAGGACAATATATGTGGATTATTAAGGTTTGATCAATCATATTCAGTATGATCAAAGACTTAGAAGGTGACTATGTGTTCATTCATGGTGGTTGTGTGTATAGAATGTGGTTTGAGTGAATTGAGCTTTAACAGAAGGGTGTTGTGATGGTTGTTATCACTAAGGAGGAACTATAGATTGTGTGGAATGATTTCATGTATTTTAAATTATTCTCATATTCAAAGTTTTCTTAGATAAGTGTCAAAGAGTTGAATGGGTCTTCATAGGACCTAAAAGCTAACATAAGCCTATTTGAAAGAGGGTCTTGCTTAAAGGTAACCCATGTTAGATGCCTTAAGGGTGAAGGCATATGTTATGGCTAAAAAAAAGGCTGTGATCATAATAATCATGAAGACTCTATAAAATTCAAAACCAAATGTGATGGTTTATAAGCTTTTTGAATAGATGTGAGAGACCTAAGAGAAGTGGCATGTGTGAGAATTGTGGAAAGAAGAAAGGGTGTGTTCCTAGTGGATGGGTTGTATAACTAAGATGTTTGATGACTATGTATGACTTATAGGTTAAATTTTTTATGTCAAAGATAGTGTAATTAAATGTTTGAATATTGAGGATGATTGAAAGATAGATGATGTCTATGTGAGTTTGGTGGTTGATTTAAGAGGTAGATCAGAGTGTGGACTATATGGTATGTAGAATTGAATAAAGATGATATACATTATATCTCCATCAAATTGGTGGGAAATTAGTGATCAAGAGATGTTCATTTCATAGGTTTTGGGAGGGTGATCGACATCTAGGTCATAAGGACTTGACTAATAGGTGTTTATAAGGACTTTATTATCTTAGGGGTAAGTAATCCTTGTGAAACAAGTGTTTCACTAAAGCTGGTTAAAAGGACTTGACCAACAGGGGGTCAAAGGACTTGATCATCTTAGGGGTAGGAGATCCTTTTGAAATAGGTGTTTCACTAAATGGAGTTGACCAACAAGTGGTTAGAAGGACTTGATCATCCTAGGGACAAGTACTCCTTGTGAAAAAGGTATTTCACTAAATTCAAGTTAGAAGGACTTGACTAGTCTCATGTTTGTGATCATCTTATAGGACAAGTATTCCATGTGTTTGTAGGCATAAGAGTGGATTTTATTCTCTAAGAGGTTTTCCCACATATATCTTGTGTTGTGTGTGTGATCTTTCATTATCTTCATTTTTTATTATTATAAACATCATGTATGCTTTATGAATGGTTGTATGCTTAAGTGTTTGAAGGTTTGGAAATTTAATTGGATTGTTTGTCACCATGGATTCACCCCCCCTCTCAGAGATTATACCACTAACATTATTATTGACATGAATAGTTCTTATGTGACTTATATAAGATCATCTAATATATATATATATATATATATATATATATATATATATATATATATATATATATATATATATATATATCACAAGATCTAGTGTCAACTATTGGTCTTACAGACTAATTTATTGAACTTCTCTCTCATAGTCCTACATAGCTAGATAAGCCATCTTGGTGTCCATATTATAACCTATTAAAGTGACTGAATATCAACCTTATATAAAACATGTATAGGTCATATATATCCTATGAAACATCAATGTGTAATAGATAAATTGACTCCTATCATAGAGTCTCAAACTCTTCACTCCATCTTGCATACCTAGAATTGTCATTCTACCTTGTGGACCAGTCATGATGAATATGCATTCCAAAAAGTTCATATATATATTTCTTAATGTGTGAATATTATCCTTATATATATTTATAACATATTAAAACACAAATATATATAGGTCTAATGGAAAATATGGAATATATAGAGTAATCTCTAAAACTTACACCTTCACTATCTCATCTTCACTAGACAAGTCATCTTATGAAGAATATTTTTAACATTTTAATGATCTAAAAAATATATAACCAATATTTACATGTTTTATATGTGTTTAAAAATAACCCCATGTAATTGGATTTATTCCTAATCCATGATAACTCACTTCTAATCTCATTCTCACTTCTGCTTAGTTTTTCTCATTATCTTCATTATTGGACTTTTTAGCAATAAGCCAACTTCCATGACTAGTTTATAATAATTAAATTTTATAACCTACTTATAAAAAACCATGGGAAATTATATCTTACATGCTTCACCTTCCATCCATTGTGTAACATTGAATCAATCAACCTTATCTACTATTCAAAAATTTTGAGACACAAGGGTTTTCCTATAGCTTCCACTCACTCTTATGATATACCAATTCCACCTAGAGATACTTTGGAGATTACTATACATGTTCCAATCAAAAAAATAGGTCATAAAATCCATTTTAATCCATTTTCATCAAGATCTTCTATATTAGATCACTATGAGGGTTTTAAGAGGGTTTTATATTGGTTTTCATTCTTAATGTTTGTTCATAAAACTTTGCCTCTCAAAAAAACTCCTAATACTTGGAAAACATTTTTAAGACCCTTTTTCATCTCTCATAAAGAGCTCATCTTCCCATGAAAACATCACACATGCTAACAAGCATGATAAAATCCTTTTTGGGTCTTCATCTCTTCATTTTGCACATATAAGAGACTTTAAAACTCATTTTCATGCCTTTTTCCTTCAAATCAAGACCTCTATCTACACAAAAATAATTTAAACATCATGTCAAACCTCAATACATGATCATTTTATCTTAAAATCCTCCAAACTAATCATGATACCTCATTCTACCACCTAGAGTCTTAAGACTAGGTACATGAAAAGACCACTAAAGAAGAACATACCCCTTTGGATTGATCTAAGAATCATGTGCCTGACTCAACACCTTTATCACATTCTATAAAATTTTATTATATAACTTCAAACTCATACACATCCATATCACCACCATCATGCCTATACAAGCCATATTCATGCTTAAGAACTAGTCCATCTCACAGACCTACTAGGCACCATACCTATTTGAGATATTCAAGACACCTTTTATAGCTCACTACTCACTTATAAACATATAAAATAAAATCTAAAACATCTCCCATCATTATCATTTAACCAAGTCTCCTTAGACCATATAGGTCACTACCTAATACTGAACTAGTCTTCTTGAATAGACAAGACATGAATACAATCTCTCTCTCTAAACTCATGAAGCTCTAAAGATATTCACCAAAGATATGAAACATACACTTCCTCAAAAAAAATCACATACATTTATTTAGTCATCTCACCATACCTCACTATGATTCACAAGACACTTCATTAGATCACTCAAATCCACACTAGCAAGCTCAAACAATCAACCTCATACCAATGACCATAGCCACCTTATTTTAAACCAACACTTGACATCAAACTTCCTTTGACATTAATAACCTTAGGAAAAATAAAACTCTCACCTTATTGATCTTTCTTGACATCAATGAAATTACACAAACACATGACATCAATGATAAATTTCAACAGGAAGCCATTATGTAATAGATCTAGGGTTAGTGGTAATGCAAGCCTATACACTATAGTATTAACCAATTCTAACACCTATAAGGATCCCACATATCTAAATAAAAAAAAATTGACTTCCTAAATTTAATCAAGATCTTCTATAGATTAACACATAAGAACACATATTGCCTAATAAAAACTACCTATCTATTCTCTTCAAATCATCATAACTCTTCTACCTATCATTGGCTTTAGTCAATCTCTCCTTGATTAATTTAATAGATCTTCCATTTATGAAAAAATATCATAACCAAAGACTACCTTATCCTCCAACCTATCCTAATTAATTGGTGTCATGCATCTTTTTTCATACAGTTTCTCAAATGGTGCCATCATCAAAGCTAACTGTTATGAGTTATTGTAAGTAAACTTAATCAATAGAAGATAATATGTCCACTTGTATTATTGATCCATTCAATACATGTGAAGAAGATTATCTAACACTTGATTAACACACTTGTTCTATCCATCAGTATCTAGTTGATATGCAGTGTTAAATTTTAATTGCATACCCAAAGCTGAATTCCAAGTTACCTAAAATATAGAAGTCATCTTTGGATCATGATCCATAATTATCTTCTCTAGGAATCTATGCAACTGGTACACTTCCTTTACAAACCTCTTCATAAGATTAGGTGCATCATTTTTCAAATTTATTGGTATAAAATGAGCCACCTTGGTTAGTTTATCAACTACAACCAATATCATGGCATGCCTTCTTTATGGTAATGGTAAACCTTGGAAAAAGTCTATATTGATCACCTTTCACTTCCACTCTAGTATATCATGCAGATATAACAATCCATTCAAATGCACATGTTCAAATTTCACTTACCAACATTTCAAACAATGTGACATAAACTCCACCACATCTTTCTTGATTCCCTTCCAAAAATAAAGTGGTCTAAGCTATGTCATAAGCTTGGTTACCCCTGAATGTCTTGAATATGTGGTATTGTGCAGTTCTTTAGCACTGTGCTCTATAAATTATCTTGATCTGACACATACATCCTTCCATTGTAATGAAAAATACCATCATTTTCTAATTTGGATCCTTTATACCTAGGATTTTGAGCATTCTCAAACAATGTTTTTCTAACTTGATCATAAAATTCATCTCCTAGTGACAATTCGATCACTTAAACACTAAAAGTTCTAATAGTAGCCATGATTGCTATGTACCTTATATGTCTTAGGGAATCATCTAATCTATTTTCCTTACCTTTTATATATCTGATATTAAAATTATAATTAGATAATAACTCTAGTCATTGTATCTAATGAGCATTCAAATTCAATTGGGTCAAGATGTACTTGAGTCCCAAGTTATCTGTCTTGATCTCAAATAATTTTCCCAAGTAATATTGCCAAACATACAAAGAATAAATAATGTATATACATTATAGGTCATGAGGGGTATATTTCACCTCATAAGGCTTCAACTTCCTTGAATCATAAGTTACTACTATGCCATCTTGCATAAGTACTCCTCCTAGTCCATCCCTAGATGCATCTGTGATTACTAAAAATTAACCATTGAGATCAGGAAATCTTAACACTAGTGCTAAATTAAGCCTCTTTTTCAATTCCTAAAAATATACTTCACATTTATTTGACCAGATAAAACTTTGGTTCTTTTGTTGAAGATATGTAATTGGATTAGCTATCATAGAAAACCTCAAAACAAACTTCATGTAATACCTTGTTAATCCCATAAAAATCCTTACCTCATGCATATTATTTGGTGTTGGCAACTCCATAATGGATTTTATATTTATTGGGCCCACTAAAATGCCATCTATAGAGATAATATGTCTCATATATTGCATTCTCTCCTAAAAAGATATGCACTTAGACAATTTGCCATATAACTTGTGCTTCCACAACTATTGCAAAACTAGTTCCAGATATTGAAGATGTTCCTATTCATTCTTAGAGTATATAATAATGTCATCAAAAAAGACCAAAATAGAATGATATATATAATATTTAAACACACTTTTTATGAGATTAATGAATGCTACCAGAGCATTTGTCAAACCAAATGGTAACACTATGAACTCATAGTGCCTATAATGAGTTTTGAACATTGTCTTTGAAATATCCTAAATAGATGGCATCCTACTCTAAGATCAATAATATAAAAGACTATTACTTCTTATATTTGATTGAAATGATCATATATATGAGGTATCATATACCTATTTTTAATAGTTTCCTTGTTCAACATTCTATAGTCTATGCAAATTTGAAGAGTACCATCCTTCTTCTTGGCAAAGATAACTAGTGCACCCCATGGTGACACACTTGCCTGATTAACACCTTTACAAAAAATTCCTAGAGTTAAACCTTTAATTCCATAAATTCAATGGTCTTCATCCTATATGGTTCCTTAGATTATGGTTTTGATCTAGGTATAAAATTGATAGAGAAATCAAACTCGTGTCTAGGAGGTAATATTGGTAATTCCTCTATAAACTCATCATGAAAAATCCTAAGGAATTAATAATATTTAAGGCATGGTTCCTTTGATTCCTCCATTTCATTTACCTTGATGATAAATTATTGGCATCATTTTCCTTGAGCCTTCTTACGTTACATAGCATAAATCTACCTAAGCCTCAACTCTCTCTTCTCACCTTGAATTTGAATCTATTTTCTAAAATCATCTAGAAACTCAAGCTTCTTCAAGTAACAGTCAACCTTGACCTTATATTTCAAAATATAGATAAATCTTATTATCGCATTATATGACCCTAGTGGTGCTACATATATATCCACTACTATTGTGAATTTGGACAACCTAATCTCTACTTTGACTAAACACTTATCAACAATGACTTTGGAATCATTCCCATATTACACCAACCATGCATTTGCCATTACTCCAGCTCTTCTAGATAAATTAATAAGAATTTTAGGATCTATAAAAAAAAATTTAGCCCCTGTATCTATAAAAATGGAAACTTGATGTTCAAATAAAATATCTAAAAATTCTATGGGTGAAGCTTGGAATTTGGCTTGTCAATTATCAATTGCCACATGAATACATTACTGAAACTTTCTCTATTAAGGAGTAGGACCTTTGTTCTTTGACTTATCCTAGTTACATTTATCAACATAATGGTCACTTCCAAAAATAAAGCAACCTCTAGGTGGTCCTTTTCTATCATCCTATTGGTTTCCCTTGAAACTATCTTTGAAACTATTGCCCAGTTTCTTATTGCATAAACCATTGCTGAATTTGGCATTCTAATTTTTGAACTACCTTCTAAATTATCCACTCCTCTACTTCTAGTTAAACTTTTTGAAACTTGGTTTATAAATTCCAAACTTTTTCTTAAACTTATCCATATCCTATGCAACAAATTTCAACTTTTTCTCCTATTTGAATACCTTCTTGAAACCTTGGTCCATGGTAGAATGTCTATGAACATAAACCTTTATCTAATATTGTGTTTTAATCCCATGATGAACTTCCTCATTCTAAATCTTTCATTTTCTTGGTACTGAGGTACATACATAAAAATTTTGGTGAACTACTCCTAGTACTATTTCATCGATAAGTTTCCATGCTTAGGATTTTGTAAATCTATAAGCTTTTGGTCAAATATCCATGTAAAAGCCACTATGATATGAATAATGTCACAAAATACTCCCATGAAGTGGTGGTTGAGTTAAGACTCATTTCTAAATTCTTGTTGGCCCACCACATAGTTGTTTCACCAACCAACTAATAATCTCCCCAAACTACTTTAATGACCTCAAAGTAGTTTTGAATCTCAAAATATTTATCCATCTCAATAAACCATGCTTTAACTCCATCACCTAAAATAGTTCCATTAAAGTTAGGTGGATTCACCTTTTTCATATCCCTATCCAACTCTACAACTACCTAATCTCTCTCATCCTGAGGGTTTTCTTGCTCAACGGGATGCTCTTCATATTCATCTTGATGTTGTTCCTCTTCATGTCCATGAACTTCCTACTCAAAGGCTTAGATTTGGTCCTTGGTCTCATTCATGGTTATGAGAATCTGATCTAACTTTATTATTTTCTCAGTGGTAAATTTGTTAGGATCAAATCGAGGGTTTTTTTCATTGACATTTGAAGGACCCTCTTCAAATACTCTAGCTTTTACCATTATCTTTTTTGGTAAAAAGAAGGATACAAAAATGTCAATATACTCATTAGGTCTTAGAGTTAGAGTTGTAACTCTTATACCACATGTAACATCCCATTAGGATCTACTTATAAATATGTGAGTTTTTTTTTAACAATGTATTCTTTCATTAGATTACACCATGAAAATCTAAGTAGTGATACAAATAAAATACTCTAAGGATGTGTTTCTACCTCAAATTTGCTTTTCAGACTATAAAGAAAGAAACTAGAAGAAAGTAAAGGACAAGGCTTGGAAGTACCTGGACTATAGATTGCGCACCGTAAATCCAGACATTCGTGGGCACTCCTCTTTGGTTGTGGAGGAATGACACCTGCAAGAAAAAGGGAAACTAGGACAAGAAAAACGTTAGACAGATAGGCAGTGGGTTGCCAAGCAAAGGCTTGTTCCCAGAAGTGTAAAAACTTCCTTAAGGGAGGTCAACCCACTGTTTTTATAGGATAAGTGACTGATAAAAGACAGAATGACAGAATACAAAAATGACAAAAAGATTAGAAAGGAAGGAAGAAAACAAAATGATTACCTGAATGAAGGAGTTGGGCTGAAGACAGTCGCCGAGGTCGGTAATGTCACCGGCGTCGGTTAGTTGATCTGCCGTCGTCGGCTATCCTGCCGACGTCGGTTGGGGAAGTGACCGGCGTCGGTTGGGGTTGCGGCCTGTGGTCGGGTTTGAGCAAGGTCTGGTCTGAGTCTTGGTCTGTGGTCTGTCCGTGGATGGGTTGGACGTTGATGGACGGGTCTGAGTCTGATGGACGGGTCTGTGGATGGTCTCAGGCAGAGATACAGGGGAGAGGAAGAGACACAGAGGACAGGGAAGAGGAGGATACACAGAAGGAGGGGCCTGAGAAGGCTTTGCAGCCTCTCAGGGGAAGGGACAAAGGGAGAGACACAGAGGACAACAGAAAACAGATGATTAAACTAAAGAAATGAAATAAAAACCAGACTAGCTTACCTTTAGCCTGCTGAAAGAAGAAGATGGAGATGTTGCTGGAGCCACTGAAGAGTTGCTGCAAGGAGGAGATACTGATCCAGGGCCTGCTTCACCTGTTACTGCTGCTGTACGAGGTCAAGACAGAGGGGAAATGAGAGCCAAAGCGCCGAGAGGAGTTATTTGCGAGCTCAAGAGTCCAGGGGGTGCAACGGACGCAGAAGGGGATAATGAAGGCTGCCAACGCCGACAGTTTCACCGACGTCGGCCGAAGGGTCGCCGACGTCGGTGGTCGCAGGATGGGCACAGAGGCTAAAAATAGCCCCTGCCCATTCTTGCACGCCGCCGAGCGAGGGGTCATGGGCAGAACGGTCGCAAGGTTGCCAAAATGGATGAGGGGGGATATAATGGTGAGATTTGGGCTAATAAATGCTAGGGGAAGGTGGAGGGATTCAAGGGAGGATCCAAGGAGGCAAGGGTAGGGTGGAAAGGGGGCCTCAATTAATTAAAAGATGTTAATTTCTAATTAATAAGACCTAGGTGGGTTAGGGACCAAGGAGGACTAGGAGGGAGAAAGGACCAAGGGGGAGAACCAAGGTGCAGACACGTTTGCGGTGTCTACATTTGCCCCTTTTTGTCTTGTTGGTTGTTCTAAACGAACTGCAAGACAAAAACAGGAGTTGGTTGCCCCAGAAAAAGGATGAGGTGTTCCCCCCTCAAAGCGATAGTCGAGAGAAGGGAACCGAAGATCGAGTGTCGATTTGACAAAGAAATGGATAGAAAAGAGTGAGGGAAAACGCTGCCATAGTCATGATTGCGCGTAGTCCACTTCACGAGAGGGTCAGGTCAAATTGTCGCATGGTCAAGGGTCAAGGAGTGCCAAAATTGAAGTAACCGGGCCCCAGCATTTAGTCGTCTGCTGATCGGGTCACTCAATCTAAGCTGAAGCTCCAAATGGTCGTCGTGTCCCAGGTATCCAGGGCTCAGGAAGTGCTCCCAGAAACACGAAAAAGGCCACAAGTAGTAGGGATCAACTGGCTCGTGATCCTACACTTGTGAAGGGTCAAAAATAGTCTGCGAACAATTCTGCTAACCAGCCGTGGAATAGCATACACGCAAAAACAACCAAGGCAACATTGTCTTGGAAGAAGGTCAAAGAAGAAGGAGATAGGCATGGTCGCCAATGGTCATTGGTCAAGAGGATGGATGGACGAAAGGATGCGGCCGAGCTAACCCCAGAAGACCCCATGTCAACTGAGTGCTGCCTACATAGCCCTGGTGATAGGGCCTCAGGCCGATGTAGTTCTCCCTAAAAGGGAGGGAGGGTCAGAGGGATTGATTGGTCTTGGTCAAAGTCGAATGAGTGGTCATGGACAAAGGTCTTGGTCAAAGGGTCTTGGTCAAAGGTGACGAAGTTGGGCGTGATAAGAGTCAAAGAAGAGAAGGTTTGTCCATCGTAGAGATGAACAAAAGGGGGTGGTCGAGCTAACCTCAGAAGATGTGGTATCTGAGTGCTGCCTACATAGCCCTTGTCCTAGGGCCTCAGACCAATGTAGTTCGGACAAAGAGGGTCAAATGGTCGATGATGAGATTGGTCATGTGTTGAAATGATGAGGCTAAGATGAGGATAAAAGGATGCTACAGATGGTGTATTCTGTAGAAGTGGTCGAGAGTCTTTCATCTCTAGCAAGTTTCCATAGTCGCGATGGATGTATGCTAAAAATGAATAAAGGGTCTATTTATGCTTCAGCAAGTATTGGTTTATGCTTAACATAAATTGGGTCTGGTCGATAGTTTCCATGTGTATTGGTGTCCATGAGAACTATGCGAAATGGACAAGGATGATGCCTGATGTCTTGTTGAAAATGTCGAGGCTGGAGTGAAAAAGTGTTGAAGTTGGCTTGGTTTAAGGATGAGTCGACAAGAGACGTGGCCAAAGCGTGACCAAAGTGCAGAGAAAAAGGTGAAAGGCAAATTGCTCTTTCATTGGCAAGGACCAGAAAAGGAAGCATAGATAGGGGTGATTAGAACCAAAGCCCCGTTCATGCATTGCGTCGTCGACCAGTGTTGAGTTAGAACGGTAATCGAATCACTTTGACATTAAAGTGAGCTCGAAGTCCCTTGAGTCGGTGATAGGAGGAGGATAGGGTAACCCAGTGTAAGAGCAGGAATAACCTTGCCCCTTTTTATAGGAGACCCTGAGACAACTACAAGCCAATGTCCGTGACTCGTTTTTTTTTTTTTTTTTTTTTTTTTTTTTTTTGCCAGACTGATCGATGCGGGAAGCCTGCATAGAGATGTCATTTGATGTAATGGTCATGTTGCGAAGCTGATCGATGCGGGAAGCTTCTAAAATAGTTGCTGTTTATTGCCAGAGTAGTCATAGCCATCCTTCGAGGGAGTGGTCTATATTTTTGCTTGATAATGTTTGATAAGTTGGCCTAGCTGTCCTTCAAGGGATCAGTCTAGTAATACAGCAATGATAGTACAGCTGTCCTTCGAGGGATCAGTCTATCTTTTTGATTTGACTTGATTTAGTGACCATGGATATGTTTTGACATCTTGATTTGGATATATTGATAGAAATGAGAGTCACGGACAAGACTGTAGAAGCTCAAGGACGCCCCTTTTATTAGGACAAAGCATCACTGCATCCTAAAAGGGTTGTAGAGGACTTGTTAAAGGGGAATAGGGTTGAAAGGAATGAGGATTAAGAGGACGAGGGTTGCTCAAGGGACGAGCTCAAGTTACATGCCAAGTAGACGAGTACTCGACTAGCATAAGAAAGGTCGAAGATGCAAGACAGAAAGGGGTTTAAGGTCTAATAAGACCCTGGGTCATGCTAGTGTGTTAAGGTCCGAGTCAATTAGGAGCAAACTTGCCCCATTTGCCTCTTTCCAGATTGGTCAGGTGTTGATTGATGGATGTGAAGTTGGTTGACATTGTCGTTGGTTGGTTGAAAAAGGTTGAAATGTTTGGTCGAGAGGTCAGGTTGATTGATATGTGGTTGAAGTTTGGTTGAGATTAGTCGAATAATTGGTCGGGGGTTGGGTCGATGGACACTTGGTCGAGATGAGTGATTGATACGTGGTAGAGACTGGGTTGAAGAGTAGGTCGAGGTTTGGATGAAGGATGAATCCCCCCAGCGGGTAGGGAGAATGTTTGAAAGATTGGTTAAGGTCGGTTGAGGTTTAGTGGTCAGATGGACGGTGTTAATGTCGAATAAGGGGGTCAAAGGCGGCAAAGGGACCATAGTCTGGCGTGGAGATCCCGATTTAGGTGATGAGATTGGAGAGGCATGAGTTGGGGTTGATGTTTTGTTGAAGAGGTGGTCAAGAGGATCCTTGATGGGCAAGGAATCCTTTTTCTGGTGGTGACGAATGACAGCTTTAAGAGTGCAACAACGCTCGGTGTCATGTCCCGGAGTGTGATGATAATGGCAGAACGTAGAGTTGTCAAACCAAGAGGGCCTTGATCCGAGAGTTGATGAGTGAGGTGGTGTTGAAGGTTTATTGATGATGTGGTCAAGAAGGGAGGTGTCATTCGCCAAACATTGGCGAATGGCGACCTTGAGGGCATGACAATGCTCCGTGTCGTGTCCAGGCATGCGATGATACGCACAAATGCAAGTGTCATCAAACCATGGTGGTTTAGGTCTGAGAGATTGATATTGTCTAAGAGGTGGGAGGTCGAGGCGAGAGGACTGCAACAAGTACCGTAAGAATAAGGCATATGAACCTGCTAACGGGTCTGGATGTCTTATTGCAGTGAGGGTTGGTGACATTGGTTTGGGAGGTGAAAGAGGCATAGGTCGAAGGTTTGGATGAGACGTATGTCTGATGGGATGAGGGAGAAATGGAGGCGATGTGCCTCTGTAAAGGATGGGAGTGGGAAGCACTCCTATTAAAGTGGACGGATGCGGGCCCAAGATAGAGGGCAATGACGAAGGTGGGGGAGGAAATCTCCGATGAGGCCTAGTAGTCTTTGTGTGTCTGGGTCGAGGGCCACCGTTGTGCGAGGCGAGGTTAGATATGGGTTTGGGTTTAGATGTGGATGAAGGTGCGCGAGATATAGAAATCTCACGCAAAGGGCAAGAGGAAACCGTGACTGGGTCTCCCTCGGTTGAAATGGGTGAAGAGACTGGTTCTTCTCTTGGTGGAGAAGAAATAAGAGAGGGCGACTCCTCAAGTGGGCAGAGGGCGTGGATGATCGTGCCTTCTACTTGTAGTTGAGGAGTAGGCAAGATAGGGTCATCGGATGAAGGTGGGCTTGATGGCGTTGATGTGGTCAAAGCGTCCTCCAATGCAAGAGAGGTAGATGGAGGACTAGTAGGGGAAGAAGGTTCCTCATCCTTTAATGGAAGAGGTTGGTCAAGGACAAGAGGCAAGATAGTGCTAATGGTGTGAATGTCATGGTCTTGAGAGTCATTAGTCGAAGTCTGGATGTTGTTTTGAGTAGGCAGATGATTGGGGAAAGGTTGTTTGAAGATGTCAATGGCTTGATTAGGGGGTGCGTTCGGGTTATCTAAAATAAGATCCCCCTTGTCGATCATGTCTTGGACGATGTTTTTGAAGGTTCGGCAGTTGTCAATGTCGTGGCCTTGGACGCGATGAAAGGGACAGAAGTCGGCCTCCCTATACCATGTAGGGATGGCTTTAGAAGGGTCAAATTGAGGTGGTCGGATTGGAGGGAGATTGAGGACCCCCTGCTTGAGAAGTTTTTCCAAAATGGAAGCGTATGGTTCTCCAAGTGGAGTGTAAGAACGCTGAATGTACCATTGTTGGAATTGTTTGGTGATGCTAGAAGATGTCGAAGGTTGAGAGTAATTAGTTGTTGTCGAGGATGGTGATCTAACGACCACAGTGTTGGCCACTCCTTTGGATTTGGAATTGGCAGAAGAAGAAGGTCTGGAAGAAGAATGGCCAGTAGATTTTGCGTTGGTATGACGCAATTTGACCTTATCTTCTTCAAGGGCACGGAGTTCGAGCTTTTGAGCCATGATGAAAGCTTCGTCAAAGGTGCGGAATGTCTGAATCCACAAGGTAGAAGAGATGTGTCTAGCACATGCTCGAGAGAAGAGCTCGATGAGCTCAGGTTGAGGCAAAGAGAAGGAGAGTTGGTTGATCAGGCCTCTCCAACGAGCGACAAAATCGACAATTGATTCGTCATCAAATTGCCTGATGGAGTAAAGGTCTGTGATTGAGACTTGTTTAGTGATGTTGATCGAGAAATGGTCAAGAAATAGTTGGGTGAGTTGGATGAATGAAAAGATAGAGTGTCTGGCAAGAGAACTATACCAGTCAAGGGCAGGGCCAGAAAGGGACATAGGAAACGTGCGTAAAAGTAACGCATCGTCATGGGAAATAAGATAACAGGCATGTCTAAATGCCCGTAGATGTTGTTGAGGGTCTTCCTTACTCTGAAAGCGAGAGAATTTAGGAAGCTCCCAATGGTTAGGGTATGGTCGAATAGGGACGGAAGGATGGATAGGCTCGTTGCAAATTTGTTCATATGACAAAGTATTGCTTGAACCGGAAATAGAGGCTTTGAGACTGGACATTTTATCCATCAGCATCTTGATAAGATCTGCTGACGGATTGGCGGGTTGAGCGCCCCCTAGGCTGTAAGGCACTTGGAAGAGGCTAGAGGAGGCGTGCGACACAGTCGGTTGTACAATGTACGGATGACTAGTCGCAGGGACAGAAGCGGAGGCTAAAGGTGGTTGCGTTACGAAGGTCGAAGGTATAGGGTGACTGGGCACCGCCAAAGGTGGTTGAATGGCGGCACTGGTAGAAAGATAAGTCAGCACGCCTACATTGGTGGGTGCAAAAGTGCGAGGGGTCGAGACAATCAAGTTCTGATATGATGTAGAACTTGGTTGAATTGCAGGCGGTTGAGGGGGTAATGACACCCCGGTGGAGGTCGGTCTAAAAATAGACGAGGAGGCCAAACTTTGCGTATTGGCCATGGTTGGGTTAATGGTTGAGGCGAAAGGCTGAGTCGAAAAGGGTTGGGTGGCGAATGGTGTGGATGTCGTCGCCACGTCACCCGAAAGGTCTTGCGTTGGGTTTCTTGCGAGATAGTTTTGAAGGGCTGCGGTGTTGAGGTCTAGGAATCTTGCAAAATCCTGGTCCCCTTCAGTGATGATGGGAATTTGAGTCGGGGTCGGGGTCGGGGTCGGTCCTGTAGGAGTTCTTTCAGTGTCCGAGTGGAACTCCATGATAGGACTTGGTTAGGGACAAGGTAGACGAAAGCGGTTGTTGGCTAAAGAGGTTAAGAAGAGAGTCCTGGTTCCAGAAACTGTGTTCTTGCAGTCTCAGGAAACTAGAATGTGATTTGTGACAGAGAATGGACAGGTTTCAGGCTGCTGGTTTTGAAGAAAAAGGACAGTGACAGAGATCGACGTCGGTTGAAAAACCGATGTCGGTATGAAATTAGGCCGACGTCGGTCAGATAACCGATGCCGGTGACGGAGGAAGCCGACGTCGGTGGCAGAACCGATGTCGGTGACTGTGTTTTCCAGAGAGCCAAAAGGTTCTTGGAAAAAACAAAGAAGAAAACATCCTCACACACTCAAACAAACAGATGAAAAGAGGAAAACAGAGAGAGATAGACAGGCCTAAGCGATAAATCCTAGGAATTAACCTTAGAAACTTTGTGGCTTATGCCTTAGATGAATGTTTGGGGGAGATTGGCTGAAAAATGGGTCCTAGAAGAAGGCGGTCTAAGGATGGTTTCAGGTGTTGTTTTAGGTGCTCAAAGATCTGTGTTAGGGTCTGGTACATGGCCTGGTGCTAAGGAGCAAGCTCCCCTCACTTCACGATTCCAGTGGTTAGCTGGTCTCGCTTAGCCAAGATATACCTCACCTAGAGTTTAGACTCCGCCAGAGAACGGAGTGGGCTTCCCCCTTGGTGATGAAATCCAAGTGGGGTCACCGAGACGGGTAAGGTATCCACTGGGTGATGAAATCCCAGTCGAGCCTTGTCTCAGGTATGTTATATGTTTGTTTTAGTGCATGTGGTCAGGTAGTGTAACATAAAGTGTCTACGGTTTATTCAATATGCGCCTAAGTTACTAGATGTAGACTAATGCAAGCACAAGCAGAAATGAAAGTGCAATATGTTTTAAGCCCAAGTCGAAATGTGATATTGTTATGAAGACAAGAAGGAGAAAGGGATGAGAGTATGAGATTAAGACTAGTCTAGAATGCAAGGAAGAAAGGTTTGTTTTAGACCTGCTTATAGTGTCATTTGGAATAGAAGAAAGAGACAAGAAGGAAGGAGCCTAAATGCACCTAAATGAATGAAAAGAAAAAGGAACCCAGGAGGAACCTAGGGTCCCACCGGGCGTGCCAGAGATGTTTCTACCTCAAATTTGCTTTTCAGACTATAAAGAAAGAAACTAGAAGAAAGTAAAGGACAAGGCTTGGAAGTACCTGGACTATAGATTGCGCACCGTAAATCCAGACGTTCGTGGGCACTCCTCTTTGGCTGTGGAGGAATGACACCTGCAAGAAAAAGGGAAACTAGGACAAGAAAAACGTTAGACAGATAGGCAGTGGGTTGCCAAGCAAAGGCTTGTTCCCAGAAGTGTAAAAACTTCCTTAAGGGAGGTCAACCCACTGTTTTTATAGGATAAGTGACTGATAAAAGATAGAATGACAGAATACAGAAATGACAAAAAGATTAGAAAGGAAGGAAGAAAACAAAATGATTACCTGAATGAAGGAGTTGGGCTGAAGACAGTCGCCGAGGTCGGTAATGTCGCCGGCGTCGGTTAGTTGATCTGCCGTCGTCGGCTATCCTGCCGACGTCAGTTGGGGAAGTGACCGGCGTCGGTTGGGGTTGCGGCCTGTGGTCGGGTTTGAGCAGGGTCTGGTCTGAGTCTTGGTCTATGGTCTGTCCGTGGACGGGTTGGACGTTGATGGACGGGTCTGAGTCTAATGGACGGGTCTGTGGATGGTCTCAGGCAGAGATACAGGGGAGAGGAAGAGACACAGAGGACAGGGAAGAGGAGGATACATAGAAGGAGGGGCCTGAGAAGGCTTTACAGCCTCTCAGGGGAAGGGACAAAGGGAGAGACACAGAGGACAACAGAAAATAGATGATTAAACTAAAGAAATGAAATAAAAACCAGACTAGCTTACCTTTAGCCTGCTGAAAGAAGAAGATGGAGATGTTGCTGGAGCCACTGAAGAGTTGCTGCAAGGAGGAGATACTGATCCAAGGCCTGCTTCACCTGTTGCTGCTACTGTACGAGGTCAAGACAGAGGGGAAATGAGAGCCAAAGCGCTGAGAGGAGTTATTTGCGAGCTCAAGAGTCCAGGGGGTGCAACGGACGCAGAAGGGGATAATGAAGGCTGCCGACGCCGGCAGTTTCGCCGACGTCGGCCGAAGGGTCACCGACGTCGGCGGTCGCAGGATGGGCACAGAGGCTAAAAATAGCCCCTACCCATTCTTGCACGCCGCTGAGCGAGGGGTCATGGGCAGAACGGTCGCAAGGTTGCCAAAATGGACGAGGGGGGATATAATGGTGAGATTTGGGCTAATAAATGCTAGGGGAAGGTGGAGGGATTCAAGGGAGGATCCAAGGAGGCAAGGGTAGGGTGGAAAGGGGGCCTCAATTAATTAAAAGATGTTAATTTCTAATTAATAAGACCTAGGTGGGTTAGGGACCAAGGAGGACTAGGAGGGAGAAAGGACCAAGGGGGAGAACCAAGGTGCAGACACGTTTGCGGTGTCTACAAGATGATAGCTGTAAAATAAGTATATGAAATTTATCTGTCATTGATCACTATCATCATATAAAACACAAAATTATTGAATATAAGAAGTAATTATAGATGTCTAGCCATAGCTAGGACAAACATATAGCCAATATTATCAATATAAAAAAAGTAAATAATTACATATCATCAAGTATATTATTTTAATAATAATAAATATAATACAATGTATAATATATAAATCTTCATAGAGCATGAGTTCCCTAAACTATAGTATCTATGGCAATCTCAAGTGTTGTCTACAAATAAGTACTATTGTGGGGAGGGAGAACATCATCTGAGTGATTTTACACACCAACCATAGAACATCAATTCCCTCCATAATCCCCCATCAGGGAAAGGCTCTCCCTTCATAGATGAGTATATAGTGATGGTACTTGAATCTAGAGAGACAAGCTAGTACCTGTGTGATGTATGATTTCTAAGAACATACGATGTACTATAAAAATATATGTTCTAACATGATATCATAAAAACATGTAAATCATACATATGAAATGATAATGTCTAAATAACATTACTTTGTCTAAAATTTTCAATAGTTATTGATCTCTAATATCAGTCAATTTCATACACATCACTTGATTGGATTACCTTCATCTAACATTATGATGCTAGTAAGCTAGTGAAGTCTATCTCATTACTTATTCAGTACCCGTAATGTGAGATTTGGTTAGAATAAATATAACCAACATATTCATATAGATCACTTCCTACTAGCAATCATAAAACATGCTAAACATAGGAATAGCCAAAATGCATACATTTGGTCGATCAAACATATGAATGCATCTCTTTGATATTATTTACCACATAAATATTAAACATAACAAACATAGTTCATACCATCTAAGTATATTCTATATTTAAACTTCATATTCTAATTTTTTTAAATAGCTTCAAATTTCATACATTTCTTGATAAGCACTAATATCATAGTCCATCATTTAAGTACACACTACTCAAGTTCAAACAACCAATCATAATAAAGAAGTCACAACTCCCATGAACATGTAATCTTTTTTTTAAATAATTTATATTTTTAGGAGGTTGTATGCTTATAAAAATAATGTCTTGTTCTCTAGGAAACTATAACTTAGTTTTTTAACAATCCATAGAAGTAAACATATAGGCACATGACCCATTACACCAATATATATAATACTCTTATAGGAATACCTAAATCTTCAGATAAATATATTCCCTATACATAATTATAAAATATGTGGACTATTATAGCTATGGTCATAATAGACATCTATACATAATATTATTGTATATATAAAGGATTTAGATGAAGCTTTTACATGGACTTCGGATAAAGCATTATTAGCTTATATTAGTGATCAAAAGGAGGGTCATGAAATTATCTGATTTCATCAATATAAGATCATATTATATAGATAAAATATGAGTATATCCTTATGAAATCAAAGCATATACTATATACTTTTGTACCTAGATATTCATGTATAATACTAAAATTTGAACTCAATTTTGGGAAATATAATTCATGTAAATAGGTCTCTAAGGAATGAAATTAGTATTCTCAAATTTAATCAGTGTATATTCTTTTATACTGATATAATTCTTCTTTTGAATTCTATAAATAAAAATTGTAGTATTTCATCTCCATACAGATATATCTTAGTTAATCCTTCACCTTATATATCTTAAGCTACCATATATATATTATATTACTATAAATATTGATCTTCACATATTTATCTTAATCCATAAATATTGATCTTCATAGATATATCTGATGATTATTAGATATATATTAGCATATTCCCTGAAATAAAAACATTTTAGATTTATTGGATAACTATAATTAAATAATATCCTGGAATATAAATATTGGCTATCTATTCTAAGTTAATTTATTTAATTATAATATAATGTATGTATGTATGTATGTATGTATACATACATACATACATACATACATACATACATATATATATATATATATATATATATATATATATATATGTATGTATGTATGTATGTGTATGTATATATATATATATATATATATATATATGTATATATATATATATATATGTATGTATGTATATATATATATATATATATACATACATACATACATACATACATACATACATACATACATACATACATATATATATATATATATATATATATATATATATATATATATATCTTAACTAATTGCGTATCTTGTCCTATAGTAAATAGAAACATTTATATCTTATATTTGCATGATGTGGGGATTCACATTTCATTTGGTAAACATAGATACATATACAGATAGTTATATATTTGTTGTTTTTGAAAGATTCAACCATTCATGGATAGTTATTCATTGTGTCTAAGATTCTCATGGTCAATTCAATATATAATTTTTTGATGAATTAATAACCAATAAATTGTAATTGATTATCTGTATAGTTCATTTCTATATATGTTATATATACATAACATTATACTTAGATCACTTTATATTAGACCAATCATGCTATGTTTTGTATATAATTTTTTGTAAAAATTCATTGTTATCTTTCTTTTTTTTCCTCTAGACAGTTCACTATTCGTTATACCTTGAATGCAAGTCACTATTTTGATAAAAACTATATGTTGCATACAATCTCCTATTATTATTATTATTATTATTATTATTATTATTATTATTATTATTATTATTATTATTATTATTATTATTATTATTATTTGCTACTTACTATATGATTTCTACCTATAAGTCATTGTACATCTATATGGTTCACTATAGTAAAACATATATATTCAAAATTATGCAAATATAGATCATACTATATAAAAATTGTAAATATAGATCTCACTATGTAAATATAGAATAACGAGTATGTAAATATAGATCGCATTATATGTTTTCCACTATTCATTGTAGGTGTATATTTTTTTGTTATTATGAAAATATAAATCTCACTATCAGCACCATCAGTAATTTAGATTAGGAACCTTTGGTAATATAACATCTTTAAATAGTTATGATTAGATTAAGAAATAAACCATTGTTCAAAATAGTTCAAATTGCATTATTTAGATTGATAAACAACTAACTCATTTACAAAATACATATATACATCGTACATACTCTTGATAAATTCTAAAAAATAATTTTTATTACTTCCCCTACTTATCAAAAATGTCCTATTGCTCCTTCTCTTCAACTGTTGCCTTTTTTTCTCCACTCCGTACTCTCCTTATTTTGCTATCTCCTCTTATTTTATGATGCCCTTCATTCCATTCCTTCTTTTTTTATGAGTATGAAACTTTATTTAAAGTTGCCTTATCTTTTTTTTTATGTTTTTGTCTTTATTTGTATTCTTTTTCCTAAATATATTTTTCTAAAAACTCCCAAGTTTCCATCTTTCTTTTATTAAATGGCTTATCTCTTTTTATGTTTTTCTTAATTTATTGTTTTATTCATTTTTATTTTTTATGAAACTTTTCCTATTTTTTAATCTTATAATTACCTATTAATTATATGACTTAATAATAAATCATCAATAATAATCATAGTGACCTACTTATCAATATAGCTAAAATAAGGTCAATAATATTCTTTTATCCAAAAAATTAAATCACATTACGTAGACTATCTATGTCTTTCAACAATAATTGGCATTCCTGAAGTATCATATAGATAGCTAGTTTATGCTCTAAAATATTCCAAAGTCATGAGGGCTAATCTACATACATGTTCATGCAATTTTACATTTTTGAAAACATTAATAGTCATTAACACATTAGCATGACATAAATATAATCACACAAGATTAATTGCACATAGGCATAACTTTGAACTAGCACATAACTAGTATGCACAAACCATTATCTAAATATAAATAATCATCAAAAATGTACTAGCACTTACCATTTAATTATGCATATAATGAGTGTCATTAATATGGTGTGAGAAAGGGTTCTAGTTGTTCTTCTATCATCCCCTAACACCTCTATCTATATTACCCTCTTAGATGATGCCCTCCCTCCATCATGCTCTAAGGTATGAGTCTTTTCTATGTGAAACTTATGACAATTAGGTAGCTAGTTCATAACATCATGACATATATCATAAAATATTATTGAAATAATAAATCAACATGATCATAATATAAAATATATACAATATAGCTAACTCATATCAATATAATCATGAAATCAAAGCAACATACATTTATCTCATAATATCATATGACTTATAGTTTAATCAAATAATATTCAAATCAAATCACCAACTATAAATATCCATGGATAATCAAGTAAGTTTTCTTAATGAGGAATTGGGATGTAACAATCAAAATATAATAGTATTAGAGCAATGTAATCATTTTTATTACTAATTTATATAGAATATCCAATATCTGTAGTTATCTTATATATTAAGGTGTTAAGCTGTATTATGATATTTCCCAAATATCATACTAATAACTAGCTAATATTCTAAAAAATTACAAAGACATTTTGGTTAGTTTATAGATAGTATTAAATAGATATTATTCACAAAGATTTATTTTCTCATAAAATATTAGCAATCATGAATATAATAACATGAAAAAATCATACGTAAACATTATACATTCAATCTAATTATAACAGCCATAATGTAATCACACAAGATTAATCCCACATGAGCATTAAATTGAATTAAATAATAACTAACACACATAATTAATTATCTAAATATAGATAACATTAAAGACATACTAAAACTAACAACTCAAATAATGCATATTATGAGTACTATCTAACATGGTGTGTGCATGGGTTCTAGTTGATCCTCTATCATCCCCTAACACCTCCATCTATGCCACCCTTTTCAATGATGTTCTCCCTCCATCATGTTCTAAGGGATGAATTTCCTCTACATCCAACTCATAAAAATAAGGTAGTTAATCCATAACATCATGATATATATCATAAAATATTTTTGTAAAGACTAATCAACATGATCATAATATAAAGAATATATAATATAACTAACTCATAGAAATAAAATCATGTAATCAAAATAGCATACAATTATCCTATAACAGTGTATGACTTACAACTTAGTTAAATAGTAATTAAATTAATTTACCAACCATAATAATCCAAAAATAATCATGTAAATTAGCTTAGTGAGAAATCTAGATGTGACACAGTCAAACAAATAAGGACATATCTCATCAAACTTGTATTTTTTGATCTGATTGCATGTTTCAAGCCTCGTGACTATCTCTTTCATTGAGTTCCACTCTTGCATATTTGGTGCATTTTTTGATGGAAGGTTATTTTGATAGGGATGAATGTACCCCATTATGTGGTCTTATTAGAGATACAAACCCTTTACCCATCATTTTGATTTTAGTTCATCCTTGCCTGTGAATAATTTTCATGTTGTTATTTCAAAGGATTTTATTGCTAATTCTTAGATACTTGAATTGGTTCCAAGGAATTTATTATTGTGAACTATAGTAAATATGTTGGTTTTGTGGTATTTGTTGTTGGTTTACCATAGGGAATTATTATTTTTGGTTTTCAATGGTAACTTATTGAGTTAAAAATGAGAATAACTTGGTAAAGTGTTATGTAAAATGCCCACAACTTTTGATTATGATGGGTATTTAACAATGTGTTATTGTGACTAGGTAGGAGTCTCCTGATGTTTAAATAAAGTGTGATTTGTATCAAGTAGAACTTAATACAAAGTATCTATGGGTTTACTCTATTTAGGATAATCCACAAGGTCTACATTAGATGTAGGATTGTCTAGGTTTTGTTGCATTGGTTATAATGGTTGTTATTATTCCATGAATGTAGTATTATCGATTAGAGTTGCATCCAAATAATTTTTTAAGTCTACGATGAGTTGATTAGCATACCATTGACTAATTTGTTGTATTTTGGTTGTAATATCTTGATTAGTTAGGGAGGAGTTCACAAGTGGACCTTTCCTTTTGCTAGAATATTTAATGTTTGGTTTTTTGATATGAGCAAGAGGTTATTCCTCTACTAAAATAAGTGTATATAATTATTCCATTCATAAATTAGGTAGAAGTCTAACTCCTGATTCTATCAACCTTAAGAGAGATTCATCTTTATCCACTATAATTTGATGTTTAATGTAGCCTTTTTCGGATCCTACCATAGTTGGTATGTCATCAAACACAATGGGGTGTTCTTCCCCATCATAAAAATTCTCTTCCTTATAACTAGGGACGTAAGAGACCCCACTATGAGTATACCTTTGCATGTTTGATAATGATTTTATTCATTTATGAAGTGTTTTGATTTTTGGTTTACAAACATCAAAATTTGTTTGGATTATAAGATCAAATAGATACAAGGTGGATTTAGGTCTAAAATTAGAAATGAGTGGCATGACACTTCACAATTAGAAGAATAAAAAGAATTCTTGAAAATACATGACCTTGGCTGGTCTAAATCAATAATTACAAGAAGGTAGAACAACCTTAAAGTTTAGGATGTGGGCTAGTATTAAAAAACTTATGTTTTAAGTATGTTAGTATCATGAATATCTGAGTGCAACCATGATGGGATGTGATCAAAAAATTATAAGTTATAAGTGATCCAAGAAGCTTAGGATGTAGGCTAACACTAATTCTAAAACTAAAAATAAGTGGGCAGCACAATAGTGCCTATAGAAAATAAGATGAATGAATTAATAACTTAGAGGGTGAGTGATTTTAAGATAACCAAGTTTTAAAAAAAAATAGAATGAGTGGCATTTAGACAAAGGCTTTCAAACCAAATCCAAAAAATTATTAGGAATGGTAAAGGCATTCCAACCCAAGAATCTAAAGTGTTAGCAATAAAACATCATAAATAAAGCTACAAATATGATATGTAAAAATAAGGTAAATCATATATTATTCATGAATGAAGCATAATTAATCATGCTATTATAATAGATAATCACTTGCATATATAGGCAAGGTGAAATACTAAACTAACCTAACTAACTAATATGGGATAAATACTCACATAGGATAAACTCAGTATAAGATAAAATAGCTAAATAAAACACTATTGAACATGAGAAATACACATGAAATTTATACTCTAACACCCCCCCTTAAGTGAAGTTAGGAGATAAAAAAATCTAAAAAATAAATAATGGCATATCCACAGTATGAGTCCTAGTAATTAAGCTTGATAAGATACTCATGTACAATATGTATCCATGAAATGAATATGTAATATTTCATCATGAACACCCCCCAAGGATAACTTATAAAACCTCAAGCATGGCACACAACTCAATGAAATGAGGTGATACAAAAGGCTTTGTGAATATGTCTACAACTTGTTATTGAGTTAGAATATACTCCAAGCTAAGGATGCCATCCTAAATGTGTTGATGAATGAAGTACATATATACATCAATGTACTTGGTCTGATGATGCTCAACTAGGTTTTGAGATATATAAATTGTACTCTGGTTATCACACCAAAATATAGTGGGTGAATCTTATGTGAATCTAAACTCTATCAACAACTGATGAAGCCAAAGAACTTACTAATTTATTGTAACTATTACCCTATACTTAGCCTTTGTAGACGAAGGTGCAATAGCCTATTACTTCTTGCACACCCAAAAAATAGGTGAAGAAATGAGATAAAATATGTATCCATAAGTAGAATTTTTATCACCAAGATAACCTACCTAATCAAAATAATTGTATCCAATCAATTTAGTAGAACCCTTGGTGTAGCATAATCTAAAATGAGTAGTGCCTTGTAGATATCATAAAATCCTCTTGGTAGCCTATCAATGACTGTCACAATTTTCATGTACAAAACTATATATAAGCCTAACTACAAATAAAATTTTAGGGCAAGTATGGGTCAAATACTCAATATTACCAACCATCTACCTATACAATGTAGGATCACAAAGTGGAGTAGTACAAGATGTAGTGAAAGTCACTTCAAATTAAAAATAAGGACTTGGATTGCAATCATCCATGACAAAATTTTAAAAAATATCCAGGGTATACTTATGCTAACTCAAATAGATCCCTGTATCTAACTGTGAAATTTGTAAACCAAAGAAGAAATTCAAAAGTTCAAGATCTATCATGTTGAACTATGTTGAAAGTGCCTACTAAATAGTCTGAATCTAAGATAAGGAGCTACCTATGAGAAGTAGACCATCAAAATAAAATTTAAAAAAAAAAATTTCCTCCCCACTACATTGAATATACATTATGGGATTAGAGTGGTAGTGAAAAAATCTATTGGAGAGAATAAATGAATCCATCTTCTCATACTAAGCCTGAGGTGCCTATTTGAGATCATAAAGAGACATCATAAGTCAAAAAACAAGATAATAATCATGAATAAACCTATTGGGCTATTCCATATAGATTTCCTCATATAAATAACCATGTAAGAAAGCACTCTCAATGTCCATGTAATAAACTAGCCAACTCTATGATGCAGCAAGAGAAAGTACAAGGCTAATAGAATCTATCTTTGCAATGGGTGTAAAATTCTTAAAATAGTCAATACCTTCAACCCAGAAGAATCACTTTACAACAAGGTGTGCCTTAACTTCTTAATAGACCCATTAGCTACATACTTGGTACAGTAAATCCCTTTTCACCTAACCAACTTTATTCCCTTAGGAAGAGTGACCAAATCCCAAGTTTAATTAATCATTAATGAAAAATACTCATCTGTCATTACATCATCCCACTCATATATCCCATGAGATATGAAAAAGACTCTGAATCCCCAGAGAATGCCTGACACAAAAGTCTAGTACCCATAGAATGTGCATGATGATGTGGAGTAGGTGGAAGATTCTGTATGAATGGTGATGCCTCAGTAAATATAGTATGTTCCCACCTAGGCATAGTGGTACCATAAATGTGAATAAGATACTCATCATCTATAACCTCCTTAGGAATCTTGTGAACTAGATCCTTAAATATTAAATCCTTTAGAGGAGGTAAATCATAAAAAGAAGTAGACATGGAATAAGATGAGAATTTATGAGATGTGAAGTGCTTATCAAACTATATATGAGTTTAAAAATGAAAATCATGAGTATCAAGATCTAAAATATGATAAGCTCTCATGTCTTATTAATACCCTATAAACATCAAAGGTTTTTTATTCTTGTCTAATGTTTTCCTTTTCTTCTTTGGTATAAATTCCCAAGAAAGGATCCCAAAGACTCAAAAAATGAGACATTAGGCTTAGTTATAGACCAGGCCTCTTCCAAAGTCATATGCTCAAGTGATCAATGTGGTGTGTAGTTATGAATGTATTTCACATAATTAATTGCCTCTACCCAATAGATAGTAGGTAAATCTTATGAATGCATCATGTAATTAGCTATCTCCTTCAAATTTTGATTCTTCTTCTCTAGTAAGCCATTCTATTGTAGAGTATATGTAATAGAATGTTGGTGAATAATACCATGGGATGATAAAAAATTAGTGAACTCTCTACTGAAGTACTCCCTCCATTATCTTTATGAATCTTCTTGATATAATTTGATGACTATTTCTCAACCAAATCCTTAGAGACTTTGAAGTGATTAACGACATCACTCTTGTACTTAAGGAAATAAACCCAAGTACACCTCGATAAATTTTCAATGAAGGTAAGTGAATACTTAGCTCTATTAAAAGGAGTAAGAAATATCATAAAATCACTTTGCATAATCTCAAGTGGTGAAAAAGCTCTCATAGACATACCCTTAAGAAATAGATCATGGTGTTGTTTCCCCAATGCATAATTAGGTTAGAATCCATCAAGAGATGCAATTATAGGAAGACCCTCTACCATATTGTGAGTGTTCAATTCCTTTAAATATCCATAATTGAGGAGTCTAAATCTCTAATACCAAATTTGACTCTCAAAATCTACATGAGAAATTAAAGACATTCCTATAGTAGGAGTGTTATCAAAACCCATCAAAATAGTAAAGTTGAGAAATATGATCGACAACACCCTATCTAATGAGTTTGTGTAGCTCTAATAAAGCTCAAACTTTAGCACCCTATGGTGTGAAAGTCATTGTTTACCCTGACTAGAATAGCAAATCTGATAAACTGAAAGTAGATTAGTGGTGATGTTTGTAATATATAAGGCATCATTGATGTGTCCACCATATAGTTGTATGTCACCCTTCCCCTTAACATAAATGAAGGAAGAATATCCAACCTCAATGTTGGAAATGAAATTTAGACTAAAAGATAAAAAAGAATCCTTGGCAAAAATCATATGGTGTGAAGCACTAGAATCTAGAACCCAACTATCTGAAATAGGTAACTATGATCTCCCAACAACATTAAGTGATTTACTAAGCTCATGAGATGGAGGAGTGGAGATAAAAATCTTGTGTTTCCTAACAGCATCCTCTAGGGATTGCATTCTCTTAAAACACCATGACTCTTCATGATTAGTCCCCTGACAATAGGATCAAGATAGGTTAAACTTATTCTTAGATTTTGAAGATAGTTTGGGTTTAGATGTTTCAGTGTTGGGATTAGGTACATTTTGAGGTGGAGCATTCTTTTTTTTACCCTTAGATTTTCCCTTAGTCTTAGGATGTGAGGCCAATAATATTTTTGATAGGTGAAAGACTCAAGGTAAGACAATTTGGATTCCTTTCTAATGAGTCTCTATCAAAATCACTCTAAATCTGGCATTTTTAATGTAATACCTAATACATCTATACTAGAGAAAAAGGTATAACAAGGGATTTGGAATGGGTCACTCAACTTAGACAAGATTAAGTACACACACTCTTTATCCTTTTTACCTCATCCACTCCACTTTAACTATGTCAACAAATGCTTAAATATTATCAAGTAGTTTATAATAAAAGAAAAGTCATCTGGATTTAGTGAAGTAAACTCCACTTCAAGTTACATCACTCTCAAGTGATCTACTCTCTCAAACAAACCCTTCAACTTAGTTTACATTTTGATTGGAAAATCACACCCATAAAAATGAAATAAGATATTGTCACTCGCATATTCCCCACTTAAAACCATACACTCTTCAAACTTACATTAATGCTAAAAATTTTCAAATTCATGAGCAAATTATGGTTGTGTTTCGTTAATGAGGGACCATAATCCCTTACACTTTATGATTGTTTCCATTTGAGGTCTCCATGTGTGGCAATTATGTGTAGCCAAAGGTTCACAATGTTAAATACTAGAATTAAAATTCATGCTAACAATCACCAAAAAGTAGAAAGAATGCAAAGGGTGCACAAAATTAGTACCGAGACAACCCCCTAAAAGATTGTATTATGGGACACCCCAAATTTATAACTTTATAAAATAGTGTATTTTTATAATTTAATGACACCAATAGATAGATAATTAAAAAATATGCATTTTCAAAAAAAATAGAACTCAAATTAAAGTTATGGTTTAAAAGTTACAAGCATTACGATTTACCATATAATGGGTCAAAATAATTAAAAAACACTATAAATAGATTCTAGTGACCAAAATGAAAAATAACATAGTCGTACAACCAATCTTTGGAACTAGAATTGAACCACAGACTCAAAAATTCCTATGAATGTAAAAAAATATCCTCCTAGTTAATGTTATGCTTGTGCAATGGAACAGTGCTTCCACTTGAGGCAAAAAATCAGCTTTATAAAAGCAAAAAATGAATGAAACCAATGGTTTTGACAAATAAAGAGGAAAGTTTATTGTTGTCTTTTCTGTAGATCAGATCTTCAACCAAAAATGCCTCAAATATTTGGTTTTTTTATTTTTATGTCAAAGCTAGTAAAATATCTTTGAAAGAAGGAAAGCGCCAAACTTCATTCCAATGTCAAGGTTATGAGTAAGATGCCACGGCTAATGAAATTTTTCCAACACAGGTATCTTTCCAATAGATGATCCAACATAGGTAATATAAAATGATGAAATGATTCCAAAACAAAAAAATGATGCTAACTTGAGATCTTTTAATGCTTCAACACTCAAATGCCAAGTGCAAACCACAATGC